>CM028369.1:34305057-34899814 GCA_016624345.1 Platycodon grandiflorus | reverse complement strand
AATTTGAAGAGCTTGATTCATATGAAAGTTTGTCATCACTTTGGTAGACAAAGACTCGGATATGTACAAAGACTTCTAGTCTAATGACCTATGCATTGTTTCAACATTTTGCCACACACACTACTTGTACGCAGCCCTTTTAGCCACTTGTGAAACATGCGTTGTAATGGGAACAAGCAAATCAACGTGTTGGAATATGCATACATATATATCGGTGATTTACAGGCATATTCCTAACAATCTCCTCCTATTTGCTTGGGACCATTACTGATATTGACATATAGCTCTTTAAAGCGGTTGTTCAATCCTTAGTAATAACATGCCCTGCGAATATTCGGTTTATATCAAGGCATGCCTAGGTTGAACACAAGCGATAGCGTATGTATAGTCACCTATTGCTAAGTATTTACGAGACTCAATAAATGAAAGAACAAATGAAGCAATAACTGAAATGATTGTTAGGCAAATGATAATATTGCCTTAAGAGTGTGTTTCTTGCATCGGATGATCTGAAGAATGTTGCTCAAGCAAGAAGTAGAAAGTATAAGTAACTTGTTATCTAGTTCTTAATCGAATTGATTAAGCATCTTCATCTAGTCAGCGTATTATAATAGTCATATAGTATTTTGCTGTATGGGTAGATACACAATCTTACAACAGTCCTACAAGTTGTCTATCTCTCCTCCTTAATATTTGTCTATCTCTTCTCCTTAATATTTGTTTATCTCTCCTCCTATTTGCTTATCTCTCCTCCTTACAAGTTCACACTTTCGGGAGGGCATTACAACTTCACAATCTCTCCTCCTTAATGAATATTGTTCTCAATAGTGTTAATCCTACTATAATTTCTTAGGCCTAACTTCCTTCATAATCACTTGGGGCCATTACTTCCTTATTATAATCTCTCCTCCTTAATGGTTCATTGATTATTTGCAATTTTCACAATCTCTCCTTCTTTCCTCCTTACTAGTTCTTTCCTCCTTACTAGTTTTCTCCTCCTACTAGTTGGGGTTATTACTACTTCACACATTACTACTTCACAATTACTTGGGGCCATTACTACTTCACAATCTCTCCTCCTTAATGGCCACAAGTTAAAGATAGATTGATAGTTATCAATTGAATTATGGAGTATTAGAAACTAAATATGAGAGAGAACATGCTTATGGTAATTCATAAGGTATGAATTTTGACAGGTAGAGGAAGGAAGTTTGGTCTTGTTAAATCTGTCTCTTTAGAAATGCCAAGTGATTCTTTGGATGTAATTCTGCGAGAGAATATAGACCGTATCGAGTAAATACTGATTACTTGTCATATTCTGAGACTCTTAGTGTGCGAGATAGCTTATGATACACAATTTTCATGTATGAGACATACATAATAGGATATCGAGGTTAGGAATTGTGTTTCCATTGCTTGTAAGAAGATTTTACAAGAATGTAGTGTGACAAGCTTTATTTTGTAATAGGAGTATCAAATAGGGTAAGGCTGTTTAATTAGTGATACCAATTGGTGAGTAGTAAATCATTCAAAATAGTCTCCTCCTTAAGGTATATCAAGTCAAACAGGCAATATGGTTGAGTCTTATGCTGACTTTTGTTGGATGCATGAGATATTCATCTAAAACATGAGATGTAAGGTTTGCCTACGAGGCATTGGGCATCAAGAAAGTAAGCTGCGAGGCATAAGCAGTATGTACGGGACAAATTTTGAATACTTAACTCAAAAGAAAATGGCAAAAGTAGATAAACAGATGTTCAAAATTAAACACGTTACCTATTTATCATAATAAAACAAAAGAGATTAGTTTGATAAAACAGAGACCTAGCTAGTCATCCTAATGAGGTAGAGTTAAGGATGAAGGTCTGCTGATTCTAATCGAAGGAACATTGACCGGCGAATTTGGCGAGAATGGGCGTTTCTTTGGTTGAAGCTCCTCTGAGATGAGGTTGCTCAAGGTGAGCATTTGAGGCGATGGGAGCAGGGGCGTAGTGTGATGCGTCTCTTGTGGGAATCCAAGGGATGAAATTGGATACATTGTTCTGGGGTCTCGAAGACGATTCCTTACACGACGAGAGATTCGACGAGGTCGTTGAATCACTTGAGGATGAGGAGTGGCAAGAAGGACCATCATACGATGACGCCATTCGGTGTGGGAAATGGGTCGATGAGGAGGACTAGGCGGATTTGGAGAACACATGATGCAAATGACTCTATTGGTGGAGAAATTTTGAGGTACGCGAAGTCGGTTCTTTGTTTTTGGAGAGCGATACCAATTTTATACACTTTTTGAATTTTTGAGAAGATGAAAGGGTTTCTTGATTAGAGGAATGGGAAAAGACATTTTGGGGGCTTAAAGAGTGAGTGCATTTAATGACATAGTAATGATAGTCGATTTGGGATTATGTCATCATGCTTAGTGTAATTATGGCTAGTACATAGGCGTCTAGAAGATATGTATATTAATATTATTTTCAAACAAGAGTTTAAAATTAATTTGTGACCAGATTAATTTGATTGCCTTTATTGTGATATTAATGGGTACAACTGCTTCTAGAGATATTATGAGCTGTTATTTTACTTCAAGCGAATTGTTTGAGTAAATTAATCAAAAATAGAACATTGGTTGTTTAAGGACGAATTGGGGACAAAATAACTTGACCAAGCCATATGACACGGTTGTACATGACACATATGTGGAAGTTTTAGATGAATGTGTCTTAAGATTGTCTGATATCAATCTTGAAGTCTGATACCAATTTTGAGAGATTTGATGAGTCTTTTAATGAATGAAGACACTATCAGCAGGTTGTATTAGATATTTGCTAAAGTAGGAACTGCTGATATCAATTGTTATGTCTATTATTGGTAGTGTGATTAATATCAGCTAAGGTAAGGACAGCTGATACCAATTGAATAGACTCTATTTATAATGGACATCAATCTATTTAAGATTAATAAAGCTTAGTAAGAATATTAAATAGACCAAGTATGTGAGATATTGAATGTGTACTGAAGTGATGTCCGTTCTTCTTTACGTCCAAGCAGATCTAGGTCATTTACATCAAAGAAGAGATCTGCGGACTAGAATTGTTCGAAGAGAGTGAGACGTAGCCTATATACGGCGGGGGTCATATCGGCTGTTCACTCCTGAGGAAGGACTTAATATTTGAAAATATTAGTCTTCCCAAGAATTCTTGAATGTCTGACTATCTTGAGGATAGGTCGAGTTACTAGAGATTTTTAACTACATCCTTTTTGACAAAGAATCTCATGATAAGGTGTAGCGAGTGTTTTGAATTCAATACGTATACCAATTGGTGTTGAGCCATTATAATGGGAACAACTAATCAAGCCTTTATAACTACAATCTCATAAGGTACACAAGATTTTGTAGTTGTCGTAACTAAGAACACAAAGTCTTTGTTGAATTGTCTTGAAAGGTTCGATTTAGCGAGACACCGTTGTTCAAAGCGATTTACTAATAATCTTGACCTTTTAATCATGAAGGATAGAGATTGAGTAATAGCAGATTCCTTGATAGGTTGACATGAAGGTCATGAATCTGCCGATCTGCCTATTTGTTAGAGACTATAGGTTTTAGCGAGAACTTGAATTTACTCATTGTGAAAAGATTAAATTCGAAAGGCAATTATCATGGTGTCTAAGGATGAAAGTTAAGCGGTAGTAGAAGACCATAACTCGATGTAGCAGTTGTTCAAGAATGGTTTCTTGATGGGATGTCGGCGAGTTTGTGTCTGGTAGAGTGACCATTTCATTAAGAACAATTCTTTTAATCACCAGAATAAAATGGAGATAATAAAGAATAATAAGTTTGATCAACACACTTAACACATTAGTTCATGCTATCAAAGGAATGCGAGACAAGTAGATAAGCATGAGTAGAAGTTGCGAGCTTGTATTCAATAATCCAAGTAGTTTTACATTATGTTGCAAGGATCGGTGATTACAAGAACAATACAACTGGATTTTTAGTGACTGCAGATTACATGAGAAAGATACATAATGATTCAATTTACGAAAGAGATACATGTTACAAATTTGTGTCCTATAGGTCCTAATCCTAGACATTAGATGAGGAGTCATCAGTCAAGGATTTAGAAGGAGTTGGATGATAGAAGATGGCCGTGTTCTTTTTGATTTCCTCCAACTCTCGGGGAGCGAACATCTTCACTTCTTCGGGTCATTATGAGAGCACCGAAGGGTGATGGCCGTCAAAGATGTCTTGCTTGGCCCATGAATCCCTTTGATATTCACGAGGACTTATGGTCGTTGTTAGCGTTCGTCATCTTTGTCAATTCCATATTAGCTACTTAATTCACGAACTGAATTATCTGCATCGGCCATCTTTGAGGTGATGGTCGGCATACCTATAGAAGACTTGTTGCACATGGCAATATGTTAAATGTTTTCCAAACATTTGACATTTCTTTACAGGATCTTTTACGTGAAGTTCAAGTATGCAAGAGACTTCCAAAAGTGGAATAGTATGTGCTAATTGATTTTCCCGATGATTCATCATAGACATTTTAGAGTATCAATGAGATTGATAGCTAAAAGTTAGAAGAGAGAATGAAATCACTTTTCTGGCATTAATTGATGGTTTTCTATCTTACTTTTAAAACTAATTGACTAAAAGAGTTCTTAAGTGTTCGACAATCATGGTTTGCGGCATATAAATCATGCTTGATGGCAAACTTCTATGATTATCGGACGAGACAAAAGAAGATCTTTTTATCAATTGTTTTCTCAACAAGACTGTGGAACCATAATTAATGATTTACGATACACAAGACTTGATGCAATTTCTCTCATGTTTGGTAGCTGTGTATTGAAAAGATTTTGGAAAATGATTTTCACGAGATGTTTGGAAATACATTATTGAGAGAAATTTAGATCAGCTCTTGTGAAGTAACGAAATAAAATCGAAACAACTACGAATGAATATGAAGAAATCATACCCAGTTGTTGAGGAATTGTCTTGATCCAATCTTAGGACTTGGATTTAGTAACATTTGTGAGATTTTGAATCATCGATTTGTAACTAGTGTAATCTATAGGCGGTTTGTGAGTTTTGTCATAGTAGAGATTTGAATGAAGAAGGAGCTCTACTTATACTCACGGAGGTTAGGCGAAGGATACTCAATAATGAAGCATTCTTGTTGAGTTGTCCTTCGATCACGCCTTAGCGGGATAGGTGTGAAGTCTAGATATTCTCAAGATTCTTGGTAAGGATTGATGTTGATTTCTTGTCGTTTTCCAAGATTTTGAAAATAGTCTTAACTTTAATCGAAGCGTCAAACTTCGAAAAGTGTGCCTCCACCTTTAATAGACTTGAGAGAGTAGGTCTTTAAAGGATTTTTACTTCTATAAGTCAGCACATACAAGCGAGCTTATGAAGTGTTGGTTGGCGGATGTGGAAATTCAGCCATACGGGGTTTTCAGAAAAACATTTGAAACCAGCTGATAGGAAAAATGCTGATTTGTTTTTGAAAAACCATTTGCATAAAACAAATCATACAATCAATGTATATTAATAAAAGTGCAGTATGACAGGTTATTATGCATTGTTGTACGATGTATGAGCATATTAGTTCGAGACATGAGCACGAGTCATTAGAAGCAAATAGCTAACTGTTTTGTATAGGCATGAGAGAGGGTCTTTATCAACTCCTTTGGACTTATCGGCAGATTTTCACTTCATTGTTGTAAAGTCCAGCGGTGAAGATTTTGACCTTGAGTGAGTGAAGGACATGAGTGAATTCTCATGAGTGATCGAGTCCTTCATGAATCGCCAGCCATGTTACTATCTGCCGATGGAGAGAGATGTTGCATGATTGACCTTTTGTCATATGAGTTCTGCCAAAGTACTCATAGAGAAAATTAGCAACATTTATGAGCTAAAGATAGCTCTAGTAATCCAATAATACAAATGAGACTTAATAAGCATGACAAAAGAATAATTATTCAAAATACAGCTTATAAGTGTAACCCAAAGTGTTAAGAAATTAGGAGCTGGGGTTACTTCCTCATTAAACTCTTTGAACGCGTCTGCTCATAGTCGTTGAAGCACCAGTTCTAATACTGAGCATAGGTTCTTTGAGTGTATTCTTGCTCGGCTGAGGCTTTTCATTGAAGGAAGACAAATTCATCATTGATGTCCTTAGGCCAAGAACTTACAATCTCAGTGATTTTGAAGATGACATATCTTTGATTTCCTTTGAATTTCCTTTGAAACTCTTCTTATTTCCTCTGCTCTAAACTTTTATAAAAAGTTTTCTTGAGAAGGTGTTGGATTGGAACAATCGTTAGCCTTATGTCAAGAGAGCATGTTTTTGGAAGGGATTCTAAGTAATTCATCTATCAAATATGAGTTTAACCCATTTGCCAAAGAAGATACCAAGATTTAAAACAGATTTATGAAACATGCATAATCCTTAGCAAGTCAACCTCCACTATAATACTTCTCTTCACAATATCAATGTAATTCTGATATATGATAAATTTTCTTATAGTGAACACATTGTCATCACAATACTCTTTCTCACATGTTTTTGAAAACAAAATTTATTTTGATTTGAAGATGGTTTTCAAAAGGCTTTCAGGATTCTCAGTCAAAAGGTTTTTGTGGATAAAAGATTTTGAAAAGACTCCTTTTGACTATGCATCTAATCTGAGCAGCAGGATCTAAACTCTCAGGTTATTAAGCCTGAAATAAGGTTTACAGAGTACGGCTCGATACCAATTGTTAGGTCCGGGGTTGCTCGGTGTATAGGCTAGAGGGGGTGAATAGCCTATACTGTATGTAATAAAAATTTCATCCAATTTTTAACATTTAAAAATTGAGGAGTAGATGAAATGATTAATACAAGTTTATCATCTTCCTTATCGTAACTGCTTAGCCGAAGTTAGAAACATAGGACATCCTAGATCAGCAGATGTAGATCATGGACATTCTGAATCAGCAGATATGAAACATGCAGTTGGAAGATATATGTTGAACTTAGCTGATGGAAATGAGTTTGAGCAGCGGAAGAATAAACAGCATAAGTTTAACAATTTAGATTAAAGTAGCGTAAAGATTTGATATGAAAGAGAACTTGACAGTTGACTATAATCTGTATTAGATGCATCATTTACTTTCCTTAAACAGTTGCACATGATAAAGCAAATTATACAAGAAAGAGAAATCAAGGCTGAATGTAACAAATATATATATTATATTAAAATTCAGCGAGGTTTGCTCAAAGGCAAACATGCTTAGTACATCAACCTAGACTCTCTATCCTAGCAATCTCCTTAGGAAAAGAAGGAGAAATGAAGCGAAATCAAATATATCGAATACATTAGAAGATGTACTTAATATTTATTAAGACATCTTCTGTAGTTTCAACTTGATATATTTGTTGTGAGAAGAGAATATTAGGAGTTGTTCAAATAGCAAGTATTTGAACAACGAGTGCTAAGCACTCGACCAACAATGATGACAACTTATTGCACAATCGGCCGACTTATAATGTAGTATAAGTGCCGATATGAATGCAATCGACATGTAAGTTCGGCTCTTCATCGGACATCTTCAAGCTTGATGCGGCTTCAACGATCTGTAAGATACTTGGTCTCTTTCTTGGATGATGAAGTTGAGGCCATGAAGAGACCGAGTTCTTCGAAGGAAGAAGAACTCAAATCAACAACAAGGTTGTTGATCAAGCGAGCTTCTCGGCTTTTGGATTTTCTTCTCTCTCTCTCACAAAGTGTTTGTTCTTACACTTGTGATTTCTCACTCGAAGGAGTGGTTCGGATTGAAGAAATGAAGATCAATACCACAACCTTTCTCAAGCATAAGCATACACGTTTGTGTGTTCTAGTGCTTGTGCTCTCTCTTGTGCTCTTTAGAAATGAGGATGAGAGTCTTCTTATATAGCTGGAGAAGAAGAGGTGACCGTTGGTGTATTGAATAGGTTTATGCCCGTTGGTGATCTGAATCTCATAATGCAGCGAGTACATTTTTGGATTTGTTGGGCAAAGACCTTGATTAGGTTTGAGTCTTGAAGATGATCGTGACACAGTGGACATAGTTGGACGTGTCGAGCTTAGCCTGATGCGATTGATTGATGTGGACGTATCATTGCTTTGGGAGTGCGGCGTCACGTGCTTGGCCTTTTAAAATGAAGCTTTGAAGACCGCGAACACGTTTCGAAGAGGAAATGTCTATTGGATAAACGTGAAGGTGCAGACATCGATGCGTATCTTGGATTTGTCAGACAGATCTTGTAACGGATCTATTTTGGCTTGAAGTGCGTTGAGTAACGACCGATGTATCTCGTGATCTTACGGTTTCTCGGCGGTTTGTTCGATGAGGATTTGGCCGATTTCTGAGATCTGCCATTATAGAACTGCTGATGTAGAAACCGCTGATGGTCACGATGTTCCTCTTGAATAAATAGCTTCTCTGCAGTTGCTCGATGAAGTGCTTTGGCGGATACGAGAATCTGCCGATATAGAAGCTGCGATGTAGAGATGGCTATTTAGGCGATCATAGGCGAAGGGAAATGCGCTAGTGAGACATCTGCAGATGATCACGTCGGTAATTTGAAGAGCTTGATTCATATGAAAGTTTGTCATCATTTGGTAGGACAAAGACTCGGATATGTACAAAGACTTCCTAGTCTAATGACCTATGCATTGTTTCAACAAGTTGCCACACTAACCGTGCACGGCCCTTTTAGCCACTTGTGAAACATGCGTTGTAATGGGAACAAGCAAATCACTGTGTTGGAATATGAATACATATATATCAGCTGATTTACAGGCATATTCCTAACACCTTAGACTCTACAAGATTTTCCTTTTAAAGAGGTGAATTAGGAATGCTTTTTTTTTAAGTGATAGGTATTTTCTAATATGCTTCATTTATAAGCGGCTCAACAATTCAGTCGCTAGCATCTCCACCGCCTGGCTGAACCTTCCAAATTTAGTTACACCCGTCTTACTAATCTCAAAATTCAGTTTCGCACGCTTTCTAGCTACTATCCAGTCACCTACTATTCAGTCCTGTTCGCATTTAATTCATCATGCTTTTTATGTCCTTTCCCTTGATATTGGTGCATAGCTCATGGGAGAAGCTAATCGTTTAACCAAAAAGTACTGACAACTATGGGACGTTTTGGCTGCCCATTACGCCACTACGTAAGCCACATTTATTTTAGCCCACATTCCCTCATAAAGTGTACCAATTGTCAAAAATTCCCACTCATTACCAAAACCCTTGTGGGTCCACTTAAGGAAAATAGTAAGGCTAGAGGGGGGTAATTAGCCTTAGAAATCTTTTTGATTAGTATTCAAAACCTTTTAAAACTTTGGCAGTAGAATAATGATTTTAATAAAAACAATCAACTAAACAATGAAAGTAATCAGTCAAAAGTTTGGCTAATGAACAATTTGATGACTCAACTGAAGTTATGAGACAAAGACTGACTGAAGCTTTAAGTAATGAAGTGCTTAAAGCTTTGGTGAGTTTGGTCAAGAAGGAAAGCAGTAATGAATACGTATGTAAAGTGGTTCACAGTATAAAAATTGCTACATCTACTACCAAGTTGGTCAAACTTGGATTTTTAAGTACAATAATTACTAATAATCTAAGTGATCACTAACAGATTAGTGTACAATAAGGACCTGTGAAATTTATGGAGATTGTGTATTACAAGGCACAAAACAATCTAGTGTGTTACAATCTATGATCTCTCAATAACTAAGTAGTTGGGAGAGATTCAAACAATGATTGAACTTAAAAGAGTAAATACAAAGAATGAGAAATAGCAATAAATAATATAAGTATTTTTCTCTTCAATGAAGTTCCAGAAATCTTGAGAGTATTGAATGCTTGAGAATTTTTGAGAGACTTCGTAGTTGTTAAGGTCACCGTTCTTTAATGATCCTCTGGCTTTAAATAGGAAGGGATAGAAAAGTTGTCGTTGGACTCATTGAATGATATTTGACTTTGGATTAAACGTTCTAATGGTGTGCAAGTCAAAGACGGTGAATAACTATTCCTCGAGCTTTGTGTTATCACAACAGAGGTAGGTAGTACCTGTCATTTCATTCTGAAATTTTAAAAAAATTGGGAATGGAAAGTGTGTCAGAGTATTCATTAAATGTAAAGCAAAAAACATGTTTGAAAAACTAGACATGCTAAGTACCGACACAAATTCAAAATAACTACGACAGCTTATCACGGAAGCTTCCGTTTGAGGATCAGCAGACTTTCAAGAGATAAGATAAGGACAAGATAAAAGTCTACTGTCCTTATGCCAAATAATCAGTGACTGACTTGGAAAATATTTAAGTCTTAATCGGTCATTTGATATCATTTGAATTAACTTGACCGATAACTAAAAGTCTATCAGTTCAGCAACCAACATAGAATGGCAGTTAATGTGATCAGTCATCGTTGTTTAACAAGGATGGCTGATCACTTGGAATCAGTGACTAATATACAAGATTATATCATTCATCAACAGGGTTGGAATTACTAGTCATGTGATCAGCTATCTTTGGTTAAAAGACTGCTGGTCACTTGGTCAGCCAGCAACAAATGCAAAGCTTGGCTCAGGATTCTAAAAGATAGAATGAGTTTAAATAAATCATAGGAAGGACCAACAACCCTATATAAACCAAAGCCCTAAACCTCTTACCTCTTTAAGCTCACATATTTCCTAAACCTCTCAAACCTTCCTTGTTTTTCTCTTTCTTAAACCTACTATTCCTTCAAAACTTCCAGACCTTCTTCCTTCTTTCTTCAATGGCAGACCAAGATACTGAATGTGTGGTTGACATTAACTCGCTTCAGTCCTCTCCTATAGGACGTGAGTTGTTTGAGATGTTCGTAGACTCTAGGATTGCACCCATTCTAGCCTTTCTTATCACCCATTACCACTCCAACATCGTTCTTGAGTTCTTCAACTCAATGAACCCTACCACTAATGTCCCCTATTCTCTTACTGGTTTTGTTCGGGGTATTCGAGTTGTCATGAATGCCAACACCTTGAGAGGAGTTTTCCCAAATTTAGGTGTTGAGGGCAGTGTGGATGTGCTGGAGAACGTTCAGCTATTTGGGTGGGCACGGATGCATGGAGATAACGCCATTGACAGTACCTTCTTTATGAATAAATATAAGTTCAGGCCCCTACACTACCCACTGTCCACTCTCTTGGACAAGTGCCTACTGATCAAGAGTTAGGGGGTCACGACAAACTAACGAAGATGCAATGGCATTTCATGGCTGCAATGGCTCAAGGCCATACTATGAACTGGGTAGGAGTTTTTGTAGAATGTGTAAAGGAGAATATCACCAGGTATAGAAATAACCTACGAAAAGAGAAGACTGCTAGACCAACTTACCACCTAATAATTTTAAAATTCTTGAAGTTTGGTCCTCAACTTGCTCAGTTAATGAGGAATCAAGATAGAATTCCAATAGCTCCGATGAGGAAATTTGGCAATGATGCCATTGTGTATGTTGTAACCCACAGCCATTTTGGCCAAGTCGATCAGCCAACAACTCAGCCAAGCTGCGAAGGCCAGATTCAGCCAGCACGGGCGTGCAAGGGTTCAGCCTGCTATTGCCAGGGCTCAGCCAGTTAAATATATTCAGCCAGCCCGTAGAAACATATGGAGGACTGCTGGTATTCATGTTAAATCCTGGTCAGCCACCAAACCCCCAAACCTTTATGCCATTTACTGCCAACTACCATAGCCACACCTTCAGTACCTCTACCACCTCCTTAGCTGATCCAACTCCTCACACTCTAAAGTCAAAAAACCCTAAAAATTCTTCAAACCCATTCGCAACCCAACCTTCAAATTCCGTTACAACAATAACCGCTTTAACTCTCGTCACCCTCCTCTAAACTGGGTCTTTCCAATAGACCATCTACCTTTCTTCATCCAATCCTTTCTCAGTTTCCACGAAGAACTAAAAGAGCAAGCTAAAATCCTCCCTCTCTTAAAATATCTCTGGATTGATTTGGACTTCTCCCAAAAAGTCGATGTCCTCTACCCTATAATCTTCAACCACTCCAAGAGGGACATAGAGCTAAATTATGGGAAGTATTTTGAACCCCTATGGTTAAAGTGGAACCAAATTTATTGTGCCTATGATCGGTTCATCCAGGATGTGATGAGACTCAAGCTACAATAGGTTTGGGCCAAAACCTTGTTCGTGATCCATTGAGCATTTCGGGTGGACCGATGACTCGGGCACGTACCAAAAGGGTTCAAGATGATGCTTGTGGGAGAAATTAAAGGCCAAGTCTATGTCGTGGATGATTGAGGGCATCAAGGGAGGATCATGTGCACAATTGGAGAGATTGAGGATTCTGGCGCCCCCAGCACGCATAAGCCACACCCTAACACGTACCTTCACAGCACTTTTGGTGAAAATCAAAATTTCAGAAGTAGATTCAGCACATTGCTGCGCCTTACGCGCCCAAGACCGCGCCCTAGTGCGCCTATGTCTATATTCAGCATATTATTGCACCTTAGCGCGCCCAAGACCGCGTCCTAGCGCACTTATGCCCAGAAGTTCAGAATTTCAGGCCTTCAGAACACAAACTTCAGTACACTGTCGAGCCCTAGCGCGCCCCTGTTAGGTCCAAGGTTGCTCAAGATAGGCTAGAAGGGGGGGTTGAATAGCCTATCTCCAATTTTTTGAAATGGATTCAAACGTCTTACTTCACTAGGGTTTTATAAAGTTTTGCAGGCGGAAGTCTTGTGAAGTAGGATAAGTTGAGAATGGGCGATCTTCACGGGTTAAGATCGGCGGTTCTCAACGATTTGGAAATCTGGAATTTTAAGGCAGCGTAAACAATTTACAATCACACACACAAGTAGACAGAGAATTTAATATGGTTCACACTTATAAATAAGTGCTACGTCCACAACCAAAGTGGTCAACTTTGGATTTGAAAATCGTGTACTAAGTTTTTCCACTAGATATTTTACAAACTAAATCTCTAATGGATTGTGTACAAAAATTTTGTTGACCAAGTGTTTGTGTGGGAGAATTGATATCAATAAGATACAATTCTCGTGAGCTATGAAAAGCTAGGTGATGCAATCAATGAAGAGCTTTAATGGATGGACGTCTAAGTGTGAAGCTCTTCAATGACTAAGTACGATAGGACGTTTAAGCTTTTAAGAACTTGAAGAATATGAAGATTCGAAATTAAAGGCGATGAAGTGTGTTGAGTGCGGCAATGAATTCTTCTTTTATATGCGAAGGAAGCTTGGAGCCGTTGGAGATCTTCTACTTTTGAATTTAAGAGCAATTAATGGCCTAATCGTTGTTGACTCTGATAGGTGTTGTAACTTGCGATCGTCTTCGACTTTTGCCAAAAATAGGCGGTCTGCGCTTGCGGAGGAATGTCCTTTTCAGTATTTGCCGAGAATGGAAACCTTCATTGAATGAGAGTTGCAGGTTAACGTTGTATTGCATTTAATGAGGTCTTTTAATTTGAGGCACATCTTCGGCAGATCTCTATCGGATGTTCTTGGATCTTCAAACATTTTTGATGAAGCTTGACGGTATAAGCTTGTCCGATTTCCAAAGAAAGATTCCGATTCAAAATCTGCCTATCGTAGAGAACTTCCGATGTCCTATAGGCTATTTTTCTTCAAGTCTTATAAAGAAAGGCAACCCTAAGCTTTTCAAGCTATGCTTAAGATCAAGTTGCCACACTAACGACACGCAGCCCATTAGTCACCTTGTTCTTAGACTAAGGTTATGGATTCAAGCAAATCTAAACTAAATACAACAATCTCCTCCTATTTGCTTGAGTCCATGATCTTAATGGAAACAATATCGGTGACCATGTTCAAGTCTAGTAATAACATGCTTGTAAGATTTATTATATTAAGTAAGCATGCCCTAGATGAACTTTACAAAAGGGGTGTTTTCAAGAATTACAAAGTGTTGACAAGTATGAAATTTTAAGCATAAGACATTTGTAATTTGACTAGATTTAAAGACATGCAAGATGGGCAATATAAGATATGTCTTTAAACCGTGGTTTAAACTTCATGCATTCTCATAATAAGCGGATCATAGTAAAGCATGTAAATTAAAAAAAAACATTGCTAATTAAACAGGAAGTTTAATTTGCTAAGTTTAACAAATATATTAAACGTAAGAGTTTTAATAGTAACGGCCGGTCAGTGAAGAAGACCTAGAAGAAGTTTGACCTTTGCCCTTGCACGATGAAGGTTGGTCATGGTCTCTTGATGTCCATCGTTGGTCATGGTCTCTTGATGTCCATTTTGAGTCAACCGCTCTCTTAAGCTTTGCAATTTCTTCTTTTGCCCTTGCTAGCTCCTCCTTGGTGTTTTCCAATTCGGAGGAGAGATTTTCGTTTTGTGCACGACAAGTGTATATCGTTCGTGAAATTCAAGCGGTGAGCATTGTTTATTACGCTTATCTCCTCCTTCATGGACGCAAGAGACTTATCAATGAAGGCCGAGGCGCTGTCGGTAGCTTGGCGCTCTTTGCTATAGAAGGCTAAGTGTCGCCCGGTAAGCCTGCGCGTTGTACGCACTGAGGTGTGGACGGAGCGATTGGCTATGCGCTGAGAAGCAAGCATATGCTTAAAGCCGTTGTCGAAAAGATCTATTATCTGACGCAAACCTTTGGATATATTCACCCAATTCTCGGTGAAAATAGCAGTGAGTTTTGAGGAAGAGGCGGAGATATGGCTGGTTAAAGCATCTTGGCTAGCAGAAATGGACTGTCTGCAGGCATTGAAGGCATTCTCAGCATTTTTGGAGATTTTCAGGACTTCGGTTAGACATTCAGCCTGGACATGGGTGATATGAGACTGATCAGCAGAAAGTTGGTGCAGGGCTTTGGTGAGGTCGACAGAGATGACCTCAAATTCTTTCAAGAATTTATGAACCGCCTCAGCAGGGTATGTATCAGAAGAGTCAGGATGACTAGCTGGAGGAGAGGACGGACGGTGAGGGTCGGGATGGTTTGGCGGGAAGAGTGTGAAGGGGGGAGTGGTGGAGGATGTTGGAGAGTCATTGGAGGAGGATAGGGAAATATGGCTGGGAGAGAGTTGGAATTGGCTAGGGTAGGTCAGACGAAGGGATGGATAGTTGGGAAGGACGAGAGGTTTAGGGCATCGAGTCCTTAGACGACCAATGAAAAAAGGAGTAGGGATAGAGATAGGGTGAGGTGAGCGGAAGAGAATGAGAATAAGAGGATGAAATCCTAAAAAGGTGGTGACTACATCGAAGAAGTTGTAGACCACAGGCTGAAAGAGGATAGAGGGGTGGCATATTAGGGTGAAGACTGGGGGTTTTGGCAGTGAGAGAAAGGGAGTGATGTCAGATTTGGTTGGAAGTGGAAGGCCAAGGTCCTTATGAATGGCAACCCATTGGTTGAAGATCATGAGATCTTGCACCGCGGAGTTGTGAGAGAAGAATTCTTGGGACCAGTGGAGGAAGGGTTCATAGAAAGCACCCCATTGAAAGATAATTTCACTGAGACATCGGGCGACAGGAATTCTCTTGGGATAGTCAAGGAGAGAAAAGATGGGGTCGAGCGGCGGTTTGGTTTAGGTCTCTGTCTCGGAAGGACAGGAGATCAACCTCGGATGAAGATGGCTATAGGGATTGATCTTGATGCGTTTGGGGGTAGGCATGTCGGAAGAAGGAGAGATAGGACGCTTGAAGATGGCGATGAGTGGGAGAGGTTGGAGAGGTGGAAGGCTTTTGGATAGGAGTAGTGTGGAGAGATTCAGAGTGTGGAGGAGAAGGAGTAGGAGAGGTGGAGGTGTTTGTGGGTAGCGTTGGAGAAGGTGGATGAGTATGAGTAGGTGAAGATGGAGAAGAGGAAGGATCAGCAGGGCCAGCAAAATGAACCTTCTTCTTGGCGCTCAGCTTGTAGCGTTTGCCATGTGTGGACATTGTAGGTATGGAAGAGGTGGTAGGAGGAACTACCGAAGGAGAAACAGCCGATTGAGGATTAGCTTGGATTGAAACTGCTGTTTGAAAGACAGCAGGAGTAGAGATTGATGGTGTGGAGGAGGCTGCAGGTTACTTTGGGCAGACCAAAGATTCATCGTAAAGAGAGTCTGTTTGAGTTTGGGTTTGGATAGATCTGCGGGTTTGAAGGTAGAGGTATCCTTTTCAACCTCAGATTTCGTGCGAGACTTGCGGTTTTGCTTGAGTCGGAGAGTGAGAGTGGAGGAATGTTTGGCCTTTTTGGAAGGAGGCTCAGAAGGCTCATAGGGATCATGGTCAAGTTTACTGAGATCAAAGTCCTCAGGAAGTTCAGCCCCTATGGGTTTAGGCTCCTCCTCAGCAGGTGCCTCAGATACAAAAGAAGTGACTTTTCTCTTACCCTTGCTGGCTTGGGTAGAGGTGCCACTAGTAGAAGAAGCAGTAGCAGTAGCAACAATGGTTGTCCGTTTGGCCATATCATCCCGGTAGCGGGTGATGTTGTTGGCCGTGAAAACATAGGTGTTGGACACCTTGATGAGATCGTCATTGATAACCTTTTCATCGATTTCCTCATATCTGCGAAGAATGACATTGATGACTCGTACAAAGGGTCGTCGCATGGAAGGGTTAGCTTGGACGTCAGCAACACTTTGAGATAGCATAGAAAAAATGATTTTTGCCCAGTTAAGCTGCTTTCGGAGAATGACAGCTTTGGTCCATAGAAGTTGTTGAGATGTAAAGATGTCTCTTGCCCCATTCTTGAAGAGAATGCTCTTATCGATCAGATGACTGATATGATAAGCGTTTTGGGGAAGAGATTTGGACATCTCGAAAACCTTCGGGTTGTGTAGATCCCCTCATCATTTACCAAGCAAGAGCAGATTCAGCATCGGTTAAGTCCAGTTTGCCTTCAATAGGCAGTTCAAGGATTGCCCCAATATCCTTATAGGTCATCTTGATGTAGTGGCCTCGGATGAAGCCCTTTATGTAGCTTAGGTTGACAGGTTCATTTGCATTTCTGGAGGGAGGTAGGATCATTCTTGTATAGAATTCTTCACCAATGCATTCTTTGTAGTGGGTGTCATTGAGTGGAACAGAGGAAGAAGCCCACATTCGCCAAATCCTTAAGCAGAGCATCACCAGCGGTTGAGCTGATGATAGAGTCTCTGTCAATTGTCATTCTAGGATGATAGCTTGACCTGGGAAGGACTTTCAGAGGAAGATCAGCAGCCTTTTTGGCCCTGGAAGGCTGAGCAGATGCTGAAGATGATGTGGCAGCAGTCTTGGAGGATTTAGTCTTTGCCTATACACTCGGCAGATATGAGAACAGCATATATAGAAATAGAAATAGGCAGATAAGCATAAAACAGTAGATAAACATGTAATTAGCAGATATTGATACGAACAGGTACTGTTCAGATTAAAACCCAAAACATAAGCATTTTAGAAAAAGCGGCAAGAACATTTCATGAACTGGGTTTAATAATGACTACATATTTTGTCACCTTTTAATCAAATGGACCAGCATAAGCTGTAGGCATAGTATCACGGAAACCTTAAAAACATAATTTTATACTACATGAACAAGATTCAAACAATAATTTCAAGATTTCACAGTTCATCGATGGCGGACTTAAAATAGGTCAATACTAGAATGCAGAACTGAAATTGAGAGAGTTGAAAAGATCCAGAAACTCTTACCATTGATGATTTGAAGATTAAAGTGTGAAGATTGAAGATTGTTAAGATTTGAAGGCGTTTTGACACGATTACAGATTTGTAGGTAGAGGGTTTTTGAAAAGTTTGAAAATGGCGGTTGTAAAAGTGATGGGTTACTGTACGATTTGCCTTTTTATACTTCTGACAGGTCAATAAACCCTAGTTGATAAATTTTGACATCCGCATTTATGACTTACAGGGTGACTGTTTATATTACGCTCTTGGGTCTGCCTATTTTATAGAAGACTGCCGATATAAAGATAGATACTTACTTAAGGTTGTCTATATATTCGGCAGAGTTGCGATCGGTTGATTGCATAGGCAGTTCTATAGCAGCAGTTTTATAATAACTTGAGAAATTTACAAGATAGATTAAGAATTGAGGTTAAGCATACCAAGCTCTCCTCTTAAATAAGCAAACCTGGTTGAATCAAGTGGTTTTGTGAGGATGTCTGCTACCTGATTCTCTGTTGGCACATATTGCATGCTGATGTTACCTTTTTCCACATGGTCCTTAAGAAAGTGATATCTCACATCAATGTGCTTTGTCTTGGAGTGCATGACAGGATTTTGAGAAACTGAGATTGCTGATGTGTTATCGCACATTATAGGACAATCAGCAGTCTTGATCTCATAGTCAACAAGTTGCTGTTTGATCCACAGCAATTGTGAGCAGCAGCTACCAGCAGCTATGTATTCTGCCTCAGTTGTTGAAGTTGAAACAGAAGTTTGCTTCTTGCTGGCCCATGAGACAAGTCTATTTCCTAAGAATTGACATGTTCCACTTGTGCTTTTTCTGGCAACCTTACATGCAGCAAAATCAGCATCAGAATAGCCTATAAGATTAAAGGATGAATCTCTAGGGTACCAGATTCCTAAATTTGGAGTATCTATCAAATATCTGATGATTCTTTTGACTGCTTGTAGGTGAGACTCTTTTGGATCAGCTTGAAATCTAGCACAGACACAAACAGCAAACATGATATCAGGCCTACTAGCAGTTAAATATAAAAGTGAACCAATCATGCCTCTATAGAGAGTCATGTCCACTTTCTTTCTCTTTTCATCTTTATCAAGATGGCAGTTAGTAGCCATAGGAGTGCTGAAGCTGTTTGCATTCTCAAGACCAAATTTCTTGATAACATCCTTTGCATATTTGGCTTGACTGATGAAGATGCCATTTGAACTTTGTTGAATTTGAAGACCAAGGAAAAAATTGAGTTCTCCCATCATGCTCATTTCAAATTTGCTCTGCATAAGCTTTTCAAATCTTTTGCAAAGATTTTCATTAGTAGAGCCAAAGATAATATCATCAACATAAATTTGAACAAGCAAGGAATGACCTTTATGTTTCATAATGAAAAGAGTAGTGTCAATTTGACCTCTTACAAAGCCTTGAGATGTCAAGAACTTTGAAAGGGTCTCATACCAGGCTCTTGGAGCTTGTTTGAGTCCATAAAGGGCTTTCCTCAGCTTGTAGACATCTTCTCTTCTTGAACAATTTATGAAGCCAGGAGGTTGTTCTACATAGACTTCTTCTTGAAGTTCTCCATTTAGAAATGCACTCTTCACATCCATTTGATATACTTTGAATTCCTTGTAAGAGGCATAGGCCAAGAATAATCTAATAGCCTCTAGTCTTGCAACAGGAGCAAATGTCTCATCATAATCAATACCCTCCTCCTGTCTATATCCTTGGGCTACCAGTCTGGCCTTATTTCTTGTAATATTACCGTTTTCATCCATTTTGTTTCTGAAAACCCACTTTGTACCAATAACAGCTTGTCCTTTTGG
This sequence comes from Platycodon grandiflorus, assembly GCA_016624345.1. Taxonomy (NCBI): domain Eukaryota; kingdom Viridiplantae; phylum Streptophyta; class Magnoliopsida; order Asterales; family Campanulaceae; genus Platycodon; species Platycodon grandiflorus. The sequence continues at coordinate 34,880,281 of CM028369.1, read as the reverse complement.
TCTAGGAACAAGTGACCAGACTTGACATCTGTCAAATTGGTTTAACTCTTCTTGCATAGCTTCCACCCAGCTTGGATCTTCCAATGCTTCATCAATCTTCTTGGGTTCAATGTTAGATACAAATGCAGTGGAATACATGCATTCATTCCTTGAAGCTTGTCTTGTCTGAACACCAGCATTGAGATCTCCAATGATTTGAGTGATAGGATGATCTTTTACTTCTCTAACTTCTGCAGGTTGAACTTGTCCTATTGTTGCATCGGCAGAGTTTGGTTCTTGAAGAGAAGAGATATCTGAAGCTTGGTGTTCAGAAGGATAAGTTAATTCTAAGGTAGGTTGTATAACTTCTGGTGTGGAATGTGAGGGGATTCAGTTTTCATTTGTTGGCTCATTTGAGGATTCTAATAGGTTGACTCTTGAAGGAACTTGTGAAGGAGTGGGATCTCGCAGATCTTGAGCTTGGGCATTGCACTCTCATACTCATCAGAATCATTAGTAATCTTAGGAGCCACATGTGGCCCAATAAAATCAAATTCATCAAAAGAGACATGTACAGATTCAACAACTTTAAGTGAAGTTTTATTGTAAACCCTATAAGCTTTTGAAAATTTAGCATATCCCAGAAAGATTCCTTCATCGCTTTTGGATTCAAATTTACCTCTATGTTCTCTACCATTGTAAAGAACATAGCATTTACAACCAAATATTTTAAAGAATCCAATGTTGGGAGCTCTGCCTCTCCATATTTCATATGGAGTTTTGTTATGAAATTTGTTTATGATAGACTGTTTTGTGTGAAGCGCGGTGTTCACGACTTACGCCCAAAAGTACATAGGCGGCTTGGCTTCGGCAATCATTGTCTTTCTGCTTCAATGAGAGTTCTGTTCTTCCTTTCAAAGAACTCCATTTTGTTGAGGTGTCTGACTAGAGAAATTGTGACCAATTCCATGGTCATCACAATATTTGGCAACACCATTGTTCTTGAACTCTGTTCCATTGTCAGATCTGACATCAGAGATATCATCTAGCTTCTGAGTTTGTAGTCTTCTGAAGAGTTCAGTAATGATGTCATATGCTTCATCTTTGGAGGACATCATCTCTACCCAAGTAAATCTTGAGTAGTCATCCACTACCACAAGTGTGTACTTGTTGCCACCGAGGCTTGTAGTAGTGACAGGTCCAAACAGATCCATATGCAGCAGTTGTAGAGGTCTTGATGTTGACATGCAAGGCTTGCTTTTGAATGAAGATTTGTGTAGTTTGCCTAGTTGACATGCTCTGCAGAGACTGTGTGATTCAGCTGATATTTTAGGCAATCCTACAACTAGATTTTCCTTTGATAGCTTCTCCAAATATTTGAAATTGAGATGGCTAAGCCTTTTGTGCCATAACCAGCAGTTGTCAGTTGATGACCTTGCAACCAAGCATAGATTTGACTTTCTTCCAACAGCATTAAGGTCAACAGCATAGACATTCCCTTTTCTGAATCCTGTCAGGATAGTTGAACATGTCTCATTGTCCTTTATGAGACAGTGACTTGAGGAGAACTGACAGGTTAGACCTTTATCACAGAATTGTGATATGCTCAGCAGATTGTGCTTTAAACCTTTAACCAGAGAGACTTTGCTGATGGAGAGGTTGCCTCTGATTATGCTTCCATATCCAATAGTCTTCCCTTTTGAATTGTCTCCAAAAATAACTGAGGGACCCTTTGCTTCAACAATATTTGAGAGAAGATTTGGATCACCAGTCATGTGCTTAGAGCATCCACTGTCTAAATACCATAGATCTTTCTCTTCTTCATTGACGACCATAAAGCATTCCTGAAATATGGACATTTAAGAATATGGTCCCCTTTTATTTTTAGGGTCCTCAAGGTTAGCAGCCTTTTGGGACCCACACATGTTTAACCTTTGAAGGAGTAAATCCTCTAGATTTAGGTGTGAATCTCAGAAGGCATTCATGAATCTTATGACCATGACCTTTGCAGAAAGAGCATTTGTGAAAACCTTCAACATGAGTGATGATTTCTTTTTGAGGCTTCTTATTATCGGCGGTCTTTGGAGTGACTTTTGTGCCGATAATCGGCCTATAGGATTTAGGCCGATAATGCCTTTTCTTGTTGATGTTAGGTTTACCATAAGTAGACCTTTTATCAAAAGATCTTGCATTTACTGTTCAACTCCTTTAAGCCTTTTATCGGCGGTGTTGGGATCACCGTCTTGCCTTTGACAAATTTAATAGGCTTGAGTTGAGTATTCTTTGACTTGCCACTAGTCATCCCCGATTTCTTAGAGTGACTAATAGCAAGTTTAAGATGCTCGACTCTCTATTAGAGTCATTCTTTGCGGTGCTTTCCTTTGGACTTGACTTTTGTATATTTGGGATAAACAAGAGGAACTTTGTTGAAACCAAGTCCTTGCCTTTTAGGAGACTGCTGGTCATAAGAAACTTCTACCGATTCTTCAAAATCACTTCGATGTCTCATTCTTTTGAGAACCGAAGAACTTCCTACATTGAACTCACTTTGGAAACCTATACCGGTTTGTCATCAAGACATTTTTGGTTTGAAAGAATGGTATCAAAGTTTCCTTTAGAATTATTCCAAGTATTGACAACCTTTTGCGGATCATCTTTCTCGAATTTATTTTCTTGACATGTTCAAGTAGAAAGTCTATTTTTCATCAAAGCTTTGTTCTCTTTTAGCAATTTGATACTTTCACTGCTTTGTCTATCAAGATCTTTGATCTTAGACATCAAGGTTGATTTCTCGAGAGACTAATTCATGCTTCTTGGCTAATTTAACATAGGCATTTTTAAATTTTAAAAACTCTTCCAGCATATCCTTGTTTGCTTTAATGAGCTCTCCCTTTGATGGGTCATTGAGCTCATCATCATCATCACTATCATCTTGCTGAAATGGTAGTGACCTAACTGAATCATGAGGTGACTCCTGGCCATAAGGCATATGTTTGCTTTTCAAAAGTCACGAGTCCTCTTCATCGGTGTCGGTGTCACACCATGTAGGCGGTTGCTTTCATCAATGTCTTCAGCCACCATCCCTTTTTGTTTTTGAAATTTATATTCGGGACGTTTCTTATAAAATTCATATTTCGGCTTTGGACATTGTGAGGCAAAGTGGCCTGGTTTCCTACAATTGAAACAGACAAGCTCATTTTCTTTTTGATAGTCTCCTGATTTATAAGGAGCAAAGCTTTTAGGTTGAGCAGCTGTTTTATGAGGAACTGCAGTTTTGTGAGAAGACTGCCTATGTGATGATGATTTATTAAACCTTTTGAAACGTTGATATTTCTTTACAAACATAGCGAATGCTTCGTCAGAAAGAGTATCATCATCTTCATTGGATGTAGAAGGTGTTTCATCAGGTTTTGAACAGGGAAGTTCAGCAGACATGGCTGGTAAGGATAAGTTTTTAAAACTCTTTTCCATTTCTTGAGCTTGTTGAATTTCAAGCTCATATACTGATAAACTAGCATAAAGGTTTCTAAGAGTCAACTTGTTTAAATCTTTTGACTCTTTCATGGCAGTGATTTTAACGTGCCATAGACTGCCTAGTGCATTTAGAAATCTCATGTTTATTTCTTTCTTTTCATACTTCTTTCCTAAGGAGTAGCAAGAGTTAACTACCTCATAAAATCTGTCGTAGGCGCTTCGTAGAGACTCTTTGGGATCCTTTTTGAAGGAGTTAAACTTCTGAATACAGGTGTATAATTTGTTGTTCTTTGTCTCACCATCACCTTCAAGATATTCAAGGATGGCTTCCCACATTTCCTTTGCTGTGTCCAGGTTGATAATCTGCTGATAAGTGCTTATGTCAACACAGCTGGTAATAATGTTGATGGCTCTTCCATCCAGTGCATCATTCTTCCTGTCTTCATCATCCCACTCTTCTTCTGGCTTTGGTACTTCAGGTTCAGCAGTTGGATCTATCGTGGCCAGTGTATTTGGCTTCATAGGAATTCTGGGTCCATTTGTGACACATTTCCACAAACGTTTATCAATTGAATTCATATGTCTTTTGACTTTGTCTTTCCAGATGTCAAAGTGAACTTCATCCAAAACTGGACAATGATTCACATTTGATGTTTCCAACATTTGGTGAGCAGCCATGATCTTTAATCTCTCAAGAGGTTAATCTAGGAAAAACAAGTTTTCAAAGAGTTAAGCTCTGATACCAATTGTTAGGTCCAAGGTTGCTCAAGATAGGCTAGAAGGGGGGGTTGAATAGCCTATCTCCAATTTTTTGAAATAGATTCAAACGTCTTACTTCACTAGGGTTTTATAAAGTTTTACAGGCGGAAGTCTTGTGAAGTAGGATAAGTTGAGAATGGCTGATCTTCACAGGTTAAGATCAGCAGTTCTCAACAGTTTGGAAATCTGGAATTTTAAGGCAGCGTAAACAATTTACAATCACACACACAAGTAGACAGAGAATTTAATATGGTTCACACTTATAAATAAGTGCTACGTCCACAACCAAAGTGGTCAACTTTGGATTTGAAAATCGTGTACTAAGTTTTTCCACTAGATATTTTACAAACTAAATCTCTAATGGATTGTGTACAAAAATTTTGTTGACCAAGTGTTTGTGTGGGAGAATTGATATCAATAAGATACAATTCTCGTGAGCTTATGAAAAGCTAGGTGATGCAATCAATGAAGAGCTTTAATGGACTGGACGTCTAAGTGTGAAGCTCTTCAATGACTAAGTACAGATAGGACGTTTAATCTTTTAAGAACTTGAAGAATATGAAGATTCAGAATTAAAGCTGATGAAGTGTGTTGAGTGCAGCAATGAATTCTTCTTTTATATGCAGAAGGAAGCTTGGAGCCGTTGGAGATCTTTTACTTTTGAATTTAAGAACAATTAATGCCCTAATCTGGTTGTTGACTCCTGATAGGCTGTTCAGTAACTTGCAGTTTGTCTTCTGACTTTTTGCCAAAAATAGGCGGTCTGCGCTTGCAGGAGGAATGTCCTTTTCTGAGTATTTGCCGAGAATGGAAACCTTCATTGAATGAGAGTTGCAGGTTAACGTTGTATTGCATTTAATGAGGTCTTTTAATTTGAGGCACATCTTCGGCAAATCTCTATCGGATGTTCTTGGATCTTCAAACATTGTTGATGAAGCTTGACAGGTATAAGCTTGTCCGATTTCCAGAGAAAGAATTGCTGATTCAAAATCTGCCTATACTGTAGAGAACTTCCGATATCCTATAGGCTATTTTTCTTCAAGTCTTATAAAGAACGGCAACCCTAAGCTTTTCAAGCTATGCCTAAGATCAAGTTGCCACACTAACAGACACGCAGGCCCATTAGTCACCTTGTTCTTAGACTAAGGTTATGGATTCAAGCAAATCTAAACTAAATACAACAGCCCCCTTGTGACCTTTGGACTTTTTTTTTTTGGTTTGTAACACGAATTTGGCTGTCTTGTTGGGTATATTCGTATCTAAAACTGGGAGGGGATATATATATATATATACTTTGTTCTTTCATATTGTAAACAACTTTGGAAAAATATCTATGCAAATTACTTGAGATTTTCATCTCTTTTCTTCACAACTTGAGTGTTTGTGAGATTATTCTGGTTTCTTGGATTAGAGACCACCCTTTTGAACTTATCAATCTCTACGAGTCGAGAGATTGTGGCGTTCTATGGTTCGTGGGTCGTTGACAATCACATCAACGGTTCTTAATCGCAACCCAAGGTTCCTAGTCAATCGCGACTAGCGGGTCGACGGAGACTCCTTATTAAATTCCGTTCTATTATTCCTTCATAAGCTGCTGTGTTTTCTTCCATTTTGAAGGTTCGAGTTCATTATCCGCATCTTTCGTCGGGTACGTAATCTTCAAGTCAATCTTGGAGCGAATTCATCCCGAATAACCGGGTGAATTCACATCAATTGGTATCAGAGTCAATTGAAGAGGTAACCCAGACTTTCATTGTGACGACCCGAGTCTGGGGTTCGATGTTAAACCCCAACTCGGTGCGCCAAACTAGTAAGAACAATTACAAAAGCTCAAAACTAAAACTATGCAGTGGAAGACAAGTTAAAATGTGAGTTTCAAAAACTCATACAACAACTACAACTAAATAAACCTCAACGGCCAAAACATACGCCGGAGAACAACACTAAAGATAAACCCGACAATAAAAACCTCGACGGCTAAATACACGAGTCAGAGAAACAATAATACTAAAATACCACGAGTCAAAAACCCAAAATAATAGAGTACAACAACTGGCACGACCATACAAGTCGGTACCAAAATACAAATATAAAGAATACAACTATTTCTACCCATATACTAAGTTTACATAACTTAGTGAACCTCACGATCTCACAATACAAGAAATAAGAAGAAAATGACAATACAAATACATCTTGCTAACTCCAACCTTCAAGACTCGATGCGCTGCAACTTAACCTGCAAACTGAGGAGGTTGTTGGGTGAGTCTAAAAGACTTCGTAAGATACTATAATGTATTATGTGCTATGAGTATGAATGCAACAGTAAACCAAGACTCTAAATGCACTAATCTTGGTAAAAATTTTAGCTTAATCATTAATCGACAAGTTACTACATACGACTATATGGCATGGCATTATGCATGACAATATAACAGGAAAATAAACATGTAGTAGCACATAAGGGCAACCAACCAAATACTAACGAGAGGCTCAACAATCGCCAACCGTCCCATACCGTTGGAAATTGTGACCATCATTCGCTTGTATAGGAAACATATAAGAGAAAAAAAAGGGATACGGCATCTAGGTACACTTCCGACCAAACCAATAGTTCCAACCAACCAACCAATATAATACCAAATATCAAAGCCGTTGTTGACGTGCTTGATCAATAAACCAAATCCTGAATTCGAAGCCGTTGTTGACGTGCTAGAACCATAAACAAAACCATGAGTTCTAAACAAAGAACCTGTGAACCATTTTATTTGTATTCACAACAGGTGCCCCTACAACCTGGCAAAATCACCACGGTAATAGCTTACCAAAGTCGCGGCTGTACCATACAACACTTGGCGCTACCGTGGCCAACGATAGGGCGAGGCACGATGTATTGGCCTTCGACTATTACGTAGCCCCAGCTCCCGCAATAATCGAGCGTCAATACACCGTCAAAACAAATATGTTATGGACTTAAACTAAATGCTCAAGTAGAATACTTACTCGACATTTAAAATAATCGGTCATACTCCAAAGTAGGGAGCATGCCACAACAACAACATTCAATAATAATACGAATGTTTCAAGTAGGTCACAATAAGCCTACAACAACAAATCAATAAAGTGTGCTAGTAAACATTAAACACACAATCAATCATCAAAATAAGATGATTGTCCTATCACATACTAGAACAATCTCACAATGTCCATAATCACTGAACATATAACCAAAACAAGACAATAGGCAAAGTAGGCCTATTGTGCAACTCAACTTAGGATCTCTACAGTATCCTATAATCACTCAATACACTTTATCTCATGTATAGTATAAACCATCACATAACACTATCGTCGTGTACTATATATATCATGACTCATTACAACTCACTTCGTTCGAATTGGAACGATAATCACGGTATGTCATCTCATGTATGATTGAATTAATTAAAGTCAAGTTCTTATGAATAATCACTTTCACAATATGTCATCCAATATCGTAGAAGACTAAATAACAACTCGTAGTAAATTATACTACTCATTAATCAACTCCATAGAGTCAATTCTACACATTAATAAATTAACTACAAGATTCGACGTTTGTTTAATACGTCCTATGTGACTCCGCAAGAGTCAGTCACAACTAGAATATAGCTCGTATAGTGTTCAATGAAAATATACCATCTCATGTCGACTCAGCTAGAGTCGTTACCCATTTTAAAACATCGGGACGAACCGTAGTATCGTCCCTAAATAACTACATTAATCGAAATACTTTAAATTTAGTGAGTTACCAACCATATAAGTCCCGCAAGTTCATCGCGAGTAGTCACTTACAAAATCTGAGAAAGTTACTAGTACTCGAGATTTAACAAAAACAACATTTACAACTCAACAAGTCTCTAAATCACGAAGACTAAGAACAACGATAAGTTTTACAGCACTGCACGACAATACCATTAAATTCAGAAAATATTCCAAAAAAATCCAAAATATTACAATTATTCAATATTTAGAAACTAGACATTTGGAACTATATTTTACCACTTTGAATTACCTCATTTGGACTTATATTCATCAAGAATCAGCCACCTAAAGTTAGATCTAATACCCAGAATTTCCAGCAACAGTTTACTCGGCGCAGCGATAAAACACAACCTAAACGAGGTACTTCCCAACCTCTAAAATTTATGAAAATTTACAGAGAACTAACTAACATACATAAGAATAACATATCCAAAATTCAGCAAATTCCCAATAGTAGATTATTACCAAAATTTTCACAAAAATAGCCCAAAACAGGGACTGCAACTAACTCGAAATTCAAGTGTTTCACTTTCTAACATGTTACCAACACTTCACCATGTCTCATGACAACCTTTACACATAGCCATTTGATGATGCACAAAATGTTACGGGCAGGAACTCTCTTTAATTCTCTTGATTGTAAGGATATCTGGGCTTTGGCTAAGTACCTGAAAGAGACAAGAACACACACTAGTGTGAATGTAGGGATTTTCCCTGCTTAAACACTCCGGTGTGAGAGTAGGAACTTGCTTCTCAATTTGACAGGGTTTTAGCTTATGAATAGTAAACATACCTTAGGTCAAGGGCTTGCTTGGCTTTTATAGTGAAATGGAGTAATTAGTGGGCTAATTTTGGGGGGTGTCAATCCCTATAATTGAGGAGGAGTAACTGCCGGGTGTGATTGGGGTTAATCCCTGATTTTTAGCCTAGGATTTCGGGCACGACTAGACGTGGCCCCGAGATTCCCAAAGACAGTTACTAGCCTGCTTTGCAATGTTCGCCTGATCGTATGCTCGTGATTTAGTGCATGCTCGCCCGATCGTTTGCTCACCAGGATGAAGTCCATGCCTGGTTATATCTTGATCGCCTACTCCAGGCAGCAATATAAATATGTGTCATCAATGGCCCCCTACTCCTTGTCCAGGAAGTATTTATGCTTGTGGCGAGGAGCAATCAGGACTTGGAGATGTGGTCAGGTGACTTGATCTATGAGGTGACTGTGCGTGCTCTAGCCGTCGCTTGGGGAGCCGCACCTGTTTAGTTTTGAGGCGCATTTAATGCGGGAGGTAGGCCCAGGCCTAAGCCTCTAGGCACCCGTTGGGGGCCCAATAGCTGTAGAGAGGGAGGGGATACCCTTTAAATAACCCAGGGTTATTTCATTTGCGATTTTCACAAAACCTCTCTCCTCACGAACGCCATTGTTGCTAGAGATCTTCGCGAAGCTTCAGTCTTTCAAGATCTTTACAGCCCCTGCTGGTTCGCCTTCGTGATTTTGAGTCCTTCCTCTGCGCTTTGAACTTAGGTAACTGCTCGTATCCCTTTCTTGACTCCTTCGTGATTTCGAGTCCTTCCTCTGCGCTTTGTGGTTATGCGTATACATGGTAGCGGGTTTTTACACTTCCTCAGCCTCGAACCTATGACCTCCAGGTTAAATACACAGATTACGTGAGGAGAGTACCACTTGAGCTAGCCAGCCCAAGTGGTACTCCCCTCACGTAATTTGTGTATTTAACCTGGAGGTCGTAGGTTCGAGGCTGAGGAAGTGCAAAAACCCGCTACTAGTGTGACACCACATGAACCACACTGCCAGGAGCGGGGAGACCCCGGTGAGCGTAAGACTTCCGGCTCCCGTTAAGAGCATGTCTCCGGGAAAACCCCCCGGAATAATTATGGCTCATCAACATTGATTATCAACTAACATAATATCATTTGGAATGGTCAATTACTTATTTCTTTCAAGAAATTACACAAAGATGAACAATTACACATCCTATATGTTTTATTATTCCAATTCAACTCATAAACATACAAAACATTATAGTTACTTACCTCTTGATGAATCACTACAAGAAAAAGGTGTATTTGGGAAATCGTAAAACCGTCCCAAATACTACCAAAACCGTCCCAAAAGGTATTTGGCACGGTTTTGGGACGATTTTGCTCCCTCCTAAATACGAGGGTGCCAAATACATTTGTCTTGACCCAAAACCGTCCCAAATAGTATTTGGCACGGAAAAAGTGACAGTTGTGTAGGTGTGTGCCATTTGATGTGTATTTGGGATGCTTTGTAATGACCCGACCCAAATAGGTATTTGGCACGGTTTTGTTGCCCTCCCAAATAGTATTTGACATGGTTTGTTCAGCCCTCCCAAATTGTATTTGGCACGGTTGGTGTACCTTCCCAAATAGTATTTGGCATGGTTGGTTCTCCTCAGCCCATTAGTATTTGGCACGGTTTGATATTGCCCTCCCGAAAACCATTTGTCACAAAATACATTTGGGACGCTTTAATGTATTTTGTACCGATATCACATTATACCCACCATTTACTTTTTCCCCCAATTACATCGTATACACATTATGATAAATCAATCTAAATATCACTCAACAAATGATCAAGAGAAAACAAATTGAACCCACATTATAATTAAAATATTATTATAAATCTCTTACATAAATCCATAACTTCAAGTCATAAGTTGATAACCTAACACAAATCCATAAACATGTCTCTATATCAATGTATCTAAATCAAAGCTAAAATTCAAAATTGATAAGAGAACGAACTACGTGAAGAAATGATTAATCTTCACCATAACTCCGAGCATTCGACTCCATCCACATCGGTATGCCCTGTATATTAAAAGTAGTTATATATTAGTTACAAGCGTATAACTTGATTATATGAAATGCATTTCGAAGCCTAAACATTGACGGAATCAATAATCAAATGACAAATTTTAAAAAACCTAAAGTACCAAACAAACATAAACAAGTACTTTGTATTAGTAATCGATCAACAACCACAAAAGTATGCTTATTCTCCGCAAAGCGAGACATTCACCTTATGTTATTAATAAGATAGTTTAGTTATCCCGAGCTACAAAGTTTAGGTTAGTTTGGTTTTTTAAGGCTTCTTATAGCTCTTCCAGACTAAAGTTTTTGGTGTAGTAAGATAGGACCCGCTAGATTTTTTAACTTAAGCAATTTCAGACCAACATCACGCAAAGAGAGGGACCATCATCAAGTTCAATAGCCACATCTTCTTAGCAAAACAACCATAAAGCCTCAATTCTCTAACTTTCAAATAGCCTATAGTTCTTATATATTATATGAAATTCTCTAAGGACAAAAGAGGGAAAACAGAATCCTATAAAAATCAAGACAAGGATGCGGAGACAGTCCCTTGCCCAAATAAGTTGTTTGCAAGGGGAATCTTGGAGCAAAGGGTAAGAAGTTCGAAGATGATTTGTTGAGATGAAAAGTGGTGGTTGGGACAGTGAGGTCAAGAGTGATACTTGGGTGGGACTGGGAGGTTAAGATTAGATTGGGGTACTCTTGAATTGTATTTTAAGCCATTGTGATCAATATCCATTTTGTTGCTATTTTTTGCTTACATTTTTTGCCAGAGTAGCCTACTCTACGACAATGTTCTTATTTTATTTTTATTTTTTTATTGGCAAAAGTAAATTATAACTATACTCCATTAATTAAGAATTTACACCCAAACTCTATCAGCCTCAACAACCAAACATCACAAACACCCAAATAAAACAATATTCTTATTCCATCACATACAAGGCCACACATAAGTCAACAATTATGTGAATTGTGAGTGGCGTCACACAATGACTATCAAACTGGAATAAATGAATAAATATCTAGTTTCTCTTTGAGAAAAGTCAACATGTGCTCTTAAGACACACTAAGAACATTAATGTTCTTTAAAGCTTTTGAATGCATTTGGGTGAATTCTAATGGAAAAAACTATGAAAGATGGATACATTTTAAATGTTATTCACTCCAAGAAAACTCAAGAAAACCAACATGCAATTGGTGGAGAGTGATCCTCTAGTTAAGACCTTCAAAATGGTATGCTTGGATTGAAGACTTGTTGGTTGGATGGTGAAGAAATGACTTGCACACACTAATCTCACATTAATCTCCCACACACACTCTCTAAGCTTCCATGGATGGAAAGATATGAAAATGGGAGTGATGAGACATAATAGTTCTAGGGGGCTTGCCTGGAGACATGCTCTTAACGAGAGCCGAAAGTCTTACACTCACAGGGGTCTCCCCGCTCCTGGCAGTGTGGCTAGCCCAAGTGGTACTCTCCTCATGTAATCTGTGTATATAACCTGGAGGTCACAGGTTCGAGACTGAGGAAGTGCAAAAATCCGCTACCTGTGTGACACCACATGAACCACACTGCCAGGAGCGGGGAGACCCCTGTGAGCGTAAGACTTCTGGCTTCCATTAAGAGCATGTCTCCGGGAAAGTCCCCCAGAACAATTATGTCTCATCAAAAAAGGCGCCCTTTTTTGTTGAAGGGATGACTGCCATTCCGGGACTTGCCGCGGAAGTCTGATGAGTGCATCCGTTTAAACTCACGATCTTCCCACCCCTGGTAGTGGGTTTTTGCCTTCCCCATGCCCTGAAACTAACGTTGCCTAGTTTTGAACCTGTGACCTCCAAGATAAGTACACAGATTGTAGAGCATGAGTACCACTTGAGCTAGGTACTCATGCTCTACAATCTGTGTACTTATCCTGGAGGTCACAGGTTCGAAACTAGGCAACGCCAGTTTCAGGGCGTGGAAAAGGCAAAAACCCATTGCCAGGGGTGGGGAGATCATGAGTTTAAACGGATACACTCGACTTCCAGCTCCCGTTAAAAGCATGTCTCCGAGCAAGCCCCCCGGAACAATTATGTCTCATTAGGGAGTAAGTTAAACTCACTCTATGGTCGAAAGAGGCTAATCAGGCTGGTCAACAAGTCTTTGGCACGTTCTAGGTTGAGTCAAAGTCAAAAAAACCCAAACAAGTCAACAAAACCCAAAAATTACACAAAACTATCCATACGGTCGCGCTAGGGCGCAGGTCACGGGCCTTTTGGGCCTAATTTTTAGTCAACTTCAAAGACGTGCCTAGGATGATCTACAAGTCCAAAAATTGCGAATGAGGTGTCGTTGGAATGCTCTTCAAGTCTAGTTTACACAAAATCAAACGGTTTGCCAATCCGAGTTTTCTAGACAAAGCTATGGCCAAATTACCACAGACTGTTTGGATGAAAAGAATTCGAGTTTAATCATGCATCCATGCTTTTGAGTGTATCACATTCTATCTTATGGTCACAACAAAATATATACTAAGTATTCCCAAATAATCCTAACCTCCAATCAAGTTCGAAACACTCTCAAAACTGACAAGTGCATAATTTCCCCATATTTTGTCTTCATTTTCTATGAATTTCATATGTATTTTGCCAAAGAAAGTGCTTTATTGTGTTATTTTTGTATTTTAGATTTTCTTGGTGAAATTCAAGCTTTAAAGAATCATTTCATAGTATTTTGGGAGTATTCAAGGCAACCCGTGAAGTTTTGAAGTTATTAAAGCCATTTGATCAAGGTCCATTAGCTCTCCGTTAGTCATTTGCAAAGGAAAGGACTAAACTAAAAGAGAAAATAGTCTAACGGAGGCTGACCTTGGGACTAAAATGCAAAGCCTGGGAGGATAGGTACTGCAGCTTACCTTCTTAGCAGTACAGGGGTACCGGAGAAAATTTTAGAACTCTAGGGGTATCGGTGCAATTTTCGAAAGATCTCATTAATGTGGTGTCTTCTTCTCAACGCGCCGCGTGTCATCAGATCTGATCTAACAATTGTTGCTACTGCTGTTTCATGCACCTTACCACGCTGAATCATTCTGGACAAGCCAAGCTTCTAGCACTCATACCTTGCTCAATTCTAGTCCAAATTGAGTGATTTCTTCACCGAGCTCACCCAAACTCATCACCCATTAATCCAAATTGATCCCCAAGTCAGCCCTTTTTATTTTAAATACCCAAAATGCCCTTCTAGCCCTCCAATGCCCCCCATATAAAATCCCCTTTCATCTATTTCTCTTACTAAGTCCCAATTTGGGGGCAAGAACCCTAACTCTCTCTCAACCCCCTTTCTCCACCTTCGTACCTCAATCAAATGCATTCATTCTAAAGGCTTGGCGCATCAAATCAAGGGTCAAGGGAGCAAGATTAAGTGAAGTCAACCAAGGATTGCAACTTTAATCGGTTTAATTCTTCCACTTTATTATGTAATTTATTGTTGTAATTTCTTGGGAAAACTTTGTATCTTGTTACCTTGATGATGAGCTAATTATAGTTATGGATTGTGATTATTTTCTATGTTGAATGTGATGTTTTAATTTAATCTCTCTCTCTCTCTCTCTCTCTATTAAGTATATAAGCATGCTAGGTTACTAAATTGTGGGCTTAATGTTCTCAATTGATTTAGCCATTAATTAATTGATTTGAGAAATGTTTTGGATCCGCGAGAGCTACCTTACATTTCGGACCTAGCGATTTAGTAGTTGGTGTTCTGTGACACACATCGATAGCCTTCGCCTACCGGCATGACTTGTAGAAAAATAGAGAGAATATCTCTCTACAAAGTATTACTCATTATCTTGGTTATTATTGTGTGTTCTTAATGATTTTAATGGAGTCACGAACTATTAGATGATCACTAGAATTATAGGATAAGATGCGAGAGCCCGTCCTATTAATTCTGAAAATCACAATAATTGTCTTTGTGACGCCAAAGCGAGGGGTAACGAGCGTTCTTAGATAGTCATGGGGTTCTTGATCAATAATGCGGCTACTCTTTCCTTGCTATAAGATACGAGAGCCCGTAGTGGGGATTGGTAGCTAGACTTGCTATAAGATGCGAGAGCCCGTAGTGAATATTATCAACGTGCGACCGACTACCAAGACTTGAGTTAAAGAAAAGTAGAGAGAGAGGGTTAAATTAGACATTGGCTAGACTAGAAATATCACAATCCTATCTTTTTAACCTTGATTTGATGTTGCCGCCGTATCATCGTTGCCGCGTTAATTTAATTTTCTTTCTTGCTTTCTTTTTCTTTATTTTCTTTTTATTTTCAATTCTCATTTCCGTTAGCTTAGATAAAGTTAGGTGTGCCCAATTTTAGTACTTAGGATTTATTTCTAGCACTATTTCTAAGAGATCGATACTTGTGCTTGAACACTTTATTACTTGATACGGCCGGGTATTCTTGCTTGAGTTGCATTTTATGCACATCAAGTTTTTGGCACCGTTTCCGGGGATGGTTGCTAGAATTTATCTTGCTATTAATACCAAGCTTGCCTAATTTTAATTTAAGCATTGTATATATTTGCATTAATTCTAGTTGTAGATAGTTTTTGCTTTCTTTTATTTTTGTTTATTTATTTTGTTCTCTTGCGCTTGATCTTTGCTTGTTTAGTGAGTGTTTTTGTAGCTAGCATTGGAGCGATGGCTTGGAGCAATGTCAACTGGAACTTTAATCAAGGGGCATGGAATGCAATGCCGAAATTTATGAAAGTGAGATGGCATCAACCGAGGCTATGAATTATTCTTCACCCCACCCGAGCTTAATTTGTGAGAATTGTCATGGAAATCACTTTCCATATCTTTGTGAATTAGGGATAGAGTCGACTTCGTATGCTTCCTTCTCTCATTATCATCATGAAGACCATTATTATCACCCCTCCTATCCGAATTCTGTGAGCAACAATTGTCATTGGGGAGTTGAAAGACGCACGCTCACGATGGAGGAAAGAATTCAAGGTTTAGAGGCTCAATTAGCCTTATTGACAGAAGCACTTAAACTCGAGAACCTCCTCACATATGGTAAGCTACAATGCAAGAATTGGGCATTGCCTTTAAATCATCGCCTCAAGAAGACCTTCAAGTCAATGCCGAGGAAAGTCCAATGAAAATGGAGCTTTGCAATGATATCTCTCTCACCAATGAGAGTGAAATTTCGAGTATCATGGGACAACATCCGTTGGTAACATCTCAATCTCATGTCAATGTGGGTAATGAGATGGAGCATTCAAATATTTTTTAAGAGGAATATTCTTTTGGCTCGAATGAAGACTTCAAGGACCCGATACCTCATTTCTACACTCCACCGAGCATTGAGGCTCATATTTCTCATCTCCATCCATCTCCCGAGTATCATGAAGAATATATCCATTTAAGTGAGTTGGGTCTGAAATTTTTGATTGCCGAAATTCTCCAATGGACTATTTTTAGGGAGTCGGCAACTAAGGGAGTGTTCAAGCTTCAAGGACTTCAATTAAAACACTTCATTGGTCATGGATTTTATGGGAACGCAATGTGCGCGTTTCTAAATGAACCGGTGCCTCCGTAGGCAAAAAATTGGTTTATTTTCTTTCTTTTGTATTTATATGTCTTTTATGTTGTGTCGCTTTTCGAAACCCTTCCGAGTTTGTGGGTTTGTAGGGAGGTGTATATGGAGTCACCACAAAAAAAAATACTTTTCTTTTATTTACATAATTGCTCTCATCGTTTTGTTTTGAGTTTGATTTGATGTAGGGGTTGAGCAATTCTCAAAGTTTGGGTGTGGCTCGAGGAGATTCATGGAGTATTCATGGCTTGGACTTCAAATGAATCGACTTCGCGGGAGTTTTCTCTTTTCTCTTCTCTTCCCTTTAAATGCATTTTTATGATTATGAACATTGAGAACAATGTTTGGGGGTGGGATTGAGTTTAGAAAACTCATTACTTGTTGCACCTTGAATTCATGGGAAAAAGTCGAATGCCCCTATTCTTTATGCTTTGATCATTCGTCTCTCCAATTTGGCGCTCGTTGAGTTGTGTATGCATTATTTTCTTGGATTCAATTTTGAAATTACTATATGCATAGTCGAGGATATGTTCATGATTCATGCGCTAGCTTCACCTCATTCATATTTATAATGCCCATTTTTGGAGAAAATTGTTTTTATGTTATGCTCTAGTAATGATTGTGCATGATGCTGTTAGATAATCTTGAGATTGATGCTTTGATGATTAAATAGCTTGGCTTGGGCATGTGTGTATGGCAAGAGCATGATATAGGCCATCTTTGGATTGTTTGAGCCATATCGACCTACCCATTTTACATTAATCCCTAGTGTCCCCTTTTGAGCTTATTTATAGAATGGCGTGTTCCTAAAGCACACAATGACCCCCATTCAACTTCATTTTCATGTACCCGCATCATCCTATCCCATGAGCCTATACACTTTTGCCGGTACCCTTTAAAAGAGCATGATTTGGAATGAATTGTTTTATTTATGAATTCTTGTTGGGAAGTGTTGCTTCAAGGAAGTCTTGTGCTTATTGTTGATGATGTTGGTGTTTGAAATGTGTTGAGTGGCGGTAAAAGAGCCCCCTTGAAAAAAAAACAAAGTGCAATGAAAAGAAAAATCAAAAGAAAAGAAAAGTCAAGGGAGGCAACAAAAAGAAAAATATATGCCATTGTTCTTTAATATCTCAAGGAGATATAAGGGTGGAGCTTAATTATTGGGGTAGAGTACACTTTCTTCAACCCAATGTTTAAAGTTTAATGGATTGTTGAAGTGAGTTGTGGTTATTTGAGAGTTGTGCTTTCATGAAGCAAGTCATTAGTGAAGACTTCAAATTCATTGCTCTCTTGATTTGTTATCCTATCTTTCGGTTGTAGCCCAACCTCGGCCTAACATTACAAGCTTTGAAAAAGTCCTATTGATATTGTCATGCCATGTGTCCTTGCCTTATGAAATAAATTTGATTGCGTTAGTTGATGGACTCTTTTGGTTTGTCGGCACAATGATAGCTAGAGCATCGCGACTTATTAATGGAATAGTGTTTTATGGCCTTATGTGAGTGTTTGAGGATTGTTAGCTAGCATGTGAATCATTTCATACCTTCATTATGCATGTTTGTAATTTTGAATTGATTTCTTTGATGGTAATGCATATGGGATCTTGATTGAGTGCCGCCTTTATTTCATCTTGTCATCGAGCTTCTCTATTATCCGTTTTTTTCTTTGGTCGGGACGATCAAAGTCTAAGTTGAGGGGTGTTCACAAGTGCATAATTTCCCATATAATTTCCCCATATTTTGTCTCCACTTTCTATGAATTTCATATGTATTTTGCCAAAGAAAGTGCTTTATTGTGTTATTTTTGTATTTCAGATTTTCTTGGTGAAATTCAAGCTTTAAAGAATCATTTCATAGTATTTTGGGAGTATTCAAGGCAACCCGTGAAGTTTTGAAGTGATTAAAGTCATTTGATCAAGGTCCGTTAGCCCTCCGTTAGTCATTTGCAAAGGAAAGGACTAAACTAAAAGAGAAAATAGTCTAACGGAGGCTTACCTTGGGACTAAAATGCAAAGCCTGGGAGGGTAGGTACTGCAGCTTACCTTCTCAGCAGCACAGGAGTACCGGAGCAAAATTCAAAACTCTAGGGGTATCGATGCAATTTCCTAAAGATCTCATTAATGTGGTGTCTTCTTCTCAGTGCGCCGCGTGTCATCAAATCTGATCTAACGATTGTTGCTACTGCTGTTCCATGCACCTTACCGCACTGAATCATTTTGGACAAGCCAAGCTTCCAGCACTCATACCTTGCTCAATTCTAGTCCAAATTGAGTGATTTCTTCACCTAGCTCACTCAAACTCATCACCCATTAATCCAACTTGATCCCCAAGTCAGCCCTTTTTATTTTAAATACCCAAAATGCCCATCCAGCCCTCCAATGCCCCCTATATAAAATCCCCTTTCATCTATTTTTCTTACTAAGTCCCAATTTAGGGGCAAGAACCCTAACTCTCTCTCAACCCCCTTTCTCCTCAATCAAATGCATTCATTCGAAAGGCTTGGAGCATCAAATCAAGGGTCAAGGGAGCAAGATTAAGTGAAGTCAACCAAGGATTGCAACTTTAATCGGTTTAATTCTTCCACTTTATTATGTATTTTATTGTTGTAATTTCTTGGGAAAACTTTGTATCTTGTTACCTTGATGATGAGCTAATTATAGTTATGGATTGTGATTATTTTCTATGTTGAATGTGATGTTTTAATTTAATCTCTCTCTCTCTCTCTCTCTCTCTCTCTCTCTCTCTCTCTCTCTCTATTTAGTATACAAGCATGCTAGGTTACTAAATTGTGGGCTTAATGCTTTTAATTGATTTAGCCATTAATTAATTGATTTGAGAAATGTTTTGGATCCGTGAGAGCTACCTTACATTTCGGACCTAGCAATTTAGTAGTTGGTGTTCTGTGACACACATCGATAGCCTTCGGCTACCGGCATGACTTGTAGAAAAATAGAGAGAATATCTCTCTACAAAGTATTACTCATTATCTTGGTTATTATTGTGTGTTCTTAATACTTTTAATGGAGTCGCGAACTATTAGATGATCACTAGAATTATAGGGTAAGATGCGAGAGCCCGTCCTATTAATTCTGAAAATCACAATAATTGTCTTTGTGACGCCAGAGCGAGAGGTAATGAGCGTTCTTAGATAGTCATGGGGTGCTTGATCGATAATGCGGCTACTCTTTCCTTGCTATAAGATGCGAGAGCCCGTAGTGGGGATTGGTAGCTAGACTTGCTATAAGATGCGAGAGCCCGTAGTGAATATCATCAACGTACGCCCGACTACCAAGACTTGAGTTAATGAAAAGTAGAGAGAGGGTTAAATTAGACATTGGCTAGACTAGAAATATCACAATCCTATCTTTTTAACCTTGATTTGATGTTGCCTCCGTATCATCGTTGCCGCGTTAATTTAATTTACTTTCTTCCTTTCTTTTTCTTTATTTTCTTTTTATTTTCCATTCTCATTTTCGTTAGCTTAGATAAAGTTAGGTGTGCCCAATTTTAGTACTTAGGATTTATTTCTAGCACTATCTCTGTGGAATCGATACTTGTACTTAAACACTTTATTACTTGATACGACCGGTTATTCTTGCCTGAGTTGCATTTTATGCACATCAAAAACTCAACCAAATTGCCCCGCTTTGGTGCATGAAGATAAACACGCGAAACGTCGCTCGAATCAACTCAATTTACGGATTAACGACAAGACTAAATGCTTGTCATTCGAGAGTGAGTCTAAACCAAGGTAAGGCTTGACACAGTGAGTGATGTACATATATGTACACACATGATATGGTATCAAGGATGGTCTCAAATGAGTACGAAACTACGGCGTAATTAAACGTTGATCCGATTCGGAACAACCGCAAGGAAGACTAACATGTCATGCTTATCAAACATGACTACGCTCTCGTGAATCAACCCCCAAGAGTCCCAACTTAACACGTCACACTTTAGCAAGCATGATATATTTCTTATACGTCAAAGGTTAAAGGTTTTATCTCGTATTCTAAAGGTTTCTAAGCCGGTATGAAGTGACTACGCGCAAAATGGAAAGGAAGTAGGGTCGGGGCCTTACATTCGTTCTTCGTTTAGTTCTTCAATTTCTTGTTCTCCAAAATTCTGCATTCTAGTGCCTTTTTTGTTCGTGTTTCCATTCGGAAAGTAAAAAAAAAAGGATATTGCCCGTACAAAAAAAAAGGGGAGTTGTTGTGAATCAAACCGAAATCAAAAGAGGTTTGAGCAAAAAAAAAAAAAAAGTAAAAGAGGGCAGAAAAAAATTGTGTAGCCTAAAATTGGGTTTGGGCTAGTTTGATCATCTTTGTTCATTTGCTATTGAGAAACTTTCTGGAATATTTTTTCTATTTATTATTGGAATCATCATTTCATAATTCATTGTGTTTTTATTCTATTCTTGTTTTCGAGTGAATTGAGTCTCACTTTGAAACAAATAGTCCAAAGAATCATCAAGAACTTAGATTGTGTTTGCTTACAATTCACTCCCGGAACGTATAACATACTTGAATTCTTCTTGTTGGTATTTTCAAGGGTAGGTGCTATCCAAGAAATCTAGAGTGTGAGTGTGTGAGGAGAGTGTATACACGAGCGATACAAATTCTGTGAGATTGTGTGATAGTCTTTTAAAAACATGTCTCAAGACGGTAATAACAACGAAGCACCGAGGGCTAATGAAGGATTAGGTAGGGAGGACCCTATAGAACGTTTGACCAGAATAGTGGAGGATCTTACATATAGGATGACGAGGATGGAGGTCGCTAATACACCACCCCCAAGGAATCCACCTCAATTCCAAGCTAGGAGAGGAGTATACCGTGAGGATAGACATCAACCTAGGGAGGGGGATGATGAGGACCTAGATGATGATTGGTTGGAAAGGGAGTATAAGGACGAACGGAGGAATGATCGGAGGGGAGGATATAAAGCTAATTACCCACGTCCAGAAGGGGACATTAAGAATATCAAAATAAAGGTGCCATCCTTTAGGGGTAAGGCTGAACCGGAAGAGTACCTTGAGTGGGTTAGGAAGGTGGAAGTCCTCTTTAGTTGCAACCATTTCACGGAAGCACAAAAGGTGAAACTAGCATCTCTAAGAGTTCACCGAATATGCGAGTATTTGGTGGGAGCAACTTTTTCGCAATCATAGGAGGATAGGAGAAGGAAATATCACTAATTGGGAAGAAATGAAGAGAGCAATGCATAGGAAGTTTGTGCTTAACTACTATCATCGAGACTTGTTAAGGAAACTTCAATCCTTAACTCAAGGGACTAAATTTGTAGAAGAGTATAGTAGGGAGTTAGAATTAGCTCTTGCTCGAGCTAATGTGGAGGAGGAAATTGATGCAACCATTTCTTGGTTCATCAATGGGTTGAATAGGGAGATAGCCAATGTGCTTAAGTTGCGTGAGTATGAGGACTTGAAAGTTGTTGTCCATGCTGTCATTAAGGTAGAAAGGTAACTCAAGAGGAGGGGTACCTATACTCGTAACCAAAACACTTCATCTTCTTCTTACCAACATTCTACCAAGCCAAGTACCAAGGGAAATAAGAGTTCTAGTACCACACCGACCAAGCCATTTGGGGAGTCTTCTAAAGGTAGTGTGGGAGACAAGGGGAAGGGTGTAGTAGCAAGCCCAACAAAGGCAAGAGAAATTGTGTGTTTTAAATGTAATGGGAGAGGGCATATTCCATCTCAATGCCCGAACAAAAGGGTAGTATACTTGGAGGGTAATGATTACTATTTTGAGGGAATAGTAGAGGAAGGAGAGGAAGAAGAAAGTAAGGAGGAAGATCCGTTCACACTTGAGGCTTTAGTAGTGAAAAAAGTCTTGAGTACACAAGTGAAGGAGTCTAGTGACCAACAGAGGGAGCATATTTTCCATACCCATTGTAACATAAGGGGTAAGGGGTGTGATTTGCTCATAGATAGTGGGAGTTGTACTAATGTTGTTAGTATGGAGGTGATAGAGAAGTTGAGTATTCCGGTCATTAGGCATCCACAACCCTATAAGCTTCAATGGCTTAATAATTATGGAGAGTTGAAGGTGACGAAACAGGCCTTAATTACCTTGTCGATTGGGAAGTATAAGGATGAGATCATGTGTGATGTGGTCCCAATGCAGGTGGGACATGTGTTTTTGGGGAGGCCATGGTAATTCGATCGCCATGTGATTCATGATGGTTTCTTGAACCATTACACTTTACAACATAAGAGAAGGTCCCACACACTTGTTTCCTTGACACCACAACAAGTGTTCGAACTCCAATCTCAAAAAGTAAAAGGAGGTGAGGTTAGTGAGGTAGAGAGGGAAAAGGAAAAAGAGTGGGATGGTGGAAATGAGTGAAAATGAGAGTGGTGAGAAAAAAAGAGTGAAAAAAAATGAGGTGGACACACTAGAGCATGAGGAAGGTAAGAAACTAGTTGAAAAGGCCAAAGGCCAAGGGAGAATGAAACAAAACTTCTTCATCAAACCAAGTGAGGTATTGAGGGAGTTGGGGGAAAAAAGAGGTTTTAATAATGGTTTTCAAAACTACCTTGGTTTCCACTAACGATATTCCGAGAACTGTGCCATCTTTTGTTTTAACTTTGTTACAGGAATTCAGTGATGTGTTTCCCGAGGACGAACCAACTGGCTTGTCCCCTTTTCGAGGAGTCAAGCACCAAATAGATTTCATCCCTAGTGCTACCTTGCCAAACAGGCCAGCATACCGAGCCAATCCCGAGAAAACCAATGAAATTCAAAGGCAAGTTGAAGAGTTGTTGAAAAATGGTAAGGTTCGTGAGTCTTTGAGTCCTTGTGTTGTACCAGTTATTGTTGTACCTAAGAAAAATGGGGAATGGAGAATGTGTACTGATTGTAGGGCCATTAATCAGATTACTATTAAGTATTGTTATCCTATCCCACGATTGGATGATATGCTTGATGAGTTGAATAGCGCTATAATTTACACCCGAATTGATTTAAAAAGTGGTTATCATCAGATTAGAATTAGAAAAGGTGATGAGTGAAAAATCGCTTTTAAAACCAAATTTGGGCTGTATGAGTGGTTAGTTATGCCCTTTGGGTTGACTAATGCTCTGAGTACATTCATCAGGTTAATGAATCAGGTTCTTAGGGAGTTTATAGGTAAATTTGTAGTTGTATATTTTGATGACATTTTGATTTATAGCAAAATCATAAAAGAGCATATGATACATCTTCGTTCTATTTTAAGTACTTTGAGAGAGCATTCTTTATATGCTAACTTTAAAAAATGTGATTTTTGCTTGGATAGAATTGTGTTTCTTGGTTTTGTTGTAAGTGCTGCAGGTATAGAAGTAGATGAATCAAAGATTGACGCAATCAAGGAGTGGCCTACTCCTAAAAGTCCAAGTGAAGTTCGAAGCTTTCATGGATTAGCAAGTTTTTACTGGAGGTTCGTAAAGAATTTCAGCACGATCGCTGCTCCGCTGAATGAGTTAGTCAAAAAGGAAGTAAAATTCCAATGGGGTGAAAAACAACAAGTTGCTTTTGAACTTTTAAAAGAAAAACTAATTTCTGCCCCCATTCTTGCTTTACCAAATTTTGATAAGATGTTTGAACTTGAATGTGATGCTTCGGGTGTTGGTGTTGGAGGTGTTTTGACCCAAAAGGGTATACCCGTAGCATACTTTAGTGAAAAGTTGAGTGCAGCATCCCTGAATTACTCCACTTATGACAAAGAGTTGTATGCCTTAGTGAGGTGCCTTAGAACATGGGAACATTACCTTAGACCTAGGGAATTTGTGATTCACACGGATCACGAGTCAATCAAGTACCTAAAGAGTCAAGGTAGGTTGAACAAAAGGCATGTTAGGTGGGTTGAGTTTGTTGAGTCTTTTCCCTATGTGATTAAGTACAAAAAGGGTAAAGATAATGTAGTCACCGATGTTTTATCGCGTAGGCATGCTTTGATTACTACATTATATTCTCGATTGCTTGGTTTTGGTTTCATAAAAGATTTGTATGCCACTGATGATGATCTTGTGACCATATTTCAAGCATGCGAGAATTGGCTTTTGATAAGTATTATAGGCATAATGGTTATTTGTTTAAAGAAAGTCAACTGTGCATACCTAGAGGGTCAATTCGTGAGTTACTCGTGCGTGAGGCACATGGCGGTGGCCTTATTGGTCATTTTGGTGTTTTTAAGACACTTGAGTCGCTAAAAGAACATATCTTTTGGCCAAAAATAAAAGTTGATGTTGTGCGTGTGTGTTCCGGTTGCATTACATGTAAGCATGACAAGTCCCAAGTGGAACCGCGTGGGTTGTACACTCCATTGACTATTTCAGATTGTCCTTGGACTGACCTTTGTATGAATTTTGTACTTGGATTGCCTAGGTCTAGGCGTGGTCATGATTCAGTTTTGTGGTAGTTGACTGTTTTTCAAAAATGGCACATTTCATCGCGTGTCATAAGACCGACGATGCTAGCTACATAACTGACTTATTTTTAAAGAAATTGTACGTTTGCATGGCATGCCGAAAACTATTGTGAGTGATCGGGATACTAAATTTGTGAGTCATTTCTGGCGAGTTTTGTGAAATAAGTTGGGAACGAAGCTATTGTTTTCTACTTCGTATCATCCTCAAACGGATGGCCAAACCGAAGTTGTGAATAGGGTTTTATCGCAATTGCTTAAGACTGCTTTAAATAAAAACTTGAAAAGTTGGGAATAGAGTCTTCCATTTGTTGAGTTTGCATACAATCGTTCTGTTCATACTGCTACCAATTATTCTTCATTTGAAATTGTAGATGGATTTAACCCTTGTAGTCCATTAGATCTTGTTCATATTCCAGTGAAGGAACGTGCTAGCTTGAATGGAAAACGAAAGGCGGAGGTGATCAAAAAGTTGCATGAACAAGTTCGGTTAAACATCAAGAAAAGGATAGCCCAATATGTCAAGCAAGCAAACAAAGGCCGAAAGCAGGTTGTGTTCGAACCCGGGGATTGGGTATGGTTACATTTAAGGAAGGAACGGTTTCCAATGAAATGTCGTTCTAAACTACATCCTAGGGGTGATGGACCATTTCAGGTTCTTGAGAGGCTAAATGATAATGCTTACCGACTTGATCTCCCAGGTGAGTATAATGTATCTGCAACATTTAATGTTTCTGACTTATCTCCTTTTGACGCAGGTGACGATTCGAGGTCGAATCCTTCCGAAGAGGGAGGGAATGATGAGACTCAAGCTACAACAGGTTTGAGCCAAAACTTTGTTCGTGATCCATTGAGCATTTCGGGTGGACCGATGACTCGGGCAAGTACCAAACGGGTTCAAGAGGCTTTGATGATTCTTGTGGGAGAAATTAGAGGCCAAGTCTATGTCACGGATGATCGAGAGCATCAATGGAGGATCGTGTGCACAATTGGAGAGATTGAGGATTCTGGTGCGCCCCAGCGCGCATAAGCTGAGCCCTAACGCGCACCTTCACAGCACTTTTGGTGAAAATCAGAATTTCAGAAGTAGATTCAGCATATTGCTGCGCCCAAGACCGCGCCCTAGCACGCCTATGCCTAGATTCAGCACATTGCCGTGCCTTAGCACGCCCAAGACAGCGCCCTAGTGCGCCTATGCCCAGAAGTTCAAAATTTTAAGCCTTTAGAACACAAAATTCAGCACACTGTCGCACCCTAGCACGCCCCCTTACGACCTTTAGACTTTTTGACATTTTTTTTTGGTTTGTAACATGAATTTGACTGTCTTGTTGGGTATATTCATGTCTGAAATTGGGAGGGGATATATATACTTTGTTCTTTCATATTGTAAACAACTTTGGAAAAATATCTATGCAAATTACTTGAGATTTTCATCTCTTTTCTTCACAAGTTGAGAGTTTGTGAGATTATTCTGGTTTTTGGATTAGAGACCACCCTTTTGAACTTATCAATCTCTACGAATTGAGAGATTGTGGCATTCTGTGGTTCGTGGGTCATTGACAATCACATCAACGGTTCTCAATTGCAACCCAAGGTTCCTAGTCAATCGCGACTAGCGGGTCGACGGAGACTCCCTATCAAATTCCGTTCTGTTATTCTTTCATAAGCTACTGTGTTTTCTTCCATTTTGAAGGTTCGAGTTCATTATCTGCGTCTTTCGTCGGGTGCGTAATCTTCGAGTCTGTCTTGGAGCGAATTCACCCCAAATAATCGGGCAAATTCACATCAAGATGAGATGATTTTCAGCTGCTGGACCATCTTCACAAGTTCTTCAAGATCCCCAAGCTTTTAGTTTATGACCTTTACCTGGTAGGACGTGGGGCCAGGACTGGGTGCCTATTGAGATAACGATTGAATTGATAGTGGTAAGGGATGCTGCCATGGACCAAACATGGAGGAAGATCAAATTGGCCAAGAAGGAGTATGGCCTGCTTGCTCAAAGGAAAAGAGCTCAAAGAAAAGTTAAATCTCAGGCTGCTGCGGTGGTTCAGCCAGCTGAACCTATACCCACTGAGGCTGAACCTCAAATTCAACAAGTGGAAGATCAGCCAACAATTAAGGCTGCTGATATACAAGCTAAAGTAGCTGCTGAGACCAAAGTTAGAGCTGAGGCTAATGCTAGTACAAATTTTGTTGATGCTGCCATCAATAATGTCTTGACAGAGCTAAGACTGAATGATGTTGCTGACGAAGATGCTGAGGTTACAACTGAACCCCGTCCTACTATTAAGGAGGAGTATCAATCTCTTGAGGGGGTTACAGTTGATATTGATGAGAATGAGAATGAGGATGATGATAATGATGAAGATGATGATAAGGATAATACCATTTTCGAAATTGATGCGGGTAATGAAACTCTAACCCAAACTCAGTCACAAACACCCATCACACTCACCTTTGCCCCTGCCCTTTTTCTTTACCTCAAACACAACCTCACCAAACACATACCCCTTCTTAACCAACGAAACCATCCTTTCCCAACCTTCAGTCGGCCAACCATCAATCACCATACCTCCTACCCAATCCCCTCAACCTGTAGCCGCTACAAAAGCTCCCTCAGTCACCACTAATTTTCCTTCTCTATGTGTTGGGATTCAGTGTGACTTAGAAGAGGTTTTATATGATGAAGACTTGTTCTCCTTCGATGAGCTCTTGGCTAATGTTAAAGATTTTGAAGACATGAAAGTTAAGCCCACTCCTCTGCCCCTTCATACTGCTAAAAAGAAATGGGAGGATACCTTTATGACTGAGGTCCTCCGTGATCCCTCCAAGCTGACAAACAAGGGGATCACCTTTCCTGAAGAGGTTGAGGAAGAAGAAGTAGAAGAGAAAGTTGTTGAAGAAGAGACTGCTGAAGCTGCCCCTACTGATGAAGCTGCTGAAACTAAGCCTACAATGACTAAACCTCCAGCTATTGCCATTACTGAAGTTGCTGATGCGGATGCAAATGCTGCTGGTCCTTTTACATCAGCACCTTCTATGACTTTTGCAGGTTTCAACGAGCTAAGGGATGTACAGCTGAGGCTTGGTGAATACATTCAGCCTACTGACCCAATCCATCAATGATTTAAACAACCGTATTTGTTTGGCAGATGCTCTAAAATATCAGTAGATATAGACAGATATCTCCGTCAAGGACTTGACTTAATCATATGATGACCTTCGTCATCAGCTTAGGATGAATGTGCCAGATATATGGGGTGAGATCTGTAATGAGGTTTGATTGGCCATTACAACTGTTCATCCTAGGGCAGTACATGCTGATGAATGGAAAGAGACATCCAATGCTCAGAGGGAGGCTATTGCTCAGATTAAAGATCTAGAACACCAACTATTTAAAGTGCTTTAGGAGGAGAAGAAGCAGAAGGATCTTGCTGAAAATACTCAGCTAAGGAAACAATTGAACATTCCTCCAGCTGACACTGAGCCCCCTTCAACTTCTTCAGTCGGGACTGAACCCGTAGATCTCAGCGAATGATCCTCCCCCTCTCTGAACTTAAACTATTTTACATTTCAGTCATCTATTTTCAGTACTGTTTATACTTACAGTTATTTTCTTTAGTACTGATTCTTTACTTCAGCTTTTATTTTTACCTTGTATACTTTAACCCTTGCCAAACTCTAAAACTTACAGGATGTTTATGAATATACAACTAAGGTACCTTCTGTCAAAGTAGACTAAAGCCTTATTGCTTATCTTTACTTTTGCTTTGATATGAATGACTTTAATTAAATAGGAGGAGTTTGTTGATACTTCCCATGATTTATTTAAAACCATTATATCTTTTGGAATCATTCAACCAAGCCTCGTTTTTATTGTTGTTTGAACAAGTGACCAGCCATCCTTTATCCAAATGCTGCTAATCACATGACCAGTCATTCTTGCCTGGCTGCTGCTAATGAATGATGTACGCGTACATCAGTCACTTATTTCAAATGACCAACCATTCCATGTTGGCTGAAGACTAATATACTTTTGTATATCAGTCAAGTATATTCAACCAATGAATAGTGACTGATAAAGATTAAAATATTTTCCAATTATTTGGCATAAGGACAGTAGACTAATGTGTGTCCTTGTCTTATCTCTCTAAAGTCTACTGATCCTTAAACAGAAACTTCTGTGATAAGCTTCCGTGATTAATTTGAATTTGTGTCAGTACTTAGCGTGTTGTTTTCAAACATGGTTTTTGGCTTTTCATTAAATGAGTATCCTGACACACTTTCCATTCCTAGCTTTTTGTTTTATTTTAAAATGAAATGACAGGTTCTATCTACCTCTTCTGTGATAACACAAAGCTCGAGGAATAGTGGTTCACCTTGTTTGACTTGCTTCATCTTAGAACTTTAAATGCAACATCAACTACTTTCAGTTGTGTCCAATGGATATTTCTCTATCTCTGCCCATATAAAGCCGAAGGAACATTGAAGAACGGTGACCCTAATTTGCACATTTCCAAAATTCTCAAGCATTCAATACTCTCAAGATTTCTGGAACTTCATTGAAGAGAAAAATACTTAGATTATTTATTGCTTATTACATTCTTTGTATTTACTCTTTAGTTCAATCATTGTGTTGAATCTCTCCCAATTACTTAGTTATTGAGAGATCATTGATTGTAACACACGAGATTGTTTTGTTCCTTGTAACATACAATCTCAATAAATCGCTGGTCCTTATTGTACATTGATCCGTTAGTGATCATCTAGATTATTAATATTAGTGCACTTTAAAAATCCAAGTTTGACTAACTTGGTAGTGGACGTAGTTTTCATACTGTGAACCACTTTACATCTTGTGTTCATTACTGCTTGTTTCATTTGACCAAACTAACCAAAGCTTTAAGCATTTTATTACTTAAAGCTTCAGTCAGCCTTTGTCCCATTGCTTCAGTTAAACCTTCAACACTGTTCTTAAGCTTAGTCATCAGCTAATCACCTTCCTTGATCTGTTGGTTGATTTGTTCAAAATCATTATTCGGCTTCCAAAGTTTTAGAAGGTTTTAAAACTTACAAAAAGATTTTGTAAGGCTATTCACCCCACTCTAGCCTTATTATTTGCCTCAAGTGGACCTACACCATCAACATAACCATGCAACCAATTATGAGTGCAAATAAGAGCTTGAATTTTTTGAGGAAGGGTAGAATTTGTATACTTAGTAAGTACACGAGCACCAATAGAAAAAGATGATTCTGACGCAACGGTGGTTATTGAAATAGCCAAGACATCACATGTCATTAACGCGAGAGTTGGGTATCGGTGCTTATTATTTTTCCAATACTCCAAGGCATCCAAATCTTTGTAATATGCAAATTCAATCTTTGGCCCCTCCAAATAAAGATCTAATTGTGATTTTCTGGCATTTGTAATGCTTTGGCTCTGATAAGCCATCATTTCCTACATTAAAGGAAATATATTAATTAAATATATCTATATATACATGCATAATTAGTGACAACAAGAAACAGAGATAAAAGTGTTATAATACTTGCATCAATGATGCTTTTCCCTTGGCCTTTTATTCCTCCTCCATTTTGAGGATGTGTAAGTGTGATAGAAGAAAATGATTGTGATTGTGAATGACTTGTAGTGTAGGTATCGGAATATTGCTCAAAAAGCTTGTACAACTTTGCTTTCACAAGTGTCATCTTCTCTTGGCATTTAACGAAATCAAGCTCCACCTTTGAATAAAAGAACTCCAACATAGAAAGTTTTATCCGTGGGTCAAGAATAGCTCCAAATGCAAGCACACTACTATATTGAGTCCAATATTTATCAAACCTCTCCTTCATCTTTCTACAAATATCACTTATTAACACATCTTCATTCAACAAGTTCCCATTTAACAAAACCTCGATCTTTCAAATTTGCATAAAATACAGATTTGACGTAGGATAGGAAGAACCCGAGATCAAGTTGGTAGTATCATAAAATAGCTCTAGAAATTCACATATTTTTTCTCCTATTTTCCACTGTTCAACTGAAGAACAATATTTATAATTCCTATAAAGCTTTTTTATACCTAACAGCACTATCCAACATCAAATACGTGAAATTCCAACGAGTAGACACATCTAGTCGCAAGCCAAAACTAGTGTCAATGTTACCAACTACTCTCACACATTCTTTAAAAAAATTCATTCTACTCTCTAAACCTTTTACATACTTGACAGATTCTCTAATTTTATTCAAAGCTCCAACAACAATTTTCAAACCATCTTGGACAATGAGATTCAATATATGAGCAAAACACCGAATATGAAAGAATTCACCATCACACAACAAACTATCATGCAAAGAAAGTTCTTTCAAAATATCTTGCATAATGTCATTACTGGTAGTATTATCTAATGTCAAAGAATATACTTTTTTCTCAATCTCCCATTCCTTCAAAAAGTCAAACAATTTTGCAGCCAATTCAACTCCAAAATGTGGAGGAGGCATATGAGCAAAGTTAAGTATCTTACTATTCAATTTCCAACCATCATCAATGAAGTGAGCAGTCAAACAAATGTAACCCTCACTAGTGCATGCATTCCATACATCTAAAGTAAGACAAATTCTATTTTTAATTTTAGCCAAAACTTGTTTGAGTTTCTCCTTCTCCCTCAAATAGGTTTTTTCAATGTCAGAAAGAAGAGTATTTCTAGAAATGCAATGAACATCGGGATTTAAATACTTAAACAAAGCTCTAATACCATCATACTCGACAAATGAAAATGGCAAGTCATGCTTAATAACTGCAGATTCTGTTAACACACATGAAATCTTTTGATTTATTTTCTAGACCTCATCTTACCTTCATGATCCAAAAATATTTGTCCAACATTATTATACTTTATCATTTTACATGTTTCAATGTGTCGCTTCAATGTAGAAGTTTCATATTGTTTGCTTCCTCCATGTTTATACTCTATGTTACATGCTTTACAATCTACTCGCTGTATGCCATCTTCACCTATCATTTACTTTACAAAATATTGCCAAACTTCAGAAGTTTCTTTACGTTTTTTACCTTGAGTCGGCTTTACATTTTCAAGTTTATGACTCTCATCCAAATTGATAATTTGATTTAACGAAGAAGAAGCCATAATTGTTTCCTCCTACATGTAAATACATAAAGAAAACATTAATCAAACAACCAATATAATCATTTTTTATATATAAAACTAATGTCAACTAATGTCAAAATTTATAATCGTTTTCCAAACACCCAAAAGACAAGAACTGAAAAATAATTTTGTTCCTAAAAAATGATGATCAACTGTCAACACAGATTATTCTCACTTTCAAGTCAATGGCTTGAAAAGGAAAGTAAACAATGAAAAAAATTGAGAATGAAAAAAGAACTAATTATTTTGAAAAGGGGAGAACTTACAGTCGCTGTCGGTGAGGAAGGGAGAAAAGAGACAACAAGAGATTGCCGGAGAGAGGCTGCGCCAGAGACGGTGACGCGTGTTCGAGACGGTGACGAGAGTCGGGTCATAGACACGGAGAGAGATGAGCCGTGAGCGAGGGTCGGTGGTTGTCTATGGCTGCGGCCGCCGGCGTGTGGGTGGTTCACAAGCTGCGCCGCCATGGGAGGTGAGAGAATGAGAGATGGTGAGAGGTGTGGTGAGACCTAAGGCTGAGATCTGAGAATTGAGATGAAGATTCTCTCTTTATGCGTCGCTCCTAATGTGACACAGCCTAAGGTATTTTTTTAAATTTCAAATTTCCAACAACCCGCGCGGGCTCAGCCCTTTTGGACCATTTTTAAATGGTCCCATATTTTGTCAACCCAACCCGCCTATTTTGTGTGGCGATCTGGGCTGGCCCAACGAGTTAAAACCATTTTGACAACTCTAGGCATAAAATTGAATTTATGAATCGGGATGGTATTAGGTATACCCATCCCAAACATTCCCATTACCATTCCTATCTTAAACTTTTAAACCCGACAATAAACCTTGTTGACCTATCAAATCCTTAAACTGTATCTGAATTTGTTAGGGTCCGGTTAAAGATTTGAATTTCTTGCATTAGTTGCAATATCTTTGGAACTTTGATTCCAAAAATATCCTTTTATTCATAACATTATATAAATACCTTTATGGGAGAGGCTATTTCTACTATATCACTAATTATTACATTAAATAAATACAAGTTTGGACAAAACTACCCCTTCAATTACTTGCACATATTAAGTTGACTAATAAAGTTACTTTCCTAATTACCTTCTAAAATTATATTTTTAGTTCATAACATCAATGAACAATATACTATTTTTTTTTTATTTTCACTTTAAGAAATATGCTTAATTAATTAAGCTTATGACTCAAGTTATGTTGCATAGTAAAAAGCTTAGTATAAGTAGGACATTTTGTCTACCAAACTTTGAGAAAATATGTGATCTATGGTTATATAAATAATAAAAGTTAATAGTTAGATTTATAGGATATAACTGTAAAAATTTAATCCAATGGTAACACCATAGTGTGATATAATATCGTAAAATTTTAATATTGTGTTATCTGAAATTAATAATCAGTTTAATACATACCATATTATTGAATTGATTTTTTTAAATAATATTGTTTATATTAAATTATTTGAGTAAAGAAATGAATCGTAAAAGTATATTTCAAGAGATTCTATGTCTTTTTTTTAATAAAATATTCAATATTTTCTAAAATTTTGGTAGACAAATGTCTTAATTATATTATTTTTTTGATATAGAGCACGAGATGCGAGTTATAAGTATAATTGACTAAACATATTTTATGCATCATGACTTAGTCAAAAGCTTAATTGATTAAGCATATTTTTTTAAATGAAAACAAAACAAATAACTATATTGTTAATCGATGTTTTGATTTAAAAAATAATTATGTTAGAAGGTAATTAGGTAACTTGATTAGTCAATTTAATATGGGCAAGTAATGAAGGGGTAGTTTTGTCTAAACATGTATTTATTTAATGTAATAATTAGTGATCTAGTGGATAAGTAAAAAATGTAGTGGAAATAGCATCTCCCTACCTTTATATAGCAAAAACTAAAAACAATTAAAAGGGTAAAACTTAAACACCTTAATATATACTACCTCCGTCCCAAAATAATTGTCGTTTTAGCAAAGCTTTTTTGTTCCAAAATAATTGTCGTTATAAGATTTCAAGAAACATTTGTTCATATTCTAACAAAACTGCCCTTATTTATTACCCTCATTATAGAGGGTTGTTAAGAGTAAAGAAAAAAAAATACCCATTCAACTTGTCTACAATAAATGAACTTAAATAAGGGTAGATCAGTCTTTATGTAAGCTTCCTTAATCTGTGTGCAAATTGCTAAAACAACAATTATTTTGGGATGAAGGTAGTATAATAATATTTATTTTTAGATTATAACTTTACATATGTGTATCGTTTTAAAATTTTACTAAAAGTTTACTACATCCGTCCTAAAATAAATGACTTTTAAGAAATTTGCATACGGATTAAGGAAGTTTATAAAAAAACTAATCTACTATTATTTAAGTGTAATTATTGTTGATAAGTTGCATGATTATTTTTCTCTTAACCACTTCCAACAAGGTATTATAAGGATGTTAAAAGGGTATTAATGCTTCCAACAAGGAATCAAGAGAGTAGCATTTGGGTATCATGTTTAAGCAAAAGGCAAATGGGGAGCTTATTTTGCTTTCGGTGCTTAGCAATTGGGTTTCAACAAAAAACCACAAAAACAACGTAGTTTAAGCTCAAAAGAAACCCAAATTACGCCATTTAGTCTCCAATTTTTGGGGAAAAAAAAAAAGCCCCAAATCAACATTGCCGCACCTGCCATCCTCCTTTCCAAGTGGCATTTTCTGGTTGGACCGACGTTCTCCCTTGATTTTTTGGTCATTTTCGACTAAAAAAAATAGTTTTTTTGTTTAAAATAAAGTACACATTTTTATCTATTAATGTGTACTTGGTTTATTTCATTTGGATATCAGATCAATTTTGTACGATTTTTTTCAAGTTTTCCTCCAATTTCCTCTCCTCTTTCTTCAAATTTGATTATTTCCAATTTTTTATATTTTTTACCCAATTTTTTTAATTTTTATTTATTAAAATACATATTTTTCTCTATACATAGAGATTTGGTTTGTTTAATTTGGACATCAAATTAATTTTTTACAAATCTTTCAAGTTTTATTATTTTTTTCATATAAATATGTTAAATTAAATGGAGATAAAGATGATGAGATATGTAAAATTATTGGAGTTTCGCATTGTTGGAAGAGAGTTTTTGTTTAAGTAGCTTAAATGGGTAGCTTAATGACATTTTTGTAATAAAATGATAGCTTAAATATCAATTTGGTCACTCTACTTTCACCTAAAATTTATTAAACTCACTTTACTA
Organism: Platycodon grandiflorus; assembly: GCA_016624345.1. NCBI lineage: Eukaryota > Viridiplantae > Streptophyta > Magnoliopsida > Asterales > Campanulaceae > Platycodon > Platycodon grandiflorus. The sequence goes on along the minus strand of CM028369.1, from coordinate 34,844,962 downwards.
TTTTTTTCACATTTTAATCACTCTACGTGGACTTTTTCAATCAATAAGCTCATTGATTGAGTGAGCTTATTAATTCTTCAGTTCAAGTAGAGTGATTGAAAAAAGAAAGTAGAGTAAGCTTAATAAATTTTGGGTGAAAGTGGAGTTACAAATTGATATTTAAGCCTAAAATGATCAAAAAGTAACTTAAGCTACTCAACTTAAGATTCTTTGTTGAACATGCTCTAACATCCCTCTTTAAATCGAGTTCAGATCTCTTCTGCCACTTTTTGTGTGCCACAACACAAAACTATTATATGGGCTCAACAAAGCCCAATGCCTATGTGATGATTTTTGCCTTGTGGCACAGGTAAAGTGGCACAGGAGATTTGAATTCCTTTAAATAATCCTACTTTTTCTCAAGAATTTGAATAACATATCTTCACTAATCTCACTTTCTCTCTAAAAAGAAATGTTTATATTCTCAATGTATTGAAGACAAATGTTTTTCATTCCCAATACAATATCTAATTAGAGAGTAATTAATAAAGGCAATATTGACAAAATATAAATAATTTTTTCTTGAAATCCTATAACGTTATTTATTTTAGGATAAATTTTTTTTTTATCTAAAACATCATTTATTTTGGAACGGAGATAGTATCTTCGCTTACAAATGACCAAAATTTTTTTGAAATAAATCAAAAAGGAAAGTGAAATCATTCATAAAAATAAAGTAACAAAAATGTGGACTAATGTCAGCATTAAAATTGCAGTATATAATTTCGTAAACACTTTAATGTTTATTATAAATAAAATCTATAAATTAATTCTCTTATAATATTGAGATTGGTATAATATAGACCGACTTTATCAAAGAAAAACAGAAAAGGATTCATCATGATGACATAAGATTGATGTCACCATATGATTGGTCTACGAAAACAATTGGACCACAACTAATTTCCAAAACACACGGCTTCAACTAGCGGCCTAGGTGTGAGAGATCCTTTCTTTTTCTATTCAATCCTCTTCGCATCCTTTTAGATCCTTTCTTTTTCAATTCGATCCTAAATTATTATCTTTCTTTTCTTCTTTATTCGTCTTAAATTAATTATTTTATTTAAAAAAATTTTTGGATGACATTTTTATTAATTTATTCTTATTTTTTCTTCCAACTTTAATTATAAGTTACATACACATGAACTTTAAAAGAAATTACACACTACGCTAATATTAATAATTAACTCAATTATATTTTCTTAATTTGTGGTTACTGAGTTATTCCCTTAAATTAGGGAAGACAATTTTAAACCAAACAGCAATCCAAGCAAATAATTATTAAATAGTTTGATTGCATATAAGGCGAGTAACTGATAAATATAATTGAATTCAAAAATTGAGAAATAGTTCGAATATGGTATTACTAGTACTCGCCTCAGTTCCTGTCCCGTTTCTCAAGCTGTACATTAGTCAGTGTAATTTTACCTCTTTACGCACTCATATTTATAAAATTACCCTAGTTATATGTATTAGTATGTAAACCCCAACATCTCATTCTTGAAGATTAAGGCTTTTGAAATTCGGAAAAATGATGATTGACTTGAAGGTTTGGAATTTTTCTTAAAAATTTGCAGTTATTTTTGTTTTTGACTTTTAAAAAGATTTGTTGATGGTATTTTTATACTTATAATTGTATAAAGTTCTAGTAACTGGTGGTGTGTGTGCAGTATAGACAACTACCTAATTATATAATTATTTAGACCTTTTAATTTTTATGAACTTGAATATGATTGGGTGATATTGTTTATTTATGATATCAAATCTTTTGAACATGATTAAATATTGTGTTTTATGGAAATTTCTTTCTTGAGTATTCTATTAACATTGTCATTGATGGTGTCTACGTAAACAAAGATATTGTCTACTTACCGTTAGATGTTTAGTTTACTGTTGAACAAATTTTAAACAATTTCTTCATGGGCATTCTTCTATTACCATTATCCGTAAGGGATGAATATGTGGGTAAAAACTAATTCTCTGGTAGAGAATGGGGTGGGTGTGGAGAATAAAATTGAATTTAAAAATGAGGAAGGTATTAGGTATACCTATCGATTCCAAACATTCTCATTGTCATTCCTATCTTAAACTTTAAAACCTGGTAATAAGGCCTATTGAACTATCAAATCCTGAAACTGTTTCTGAATCCGTTAGAGCCCCGTTAAAGATTCGAATTTCTTGCATTAGTTGCAACATCTTTGGAACTTTCATTACAAAAATATCCTTGTATTCATAACATTATATAAATACCTTTATATAGCAAAAATTAAACACAATTAAAAGGGTAAAACTTAAACACCTTAATATATATAATAATAATTTTTTTAGGTTATAACTTTACTTGTTTGTATCTTTTTAAAATTATACTAAAATTTTACTACCCCCGTCCCAAAATAAATGACTTTTTAGAAATTTGCACACGGATTAAGGAAGTTTAAAATGACTGATCTACCCTTATATAAGTGTAATTATTGTTGATAAGTTACATGATTATTTTTCTCTTTCCTCTTAACATCCTTCTTTAAATCATCGTACTTTTTCTCAAAATTTGAACAACACATCTTTACTCATTTCACTTTCTCTCTAAAAAAAATTGTTCATATTCTCAATGCATTGAAGAAAAATATTTTTCATTCCCAATACAACATTTAATTAGAGAGTACTCCTTCTGCTTCACCCAAAGAGTTCACGTTTGAAAATTTTAATAAATAAGGAATATATAAGTAGTATTGAAGTTGGTCATAATTACAAAAATATTTTAGTATAGTTAATTTATTTGTACCACATGTGAAGCGTAAAATTGAAAGTTTGGTGGAGATTGTAGGTATAATTTTTTAAAGTGGACCCTTTGAGTGGAACATCCAAAAATAGTATAGTGGACTCTTTGTTTGAAACGGAGGGAGTAATTAATAAGGAAAATATTGGCAAAATGTGGATTTTTTTTTTTTGGAAATCCTATGACGTCATTTATTTTTGGACACATTTTTTTTTCTCTAAAACATCATTTATTTTGGGATGGATGTAGTATCTTCTTTTAAAAATGACAAACTTTTTTTTTTTTGAATTAAACCAAAAAGGAAAGTAAAATCATTCTTAAAAATAAAGAAAAAAAAAAGTGGACTAATGTCAAGTAATATTATTATTAAATTTTTTTTTTGGGAGCTAATGTTTCACTTTTTTTTTTCTTGATTAATCCAAAAAAATATTAGTCTTATTTTTAAAAGTGGATAAATTTTTTGTGCAATTTAAAAGAAGTACAAACAAGTAAAGTTACACTCTTAAGAATATTTTTATAAATTAATGAACCCTAATGGATTGGGTTACAATTACTCTGATAGAGCGATGGGTTTACTGATTGGTTTATAAGTTTAGGGGTACGAACCGATAACGCGAATTAGTTTAGGGGGTTTTCCTGAAATTGTTTCTATTATTTATCGTATCAAATTTAAATTACAGAACACATGATCAATTAACAACTATAAATACCATCGTCATAGAACACGAATTGATCTATACAAAGAGCTTAACAAAGATTATATATATCGGAGCTGGCGACTCTTACGCATAGATTATTGTTGAATCAATATAGAGGAGGAATTAGAAGATTTACAAGCAGGATTATTATGTCTTCAGCATCGGATCAAGGGTCTAGTTTCAGTAGACCCAGAGTTGTTGTTAAGAAGGTTTTAGCCAAGTCTCAACGCGAGGGCGACGGCGCTGTCGTTCGGAGAAGTATTGGCAGGTATTTATCATCCACCGAAATCGTATTCCCTCCGATCCAAAATGAGAGCTTGTATTTTCTGTTTTCTGGGTTCTTTTGGAATCTAATCATAGTTTTTCAATGAATTTTTCGCAATTTGATTCGATTTGATTTAATTTGTACGGTGGTTGTCGAATGCATATGAACTGTTTGTTGTTGGGACTGACAGGCCTGAATTGAAGTCTTTGGATCCTTTTCTCATGCTGGATGAATTTTCAGGTTCCCATTTTGATTGTGTTCATATACTCCCTCCCATTGTCGACTCTGTTTGACATGAATTCTTTATGTGAATCCCAAAACAATTGATGCATTTCCCAACTCAAAGTTTTTAATATCGTAATACGATATATTCCCTCCGTCCACAAATATTAATCCTCTTAAATTATTTTTTAACATACATTTATTATATATTAGGTTATAAACTTCAACCATTGAAAGAATATTAAAAATTATCAATGAAAACCTTAAAAATTTTGCAAGTGGAAATATATTTTTATAATTTTTTGGTTAAAATTTAATTAAATTGAGCCAATAAAAAATGTCAAAGTGAGTTATTATTATTATTTTTTCATTTTCAATGATATGTAAGAGAAATATCATGTTTCAGAAAATTAATGAAGGAAAAATAATAAACGCTTATAGCTTAAATTAATAACTTTGACTTTATTTTGAGACAAAGTATTAGTACTACCTCCATCCCAAAATAATTGTAATTTTAACAAAGTTTTTTGTTCCAAAATAATTGTCGTTATATGATTCCAATAATCATTTAGTCATATTTTTCTAAAATTACCGCTATTTACTACTGTCAAATTAAATGCTCTACAAAGTGATATTAGGAATGAAAAAAACGTTTGTATTCAACCTTTTTTGCATTGGAAATATAAAACAATTTTTTTTAAGACCCAAAAATCCTCTCAAACATTCAAAACACATTAAAAGACAAACGGTTTTTAGATAAAGTGGGATGAGTTAAGAGAAAAAGACAAATAATAATTAAATTTAAATAAAGGTATATTAATTTTTTTATAAGTTTTCTTATTATATATGTAAATTTCTAAAATAATACTCCCTCCGTCCCTAAATTATTGTCTTCCTTTCCTTTTTCGTCCGTCCCTAAATAATTGTCTTGTTTGAAACTTTCCTTTTAACATTACTTTTATATTTTACCTTACTTTTTCTTCCTACTTTAATTATGGGTGGATACTAGGCATTAAAGAAATACACTTTTTAATACTATTAATATTAATATAAATCAATTTTCTTAATTATTATCAATTGAAACAATAATTTAAGGACGGAGGGAGTAATTTTTATGGGACGAAGGTAGTACTTTGTTAGGGGACTACTTTTTTGAATCTGTGTATGTGTGGCAGTGTGTGTGGCTATAATTTGGAATTCAATAACTTGTTTGTTTGTCCTTTTTAGTTTCACCGCCAGCTGGTTTTCCTGACCATCCACACAGAGGTTCATATCTTGATCATTTCGTTGTATTTTTCCATTAAACAAGATGCCTAGATGTTGAAAATTTACTATCACTGTTCATTAAGATAATTTCTTGAGTTTTGATTTTGATAATATTTATTTATTTTTCATTCTTCCTTTGTGCAGGTTTTGAGACTGTTACATACATGTTGCAGGTAGGCCTTTTTGATCCTTAGCTGTTCAATATTGAAAAACGAAAAAAAGAAATATAGAATATGATTTGTTACATGCAAAAAAACATTGCCTCTTTTTCGAGCCCTTGTGTAAGTAGGAAACTTCCGTAAAAATCGTTCTTTGATACTTCCTCTTTTTTCCGGTAAATAGTCTAATATATTATTTTTGAATGTTTTAATCAAAATTATGCTTAAAATCTTCCTAAAGTTTTCAACTTTACCCTCCACATATAGTACGAACATATTAGCTATACTAAAATATTTTTGTAAGTATGATCAATTCCAATACTACTTATATATCTTTAATTATTATATTTTTCAAACGTAGATTTATCTTTGGGTGGAACGGAGGGAGTAGTATTTTGGATGTTCGGGCCTAAAAATACTTTGAAAAATTAAAACCTAGTTTCCAATAACAAACACAAGCTTCTTCTACTGAGGATTCCCATGGAAATGGTAACTGTTTCCGCAATTTGAAGAAAAAACAAAATCTAATTGGTAGATGTTCCCGATCCTAACGTCCGACCGCTTCTCAAGGATCCCTCTTGTACGTTCGGGCCAAGAAATACTTTGGAAATTAAAACCCCGCTAGACTTGGATCCGTCTTAGACCTTCGGCCCAGAAAAACTTGGAAATATTAAAACCCCAATCTGAGCGCCCGATCGTTTCTCGAGAATCAGTTTGGACCTTTTGGCCCAATCTGTCAAAAGTTGTAGATCGGATCCTCTATTTTAAAATGGTGTTTCATCTCCTATTTCAACCGTTACATGTGCGTCACATGTGCATGTGAATAAACAATATTAATTACCCCGTGATTTTTTATACACATGTGGCGCACATCAAACGATTGGAATAGGAGATGAAACACCATTTTGGAATAGATGATCCGATTTGCAAAGGTTGCTGGGATGAATGAATGTAATTAACCTGAAGTTGGGTGTTGTTTTGATTGTTCTTTAGGGAGCTTTTACGCATCAAGATTTTGCAGGGCATAAGGGCACAATTAGTGCCGGTGATGTGCAGGTAGTAACTATTCATTCAATAGAATTTGAAGGGCTCATAATTGTGCGGGTCGGGTCAAATTATGTTTGTTTAATTGTTTCCGATGCATTTTTGTACAGTGGATGACAGCGGGAAGAGGTATCATTCACTCTGAGATGCCTGCAGCAGAAGGTACCCAAAAGGGCTTGCAACTGTGGATCAATCTTTCCTCCAAGGATAAAATGTTAGTTTCCTATTCACACACACACAATCACTCTGTGTCCCTCTTTTCCAAACTTGGAAGTGTAGTGCTCATCCGTTTCTTTAAAAAGTCTATTTTTTCCGCTTAATTTATTTTTAAAAAATATAATTTATATACTCTTAAATGTGTCTAATAATTTATTTTTTATTTATAATAACAATAAAGGAAGATCAATTGATTCGATTATTAATATTAGAATAGTATTAAAAATAAATTGTTTCCTTTAATACCCATGTGTAAATGGCCCATTTAAAGAAAAAAAGAGTAAGGGTAAAAAGTAAAAGTGATATTCTAAGGAAATTTAAAAAACAATTATTTTACCGAAAGGAAAAGACAATAATTTAGGGACGGAGGGAGTATATATTTTTTGAAAATTACATTTATCATTTTGTGCCACATAATTTGATACTCATTAAATGTGTCTAATAATTTATTTTAATATATTTATAATAACAATAAATCTGGACAGATCACTTGATTCGGATTAATGAGGGTACTTTTGTAATATCTAAAAAATAAAAAAATAATTTACCCAAAGTACATTTTTTGAAAATTGGACCCTTTGTTACGAACAATAAATATGTAAATGATAAAAATATCTTTTTCAATTAATTGATCCAGCTCAAATTAATCCATTTAGCACTATTATAATAAAATCAATTAATTTTTATCTTTTAAAATCTATACATCAAGTCAAATAGGACTGAACGGCCATAATACACTATTCTGTTCACTTCTACCATTAATGGGTCATTTCTCGAATATTTTACTGATTTTTAATAGGAAGGGAGAGTGCATTTAGCCGTTGAACCATCCTAATCTTGACTCTAATACAACTGGCCTAATCCCCTTGTAAATTCCTAATCTGAAAGTCAAATAATTAAGGTAAATATATTTTGGTCATAATAAGTTTCTCTAAATTTATAAAAGATTCTAAATCTATCTAACATCTCAATCGTCACTTCTGTCTATCCTCTCGTTTCTTTGTTCGTCCAATTTTCGCAAATCGGATCCTTTATTTTAAAATGGTGTTTCATCTCCTATTTCAATCATTGGATGTGCGCTACATGTGCATAAAAAATCACGGGGTAATTAATGTTGTTTATTTACATGCACATGTGGCACACATCCAACGGTTGGAATAGGAGATGAAACACTATTTTGGAATAGAGGATCCGATCTACAATTTTCGTCATGTATTTTGGACGGAACTCGTTAGCTAGTTGGACGGAAAGGGCCCCCTAAAAGACGGAATGAACAATACTAAGAACCATTTGAGAATTTTGAAATATTTATGGCCTCTTAGAGATTTGGAAAAAACTAACGACGGCCAAAAACTATTTACCCCACCAACTGTAGAAAATAGTACTCTTTTCGTATTAAAATCAGTGTTTATTTTCAGTTTCTTACAAAACATAAGAATATTGACTTATAAGAAATTTTAGTAGCAAATATGCATGAATATCCATGATGTCTATGCTATGTCGTTGCAACTGAATACTATGAAATGATTATTAGCAAAGGTGAATTTAATAAAATTTTACAAAAATGAATATTTATTTTTGAATAAGAAATTTTTGGAAATTGACACTCATTTTGGAACGGAAGGAGTATATATATTACCTTGATGCCAATATCAAAAAAATAAAAAAATACACACACACACACACACACATTCACACTCACATACACAATGGTAGTTTTATGTTTAAAGTTGAAATATGGCGGAATCATGAAAAAGAAAATGTGCATTTGTCTAATTTACATGCATGTGAATTCTTTAAAATTCAGGGTTGAACCAAGGTATCAAGAGTTGTTAAGCGAGGATATCCCAAGGGCAGAAGGAGATGGAGTTGTGGTGAGGATCATAGCAGGAGAATCAATGGGGGTTCAATCGCCCGTTTACACTAGAACTCCAACAATGTTACTTGATTTCACACTTCAACCAAAAGCCCAAATGCATCAACCGATCCCCGAGTCGTGGAACTCATTTGTCTACATAATCGAAGGGGAAGGCGGCGTGTTCGGGACAATCAACTCATCACCCACAACGGCTCACCACGTATTGGTCTTAAGTCCCGGAGATGGTCTTAGCGTATGGAACAGGTCTTCCAAGCTGTTGCGGTTTGTGTTGATTGGAGGGGAGCCGATCAACGAACCCGTGGTTCAGTATGGTCCTTTTGTGATGAACACACAAGCTGAGATTGATCAGACTATTGAAGACTATCAATATTGCAAGAATGGGTTTGAAATGGCTAAGTATTGGAGATCCCAATCAATGGATTAGAATTAGAAGTTACCCATCTTTATCTGCCCCCATCACATAATGCATCAACTGCATGTATTAAAGGTTCTACCTGCACAAAATGTATTACCCCCCTAATACATGCCATTGATGCATTGTGATTGATGTTATCATTTTCCTTATCTTTATCTATCACTATCATTCACTAATGGTAGTAAACCAAACCTAACCCCAAAACCATGTCTTGAAAAAGAAAGATTTCCTACTCATGAGAGCAATTTAAGTTTCTAGAAGCTTCAAAACCATAAGTCAACGTATCTTTATCTATCACTATCATTCACTAATGATTTAAGAGTTGATTTCTTTTCCTTGTTGCAATTGTTTTACATGTTTAACTTATACTTCATCATTCAATCTCTTTATTGAAAAGTCAATTCAAACTTATTATGAATTATATATATATATATATATATATATATATATTTTAAAGTTATCAAGGATGCCTCTTAGTATGCTACCTAATCAAACTTTTGATTCCTATGCATTTGACCTTTTGATGTATTAGGTATGATAAAGAGTATATAACCTTTAACCTTTTTTAAATACATTAGTAGAAGAACTTTAACTATTGACAATGATGAAAAGTTAGCAAAACAAAACAAAGTGATGTTGTCAGTGAGATTTGAACACAAAACCTTTTAAATATAAACACTCACCTTATATTAACTCAACCATTTATATTATATGTATATATATATATATATATATATCTAGAATACTACATATATTATATTAATTGGGGTCACGTGACCCATATTCTACATTATCCACTTATTTTGATTAATATTTTTGTGAAATATCAAAATATGCTATATCAAAATATGTATTACAATTCTTTCCAGTTATACGTGTCATTTTTTGGGTCATTAAAAATTGGACAAGATGGTTCATTACTAAAGATATGTATTTTCTTTTTTAGAAAATAATGTCTCTCAACAGTGTAGTGTTAATTATTATATAAATAACATGTTTATGACTAATTAATTTTTGAGGTTTCCAACTCAGATTAATTTTTATTTAAAGACATATCAGTTATATAAATATTTTTCTAAAACATACGTACTACAAAAAAATTCTCGTGCGATCTTATTCTTATATAAAGACATATCAACTATATAAATATTTTTCTAAAACATACATACTACAAATAAATTTCTGTACACTCTTATTCATTTATAAAGACATGTCAAATATATAAATATTTTTCTAAAATATATATATTACAAATAAATCATCGTGCATCGGGTGATATACTTAGTTGACTAATAAAGGACAAATTACATCAAGTTTTTTTAGACCGAGGAAGTGTTTCTTATTAATATTAGTATTTTTTTGGTGGGTGTGGGGTGTGTGTGTGTTGGGGGAGTGGGTGGTTGATAAATGTTGGAATGGTTGGTGGGTTTGGCTTTTCTTGTTGAATTGGGTTCCTAATCATGTGTATATATATATATATATATATATATATATATATATATATATATATATATATATAAAATGACCCTTCACCTACAAATGTAATTCCTTGATCCACTTAATAGTGCACACCCATTCAAGCACAGAGAGACCCCCCAATCCACAATGAAAGTTGAACAAATGGAATCAATTAGATGGAGGGAGAGAGAGAGATAAGAGAGAGAGAGAGAGAGAGAGAGAGAGAGAGAGAGAGAGAGAGAGAGAGAGAGAGAGAGAGAATTTGTGACTCGACTAGACTATGAATTATTCGTGTAAATTTCGTACTTAAATCAATTTAAGTGGACGATGAGGAGATGATCTTTGAATCGATCGTGAAGTACAAAGATAAAGTTTTTTTTACGAAATTTTAATACAATTAAATTTTTATGACTAGAACTCGAGACATACAGTTAAGATAAAACTGTCATCTACATACGGTTATACAAGTTATGAAGTCAATTAATAATCTATAAGTTTCAAAATGAGTATTTTTTTATATTAAAAAAATAAAATTTTTTGACTTTTACGTCATTTTAATAACATAAGCTTCAGTACTCTTAAGTCCATGTTAATGGATGTTACACAGTTTCAAATAAACAATAGAAGATGATAATTAGTAAAAGTGAATGTAGTATAATTATATAAAAATAGACACTTATTTTGGGATAATTATTGCTCCTTCCGTTCCATCAAAAGAGTTTATATTTGAAAAGTTTAATAATTAACGGATATATAAGTAGCTTTAAAGTTGATTATAATTACAAAAATGTATAAGCATAGCTAAGAAGATTGTATGCAATATTTTTTAAAGTGGACTCTTTTAAGTGAAATATTTTCAAAAAGAATAATGAACTATTTGCCGAGAACGGAGGGAGTATTTTGTAGTTTTCTAAGAACTTTTTACAAATAAATTTAGGTGTCAAGCATGTGATGGGTTAAAGACTGACATAATATTCTCAGTCATGTGATCTTTAACCAATTAAATGCTTTTCACCTAAATTTGTACGAGAAAGTTGTACAAAAAATTTATATCCCTATCACTAACTTTACTATAAATTAATGTTCTTAGAAAAGGTTTAGAAACCCTCATGCTATCGAGACTATTAAAAATTGGACAAACTATCCAAATAGTCCCTCCATAAGTTTACTTTTTTGGATTTGGTCCTTTTATACTGCAAATAGTCCCTGAACTCAAACATTGTTCGGATTTTGTCCTTCTGTCAAGTGCCGTCAATTTTTTTCTGTTAAGTCGCGTCACGTGAATAACACGTGCATTTTGGCAAGGGTAAAAATGTCATTTTCTCCTAAAAAAGTACAAGGACTAACTGTTTGATGATTTCAGACGTCTTCTTTGGCACGAATAAAAATTTCAGGCGAAAATTTTTCTCTTCTTCCGCTGTGCCAAATTGAGAGAACTCGTTTTGAACAAGGGGTAGCCTGTTGCAGTCCCATCATCCTTCAATCTGGGAAAAGGGACCAACATTACCCCTCTTCCGTCACTGCTCTGAAACAATAATGGCGATCCACAAAAATCCAAGGCTAAAACCAAAACCCAGATCCCCAATCCTCCTACTAACAATCTCCATTGCCGCAATTGCTCTATATCTTCTTTCTTCACTGTTCTTCTCTAATGGGCTCTCCTCAATTTTCACTTTGGATTCCCCTTTTATGCTAGAATTGATTCGTAGAAGCCCACCAAAGCATTTAGGAGCAGACCCATTTGGGTTTGACTACAAGTGCGGCTATTCCAACATGGAATCTTCATCAATGAAGAGTAATGTCAAAATTCGATTAGATTCTATTCAGTTAAACTTGGTTCATTGAAAAGTGTGTTCTACGAGAAAGTCGACAATCAATCACTCAATTCAATTCTGCAAATAAATACTGAATCATACTAAATAACCACAAAACGTTATGATAATAGTTTGATTTAACTAAAAACAATCAAACATTATGCACTTAAAAAAAAAACATGTTTACAAGGAAAGTCATTAGAACAGATCACAATAATGATTTCACCACCACCAAACAAGCTAAAATTTGATAATCTAATGTGCTTCAATGGTGGCAATGGTGGCAATTAGGGAGACGCGACGGAGGTGGGGTCGTCGTCGTCTAGTGTGTGTGTGTGTGTGTGTATGAGAGAGAGAGAGAGAGAGAGAGAGAGAGAGAGAGAGAGAGAGAGAGTAGAACGTGTGTGAAGAGACTTAACAAAAAATTACATTTTTACCCTCACATGCATCGCATGTGATGAGATTTAACAAAAAAAAAATTGACGGAATTGGACGGAAGAACCAATTGCGTAAAAGGTTTTAGTACAAGGACGACTAACATCAAATTTTTTGCAAAAGGACCAATCCCAAAAAAGTGAACTTTCGGAGAGACCATTTGGGTAGTTTGTCCTTAAAAATTTAACCGGTAAAATGTAGTATCACCCCCTCTTAGAGCGTCCACAATAGCTCATTCCCTCAACCCTCTAAAAGCAATTTTAGAGTTTTTTTTGGCTCCATTAAACCCACAGTGGCTCCCTACTTTCATTTTGTATCTTCTAAATAAACTAAATCACTCTTGTAATATGGAGAGAGATTTAGTGGCAATAGTCACTTTTTTTCTCTCTCCCAAAGTAGGATGCCAATTTGATTGATTTCTTTATATTTTATTCCTTTTCTTTATATTTATGGTAGTTATGTTTATTAGTTGAGATGCGATATATTTAATTTTTAGAGGGTTGTTTATAGAGTGCTTGTTGAAATGAATTTTTTTTAGAGTGTTAAAAAAATGAAACTGCAATAGAAAACGATGTGTTTAGAGGATGATATAGAAAGTCACCACTGTGAATGCTCGTATTTGATCAAATTCTAGCGCCATCCCCAAAAATATTTGCCCATGTCTCAGTGCCACCTCTTCCACGAGCTTCCATTAGTTTGATAATAACATAGTAATCAGTGGCGGATCTAGAAAAATAGTTCAGTGGGGTCACAAAATTTAACTACCATATAAAAAACTTAGAAATCACAATTCACCACTAGTATCTACCTTATTGTTGCTACTGTGCGTGACTTAAAAAGGAAAATTCTTTTTGAGTGAAGTCACTATCCAAAAAATCGCAGTTTTGTAAGCCAATTTTTTTTTTTAGAGGGGTCACTTGCCCCCTACCCCAAAGAGTGGATCCGCCCCTGATAGTAATTATCCTATTAATAATAGATTTTAAAAAGGTGACAGGAAATTTAACATAAATTGACACTCTCTTTCTTAAAATAATTTAATAAAACATTACCTAATTTATTTTCTTTAATTTGAAATGTAATTATAGTAATAAACCTCAATATATAGAATTACCTAAGTTAATATGACGTAATGAAAATTTAATTTATTTTATTTACTATAACTATAATTACGAATGTTAGGAATATTCAATTAATTAGTATTCAAGATTAATTAGGAATATTTTTTAGCCTTAAATTTGTTTGTACCTATTACTTAGTGTTAGTTAGAGTGGTTATAAGCAACCATTGTAAATAGCCCGTGTGCTATAATGCCCGAGGAAACTATCTTAGGACTTAGCAACAATAGAATAGATTGAAGAATGCTACGGACAAGATCAACAAACATCCGCCAGCAGACTTGTGCTTAGAGATGTTAAACGGGCTAGCCCTAGCAGTTTCGAGCTAGCCCCAGTGGGTTGTGACCCTAACGGGCCACGGGCTAACCGGTCTAATTTTTTCGGGCCAATGATATTGCGGACCTAACCCTAACCCTGACGAGCTTCGGGCTAAACGGGTCACTATCGGGCCATGGTTAAAAAATTAAGGACATTAACTTTTCATTAACTAAACATAACATGAAATAGTATTAGTTTAATTATTTGATAGAAACAATGTGCATATCTAAGACCTATACCATGTCTCTGCACATGTTCATGAAAAGTCTTTTGATAAAGTTTATCCAATATAATATCAAAGTCATTGGAGACAATCAAATTCACAGACTTTCAAAGGATCAAAGGAAGTTTATAATTGACGTGTAACTAATACGAGGATAGAGTCATAGAACAATGTCTTATGTTGTTTCTAATGGCACAATGTTTGCGAGTGTGTGACATCAAACAATTGGTTTCCGAGAATTTTTACGCTGCTCTGATACAGCCTTGACCACCATTCACCTGCGTGTGCATAAATGTGTAAATGTATATCATTTTGTGAAAACTATAATCCTGATTTGTTGAGCAAGATGGGTACGCATTAGGATAATTACTACTAGTTTCTAAATTGCAAATGTACTAAGAAATAATTTAATTCTTGCTTCAAAATGGAAACAAATAAAGCATACTCTGATTTGTTTTGCTGCTTACAATGTTTCGCAAATACCTGGTTATAACCTCTTCATAGAATTCTGGTCAAATTACAGTCTAGTTTTTATAACTACTTTTTAAAGTATGATTGCACTTGTGACACCCAGTGCCAAGTTCATTTTACTATACAAGACATTGCCAAATTAAAATTTATTTGATAAATATCCTATTTTTTTTGCAAGCACTAAAAAATCCATAAATATCTCTTCTATTACTTCTTGTTCCTATAGATCAATCTCCAATACAAGTATCTGAAGAATCCAAGTTTCTAACTCCAAATCAAGATCGAGAGAGACAAAATCGAGATTGAGAAAGACAAAATCGAGATCAAGGATGAGAGAGAGAGAGAGAGAGAGAGAGAGTACCAGTGCAGTGAGCCAATGTCCTTGAATGAGCTCCGGTAATGCTTGCGCCCAGTGCCGTGGGTCGTGAGAGAGAGAGAGAGAGAGAGAGAGAGAGAGAGAGAGAGAGAGAGAGAGAGAGAGAGACCGAGAGGGAAGTAGAGAACTCTTTCTCGTTTCACCTTTACCAGCCTTGTGCCGGCCGTGCTGTTGTGTGCGGTCTGTTCACAGCCCATGGTTTTATGACTAGGGTTTAGACTTTAACTCATTTACAACTAACACCCCAAGCATTAAGTTCTGTTTATTTTACACCCTAGCCCGCAGGCCAACCGGGAAGCTCGGCGGGCCAGCTCGCTTAGCCCGCAGCCCTATAGGGCCAGCCCGCTTAGCCCTAATTTTAAACGGTCCAGAAAAATTGAACTCTAACCCTGTTTTTTTCAGTTTAAACGGGCCAACCCTACGGGCCGTAACCCTTTTAACATCTCTACTTATGCTTTCTAGCCAAGCCTTTGTGTTTACTTCTACAAGTCTATTGATATGAAGAATCGAAGTCTACTATAGTATATCTAATGAGGCAGTGAATAGGACGATTTCATTTGAGATTTTCTAATCTTATCCATCAACAAAGATTGACTTCGAAGTACGGTCAATTGTTTTAGTACATGGGTTGATAAAGTACTTTCCTTATTAAGGCAAGATTTCAGGAAAGAATATTTGTAAACACCCATATTTCGTACACCAACGTTATATAAATCATTTTATAAATAATTATTTATTTATAAATAGACTAACACATGTTTACATGATCATTTCAGGAAACAAGACATTTTGATGGACTAACGACATATCGACGACGTCCAAAGGATCCAAACGACTTTAGTTACTCAACATGAGAGTCAAAACTGAAGATACAAATCTTAAAGGGGGCAAAAGTGTACCAAAACAAATCTGACAAAGACAAAAACAGACTTTGGTGCGCGACTGCCCAGTCTGGTGCGCCGTGCACCAAACCCTGTGTTAGGTCCGCGGTTGCTCAATATAGGCTAGAAGGGGGGTTGAATAGCCTATATCCAATTTTTAAAATTTGATTCAAAAATCTTACTTCACTAAAGTTTGAAAAGTTTTGCAGGCGGAAGTCTTGTGAAGTATAAGACAAGTTGGGAATGGCTGATCTTCACGGGACAAGATCGCAGCTCTAAACGTTTTGGAAATCGGAAATATAAGCAACACAAATAATTCACAATCACACACAAGTAGACAGAGTATTTAATATGGTTCACACTTATGAATAAGTGCTACGTCCACAACCAAAGTGGTCAACTTTGGATTTGAAAATCGTGTACTAAGTTTATCCACTAGATATTTTACAAACTAAATCTCTAATGGATTGTGTACAAAAATTTTGTTGACCAAGTGTTTGTGTGGGAGAATTGAGATCAATAAGATTCAATTCTCGTGAGCTATGAAGAGCTAAGTGTTGCAATCAATGAAGAGCTTTAATGGACTAGTCGTCTAAGTGTGAAGCTCTTCAATGAATGTATACAGATAGGATGTTTAAGCTTTTAAGAACTTGAAGACTATGGAGATTCAGTAGTTGGAGTAGTTGAAGGAGCCCTATAAATGCTGCCATGAAGTCTCCTTTTATATGAAGGAGTGACCTTGGAGCCGTTGGAGATCTTCATGAGTTGCTCAACTTGAATTCAAGAGCATTTATTGCTCTAATGGTGTTGTTGAGCTCGATAGGCGGTTCGAAGTTACGCCGACTCGACATTTTGCCAAAAATAGGTAGACGTGCTTGCAGCGTAATGTCCTTTTGAATTGTATGCCAAGAATGGAAAGCTTCATTGAATGCGTTTTGCAGGTTAACGTTGTATCGCAATTAATGAGATCTTTGAATTAGGACATATCTTCAGCAGATGACTATCGGACGTTCTTGGAGTTCTTCAACATTGCAGATAAAGCTTGGCTTGTACGAGCTTGTCCGATATCAAAGTAAGACTGCTGAGTCAAATTTTGTCTATTTGCGCAGAGGACATCCGATGTCTTATAGGCTATCTTCTTCAAGACTTATACAATTAGCAACACTAAGTCGTTCAAGCTATGCCTAAGTACAAGTTGCCACACTAATGTACACGCAGCCCATTAGTCACCTTGTCTTAGACTTTTAGGTTATGGATTCAAGCAAATCTAATCTAAAATACAACAATCTCCTCCTATTTGCTTGAGTCCATGACCCTACGAATACAATATCACCGACCAAGTTCAAGTCTAGTAATAACATGCTTGAAAGATTGATATATTAAATAAGCATGCCCTGGATGAACTTATATACAGGTCATTGTATTCAAGAATTACAAAGTGTTTACGAATAGGAAATTAAGCATCAGACACTTGTAATTTAGACTGAATTTAAAAAAAACATGCAGAATAGGCAATATAGGACATGTCTTTAAACCAGTGGTTTAATTTTCATGCATTCACATAATAAGCGCTCATAAAAAGCATGAAAATTTAAAATAGAGACATTGTGAATTAAACACGGAGTTTAATTATAAAGTTTTTGCAAAAGATTATACCAAAATTTATCGGCGGTTCGAGAGGATGACCTAGATGATGCACGACCATAGCCTCGCCGATGAAGATTGCTCATAGCCTCTTGATGTCCATCTAGAGTTAGCAGCAGCCTTTAGTTTTGCAATTTCTTCTTTGGCTTCTGCTAATTCATCTTTTGCGTCGGCCAAGTCGTAGGAGAGATCGATGTTTTTCTGTTTGACTTCGGCTAACTCTTCTTTTGTATCGCCAAGCAGGACGATCGCGTTTTTCTGTTTGAGTAGGGCATTATGTTCAATAAGCCTAGTCCGCTGATCATTGTTGAGTCTAGCCATCTCCTCCTTCATGGACGCAAGCGATGTATCAATGAGAGCAAGACGGGTGGAAGTAGTGATGTGCTCTTTGCGATAGAAGGCCAAGTGCTTGGAGGTAAGATTGCGCGTCGCCGAACGAGGAGTGAATGAGCGATTCGCCTGGCGTTGGGAGTGAAGCACAAGCTTGTAACCAGCTTCAATCATGTCGACGATCTGCATCATCTTAGTGGCGAGGTTGTCCCAATTGGTTTTGAAGATGGCAGAGGTCGAGGAGGAAGATGCTGAGATCTGGCTGGCAAGAGCAGTTTGGCTGGCCGAGATAGAGCGCAGGCTGGCATCAAAGGCGGCCTTGGCACCTCTTGAAATTTCCATTACTTGGTCATACAATACCGGACATGGGTGATGTGAGACGATCCGCAGAGCGGTGCAGGCCTTGGTCGTCAACAGAGATGACCTCAAAGTCTTTCAAAAACTTATGAACAAATTTCAGATAGGTATCGACGAGTCGATGACTCACTGAGGAGGAGAGGATGGACCTACCGAGGGGAAGGATGGCCGGGCACTGGGTAGGAGAGGGTGGAGGATGGCCGTGGAAGACTCGGGAGTGGCTGGAGGAAGTTGGAGAATGACTGGAGGAGGAAATGGTAATATGGCCGGTAGAGGGTGGGATTGGCTATGGTAGGTCGACGAAGGGATGGATAATATGGAGGGATGAGAGGAGATCGAGGCCTTAGACGACTAATGAGAAAAGGAGTAGGGATAGAGATAGGGGAGGTGAACGGTATAGAATAGGGATGAAAGGGTTGAAGCCAAGGTAAGTGGTGACTACATCAATGAAGTTGTAGACCATAGGGTGAAGAAGGATGGAAGGATAGCGATAAGGGTGAAGACTGGAGGTTTAGGTAGAGAAAGGAAGGAAGAAACGGTGGATTCTGTGGGGAGAGGAAGGCCTAGGTCCTTGTGAATTGCAACCCATTGGTTGAAGATCATGAGATCTTGCACCGCGGAGTTGTGGGAGAAGAATTGCTGGGACCAGGCTGGAGGAAGAGGTTCATAGAAAGCACCCCATTTAAAGATAATTTCACCTGCAGACATAGGCTGGCAGGAATTTTCCTGGGTAGTCAAGGGTAGAAAGGTAGGGTCGAATCGCAGGTTGGGCTTAGGCCGCTGTCCCGAAAGACAAGAAATCCCGCACCTCGTGGTGTAGATGGTCGTATGGGTTGGTCTTGAGGCGTTTGGGGGTAGGCAGGTCAGAAGAGGGAGAGAGAGGGCGTTGGAGGATGGGGATTGAGAGATGATGGCAGGTGAGATAGATGGCTCTTGTGTGGTGGTTGTTTGGATGGGAGCAGAGGAAGGAGGTGAGGAAGAAGGTGAGGTGGTAGTGGTAGTAGGTAGAGGTGGTGAAGTTGGTGAAGAGGTTATATCAGCAGGTTCTTCGAAGTGCACTCTTTTCTTTGCACTCTTTTTAATGCGCTTGCCATGAGCGGACTTTGTAGGTGAAGAAGAGGTAGAAGTAGGAAGTGGAGAGGATTTGGTGGGAACTGCCGATGGAGAAACGGCTGGAGTGGAAACAACAGTGCACACACTGGTATGGAAAGAGCAATGATGTTACATCCGCAGACCAAAAGATTCATCTCGTGGAATGGAGAGTCTGTAAGATTGAGTTTGGAGAGATCTCGGGTTTGAAATTAGAGGTATCCTTTTCAACCTCGATCTAGTGCGAGATTTGCGGTTTTTCTTGAGACTGAGGGTGAGAGTGGAGGAATGTTTGGCCTTTTGGAAGGAGGCTCGAAGGTTCATAAGGATCATGATCAAGTTTGCCGAGATCAAAGTTCTCGTGAAGCTCACCCTATGGGTTTAGGCTCCTCCTCACACCGCCTCCCTCGTAACATGTGACTTTTCGCTTACCCTTGCCGGCTTGGGTAGAAGTGCCACTAGAAGAAGAAGCGGCAAAGCAGAAGAACGACGATTGTTCGTTTGGCCATGTCATCCCGATAGCGGGTAACGTTGTTGACAAGGAAAACGTAGGTGTTAGACACCTTGATGAGATCGTCGTGATAACCTTATCATCAATCTCTTCAAATCTGCGAAGAATGACATTGATGACCCTTACGAAAGGTCGCCGCATGGAGGGATTGGATTGAACGTCGCCCACACTTTGAGATAGCATAGAGAAGACGATTTTTGCCCGCTTAAGCCGCTTTCGAAGAATCACGCTTTGGTCCACGTAGTTGTTGAGATGTAAAATGTCTCTTGCCCCATTCTTGAAGAGAATGCTCTTATCGATCGATGACCGATGTGATAAGCATTTTCGTGAAAAGATTCCTGGACATTTCGAAAACCTTTCGTGTTGAGCGATCCTCGCATCATTTCCCAAGCAAGAGTCGATTCAAAGATCGCTAAGTCTAGTTTGCCTTCAATAGGCGCTCAAGGATTGCCCCAATATCCTTATAGGTCAATCTGATGTAATGGCCTCGATGTAACCCTTGATGTAGCTTAGGTTGACCGGTTCATTGGAATTGGCCGGAGGAGGAGGCGGATCATCCTTGTGTAAAATTCCTCGCCTAAAGCATTGTCAGTGGGTATCATGAAGTTGGAACAAGGGAAGAAGCCCACATTCGTTAAATCCTTAAGCAGGGCATCACCAAAGATGTACCGATAATGGAATCTCGGTCGATTGTCATCCCGGATGATAACTTGACCCGGGAAGGATTCTCGTGAAGATTTCACTGCTTAGCCCTAGATGGCTTAGCGATGAAGAGGATGAAGTTGTGTCGTAGCCTTGGAAGATTTAGTCCTTGCCTATACAAGGTGGATATGAGAACAAAGACATAGATATAAGAAGGTATGATTTAATACACCGATGTGAGTGATCACCGATATTAACACAAACAGTAATCGCTCGATTAAAACCCAAAACATGTTCGTATGATGACAAATGACAAGAACAGCTTCATGAACTGGGTTTCAAAATATCTACCTATTTTGTCATTTATTAAGTAAACGAGATTGTGTAAGTCAAGACATAATATCAAAGAAATCTTAAGTCACAATTTTATGCTACATAAACAAGATTCAAACATCAATTTCAAGATTTTGCTTCATCAATGAAGTATAGTTCGAAATAGCACAAATTAGGTTAATGCAAATCATAAAACTTGATTTAAATGAATTAGAAGTTGTAGAAATCATTACCATTGATGATTTCGCCGAGAACAAGAGAAATTCTTAGTTTTGAGAAGATTTGGGAAGATTGCAGATTGAAGTCGAGAGGTTTTTGAAAACCGCAAATGGCGGTTTTTGAAAAATGTGAAGAAATATCAGTATCATTTGCCTTTTGTACTTCGACAAGTTAATAAATGGTATTTGATAATTTTTGAAGTCCGCATTTATGACCCGATGAATGACCGATTGCACGACGCGCTTAGGTCCGCCTATTTTCTATAAAGACCGCCGACTTGGACATGTAAGGACTTACTCGATTGTCCAATTTCTCAGATTTCAATTTGCATTATTTAGACAATTTTGTAAAATGATTTAAATAGTTAGTCGAAAGGTTAAGGATTGAGGTCAAGCATACCAAGCTCTCCTCTTAAATATGCAAACCTGGTTGAATCAAGTGGTTTTGTGAAGATGTCCGCTACCCGATTTTCGTAGGCACATATTGCATGCCGATGTTACCTTTTTCAACATGATCTTTAAGAAAGTGATATCTCACATCAATGTGCTTTGTCTTGGAGTGCATGACAGATTTTGAGATACCGAGATTGCCGACGTGTTGTCACACATTATAGGACAATTAGCGTAATCTCATAGTCAACAAGTCGTTTGATCCACAGCTTGTGAGCAAGCCTACCAGCCAGCCTATGTATTCTCGCTTCGCTTGTTGAAGTTGAGACAGAGGTTTGCTTCTTCCGGCCCATGAGACAAGTCTATTTCCTAAGAATTGACAAGTCCCACTTGTGCTTTTCCTGTCAACTTTACATGCAGCAAAATCAGATCGAATAGCCTATAAGATTAAAAGATGAATCTCTAGGATACCGATTCCCAAATTTGGAGTATCTATCGATATCCGATGATTCTTTTGACCGCTTGTAGGTGAGACTCCTTTGGATCAGCTTGAAATCTAGCACAAACACAAACAAAGAAACATGATATCGCCTACTAGCGCTAAGTATAAAAGTGAACCAATCATGCCTCAGAGAGTCATGTCCACTTTCTTGCCCTTCTCATCTTTGTCAAGATGGCGCTTAGTAGCCATAGGAGTGCCAAGTCGTTTGCATTCTCAAGACCAAATTTCTTGATAACATCCTTTGCATATTTGGCTTGATTGATGAAGATACCATTTGAACTTTGTTGAATTTGAAGACCAAGGAAAAAGTTGAGCTCTCCCATCATGCTCATCTCAAATTTACTCGCATAAGCTTTTCAAACCTTTTGCAAAGATTTTCATTAGTAGAACCAAAGATAATATCATCAACATATATTTGAACAAGTAAGGAATGACCTTTATGTTTCAAAATGAAAAGAGTAGTGTCAATTTGACCTCTTACAAAGCCTTGAGATGTCAAGAACTTTGAAAGGGTCTCATACCGTGCTCTGGAGCTTGTTTAAGTCCATAAAGGGCTTTCCTCCTTGTAGACATCTTCTCTTCTTGAACAGCTTTATGAATCCAGGAGGTTGCTCTACATAGACTTCTTCTTGAAGTTCTCCATTTAGAAAAGCACTCTTTACATCCATTTGATAAACTTTGAAGTCTTTGAAAGAGGCATAGGCCAAGAATAACTCGATAGCTTCTAATCTAGCAACAGAGCAAATGTCTCATCATAGTCAATACCCTCCTCTTGTCTATATCCTTGGGCTACCGCCTTGCCTTGTTTCTTGTAATATTGCCGTTTTCATCCATTTTGTTTCGAAACCCACTTTGTGCCAATAACTGCTTGTTCTTTGGGCCTAGGTACCAAACCGACTTGGCATCCCAAATTGGTTTAGCTCTTCTTGCATAGCTTCCACCCACTTGGATCTTCCAGGGCTTCATCAATCTTTTGGGTTCGATGTTAGATACAAATGCAGAGAATACATGCATTCATTCCTTGAGGCTTGTCTAGTTTGAACGCCAACATTAAGATCTCCAATGATTTGAGTGATAGGATGATCTTTTACTTCCCTAACTTCTCGGTTGAATTTGTCTTATTGCATCGCAGAGTTGGATTCTTGAGAAGTAGAAGTGATCAAGCTTGATTTTCTAAAGGGTAGGTTAATTCCAAGGTAGGTTGTATGACTTCGTGTGGAAGGCAAAGTGGATTCAGTGGTTTTCGAGTGTTCATTTGTTGGTTCGCTTGAAGATTCTAACAGGTTTACTCTTGGAAGCTCTTGTGAAGAAGGAGGATCACAGTCTTGGACTTGGCCGTTTGCACTGCCTCATATTCATCGAATCATTAGTAACCTTAGGAGCCAAATGTGGCCCAATGAAATCAAATTCATCAAAAGAAACATGTACGGATTCAACAACTTTAAGTGAAGTTTTATTGTAAACTCGTATGCTTTTGAAAACTTGGCATATCCTTAAAAATTCCTTCATCACTTTTGGATTCAAATTTACCTCTATGTTCTCTACCATTGTAAAGAACATAGCATTTACAACCAAATATTTTAAAGAATCCAATGTTGGGAGTTTCGCTCTCCATATTTCATATGGAGTTTTGTTATGAAATTTGTTTATGATGGACCTGTTTTGTGTGAAGCAGCAAGTTCACGCTTTCGCCCGTAAATACATAGGCGCTTTGCTTCAAAGAATCATTGTCTTTCCCGCTTCAATGAGAGTTCTGTTTTTCCTTTCAAAGAACTCCATTTTGTTGAGGTGTGCCAACCGCAGAGAAGTTGTGACCAATTCCATGGTCATCACAATATTTGGCAACACCATTGTTTTTGAACTCGCTCCATTGTCCGATCCGACATCGAGATATCATCCAGCCTTCCGAGTTTGTAGTCTTCTCAAGAGTTCAAGAATGATGTCATATGCTTCATCTTTGAGGACATCATCTCTACCCAAGTGAATCTTGAGTAATCATCAACTACCACAAGAGTATACTTGCCGCCACCAAGACTTGTAGTAGTTACAGTCCAAACAGATCCATGTGCAAGAGCCGTAGAGGTCTGGTTGTTGATAGGCAAGGCTTGCTTTTGAAGGAAGACTTGTGTAGTTTGCCTAGTTGACATGCTCGCAGACCGTGTGATTCAATGATATTTTAGGCAAACCGACAACTAGATTGTCTTTTGATAGCTTCTCCAGTATTTGAAATTTAGATGACTAAGCCTTTTGTGCCACAACCACCGTTGTCGATGATGACCTAGCAACCAAGCATAGATTTGATTTTCTTCCAACCGCATTTAGGTCAACAAAGATAGACATTCCCTTTTCGAATCCAAAGATAGTTGAACATGTCTCATTGTCCTTTATGAGACATTGACTAGAGGAAAACCGACAGTTAGACCTTTATCACGTAATGTGATATGCTCAGCAGATTGTGCTTTAAACCTTCAACTAGAGAGACTTTGTTGATAGAAAGATTGCCTCGATTATACTTCCATAACCAATGGTCTTCCCTTTGAGTTGTCTCCAAATATGACCGAGGGACCCTTTGCTTCAACAATGCTTGAGAGAAGATTTGGATCACCACCATATGCTTTGAGCATCCACCGCCTAGATACCATAGATCTTTCTCTTCTTCATTGACACCCATAAAGCATTCCCGAAATATAGACATTTAAGAATATGGTCCCCTTTATTTTTGGGTCCTCAAGGTTAGCAACCTTTGGGATCCACACTGTTTAACCTTTGAGGAGTAAATCCTCTAGATTTAGGTGTGAATCTCGAAGGCATTCATGAATCTCATGACCATGGCATTTGCAGAAAAAGCATTTGTGAAATCCTTCAACATGAGTAATGATTTCTTTTGAGGCTTCCTATTATCGCCAGCCTTTGGAATGACCTTTCGTTGATAATTGGCCTATAGGACTTAGGCCGATAATGCCTTTTCTTGTTGATGTTAGGTTTACCATAGGTAGACCTCTTATCAAAAGATTTTGTATTTACAGCACATGTCCTTTAAGCTTTTTATCGGCAATTCACTTCTTTTGCCCTTTATAGGCAAGAGTTGAGATCAGCAGCCTTGCCTTTGACAAATTTAATAGGTTTGAGCCGAGAGTTCCTAGACTTGCTATTAGTCATCCCTGTTTCCTTAGGGTGACTAATGGCAGGTTTCAGCTTGCTCGACTCCTATTAGCAGAGTCACGCGCGATTGCTTTCCTTTGGACTTGTCTTTTGTGTTCTTGGGATAAACAAAAGGAACTTTGTTAAAGCCAAGTCCTTGCCTTTGGGAGATCGCTGGTCATAAGAAACTTCTACAAATTCTTCAAAGACTTACTTCGATGTCTCATCTTTTGAGAACTAGAAGGACTACCTACATTGAACTCATTTTGAAAACCGATACCGCTTTGTCATCTAAAGATTTTTGGTTTGAAAGAATGGTATCAAAGTTTCCTTTAGAGTTATTCCAAGTATTGACAACCTTTTGAAGGTCATTTTTTCGAATTTATCTTCTTGATGTGTTCAAGTAGGAAGTCCACTTTTTCACCAAAGTTTTGTTCTCTTTTGCAATTTGATACTTTCACTTGTCGTCTATCAAGATCTTTGATCTTAGACATCAAGGTTGATTTCTCGAGACGCCTAGTTCATGCTTCTTGGCAAGTTTTACATAGGCAGCTTTGAATTTTGAAAATTCTTCCAAAGATATCCTTGTTAGCTTTGATGAGCTCTCCCTTGATGGGTCATTGAACTCATCATCATCATCACCGTCATTTTGTTGAAATGGTAGTGACCTCACCGAATCATGTGGTGACTCCGGCCATAAGGCATATGTTGGCTTCTTCAAAGAAAATCACAGAGTCATCCTCATCGTGTCGTTGTCACACCAAGTAGGTAGGTTGCTTTCATCAATGTCTTCACCACCATCCCTTTTTGTTTTTGAAATTTAGACTCGGACGTTTCTTATAAAATTCATACTTTGGCTTAGGACATTGAGACGCAAAGTGGCCTGGTTTCCTACAATTAAAACAAACTAGCTCATTGTCCTTTTGGTGGTCTCGATTTATAAGGAGCGTAACTTTTCGGTTGAGCGCTTGTTTTATAAGGAACGGCGCTTTGTGAGAAGACCGCCTATGTGATGATGATTTATTAAACCTTTTGAAACGTTGATATTTCTTTACAAACATAGCAAAGGCTTCGTCGTAAAGAATATCATCATCTTCACCGGATGTAGAAGGTGTTTCATCGTTTTGAACAGAAGGTTCAAGAGACATGGCCGGTAAGGACAAGTTTTTAAAACTCTTTTCCATTTCTTGAGCTTGTTGGATCTCAAGCTCATAAACCGAAAGACTAGCATAAAGGTTTCTAAGAGTCAATTTGTTTAAATCTTTTGACTCTTTCATGGCGTAATTTTAACATGCCATAAACCGCCTAGTGCATTTAGAAATCTCATGTTTATTTCTTTCTTTTCATACTTCTTTCCTAAAGAATAGCAAGAGTTGACTACCTCATAGAATCTCATAGGCGCCGTAGAGACTCTTTGGGATCCTTTTGAAGGAGTCAAACTTCGGATGCGTATATAATTTGTTATTCTTTGTCTCACCATCACCTTCAAGATATTCAAGGATGGCTTCCCACATCTCCTTTGCCGTGTTCAAGTTGATAATCTGGTACGTGCTTATATCGACACGCCTAGTAATGATGTTGATGGCCTTTCCATCCGAGCATCATTCTTTCGCCTTCATCATCCCACTCCTCTTCCGGCTTTGGTACTTCAGTTCGCAGTTGCATCTACCGCGGCCTGTATTGGGCTTCATTGGAATTGGGTCCATCTCGTGACACATTTCCATAAACGTTTGTCAATTGAATTCATATGTCTTTTGACTTTATCTTTCCAGATGTCAAAGTGAACTTCATCCAAGACAGACAATGGTTCACGTTTGAAGTTTCCAACATTTGGTGAGCAGCCATGATCTTTAATCTCTCAAGAGGTTAATCTTGGAAAACAAGTTTTCAAAGAGTTAAGCTCGATACCAATTGTTAGGTCCAAGGTTGCTCAATATAGGCTAGAAGGGGGTTGAATAGCCTATATCCAATTTTTAAAATTTGATTCAAAAATCTTACTTCACTAAAGTTTGAAAAGTTTTGCAGGAAGTCTTGTGAAGTATAAGACAAGTTGGAATGGCCGATCTTCACAGACAAGATCAGCTTCTAAACAGCTTTTGGAAATGAAATATAAGCAACACAAATAATTCACAATCACACACAAGTAGACAGAGTATTTAATATGGTTCACACTTATGAATAAGTGCTACGTCCACAACCAAAGTGGTCAACTTTGGATTTGAAAATCGTGTACTAAGTTTATCCACTAGATATTTTACAAACTAAATCTCTAATGGATTGTGTACAAAAATTTTGTTGACCAAGTGTTTGTGTGGGAGAATTGAGATCAATAAGATTCAATTCTCGTGAGCTATGAAGAGCTAAGTGTTGCAATCAATGAAGAGCTTTGATGGACTAGTCGTCTAAGTGTGAAGCTCTTCAATGAATGTATACAGATAGGATGTTTAAGCTTTTAAGAACTTGAAGACTATGGAGATTCGTAGTTGGAGTAGTTGAAGGAGCCCTATAAATGCTGCCATGAAGTCTCCTTTTATATGAAGGAGTGACCTTGGAGCCGTTGGAGATCTTCATGAGTTGCTCAACTTGAATTCAAGAGCATTTATTGCTCTAATGGTGTTGTTGAGCTCTGATAGGCGGTTCTGTAAGTTACAGTCTGACTCCTGACATTTTGCCAAAAATAGGTAGACGTGCTTGCAGTGAATGTCCTTTTCTGAATTGTATGCCAAGAATGGAAAGCTTCATTGAATGCGTTTTGCAGGTTAACGTTGTATCGCAATTAATGAGATCTTTGAATTAGGACATATCTTCAGCAGATGACTATCGGACGTTCTTGGAGTTCTTCAACATTGCAGATAAAGCTTGGCTTGTACGAGCTTGTCCGATATCAAAGTAAGACTGCTGAGTCAAATTTTGTCTATTTGCGCAGAGGACATCCGATGTCTTATAGGCTATCTTCTTCAAGACTTATACAATTAGCAACACTTAAGCTGTTCAAGCTATGCCTAAGTACAAGTTGCCACACTAACAGACACGCAGGCCCATTAGTCACCTTGTCTTAGACTTTTTAGGTTATGGATTCAAGCAAATCTAATCTAAAATACAACACCCTGCATTCTAAAAAATATCAGCTTGCAAGCAAGCCGATGTTGCTAACTTTCGGTGCACCTCTCTGGCAAGCATGACGGCCAAGGCTGGAGGAAGCTTCCTAGGTTGCTTGGGGGTGAGAGTAAGATGAAAATATCTCATGATCACTCTCTCTCTCTCATTTATATACTCCCTTTCATCCAAAGAAGACGTTCCTGGACTTCTTCCTTTTTTCCCCTCTCAGATTGAGTCCCACCTCTCTCTCTCTCTCTCTCTCTCTCTCTCTCTCTCTCAGACACACAATATACACACACAGTACACAAACGTACACAAACACACACACACACACACACAAACTCTCAGTGTTCCTTGAACACACACACGAACACAAAACGTAAGTCTTCCTTTCCTCGTATCGGTAACAGTGGGAGCACAACACAACGGGTTATAATGTGGCCCAAACGAATTTCTGTAAAACGACTGAATGTAAAATCCTTCGGCTTGTTAATCTCTTCGTTTTGATATGTAAATACGTTGAATGATTTGTTGATGTGTTTATAAATTAGTTTCGATGTATTTGATATGTAAATATACATATTTTATCCGTTAAATTTAAGTTTTGAAGCTCTGTTTTTCAATTTGTTACATTGACAGTGTGTTAATTTGATTTTTTCGATTAATTGTTTAACTTCGATTCAAAGTTAAGGTTGTATACGATTGTTAATCATGCTTCAATACATGTTAATACATGATTTTACAAGAGAAGAACATGTTTTAAACCTTGAAATCTCAACTAAAAATTCCATTTTTAAGCCTCTGTTTTAAAGGGAAAGAGCACTCTTTGGTGCGCGGGTGCCCCATAGGGTGCGCCGCACACCAAACCCTGTAAATCCTCTTCTGTGCGTTGCGCACTATCCTTGATTTCCACTTTGGGCCTCTGCCGTATTGGGCTGTCCACTATGCTTGGCCCATTTTTTATTTATTTTGTTTAAATTGATATATATATATATATATACATATATATTATAAATATGTAAAATATGTATAATAAATAATTTTGTATAAAATACTTCTTTTAAAGTATTTCCATTTATAAAAGTGTGTATTATATTTATATTGTGTATTTTACAATAAAACAAGCATGATACATTTTTTAAACGGAAATATAAGTCTCCGTGATCCGTTTTTCTCCAAGTCACATAAAATAACAAACCCATAATATTTAAATATAAGCATGCAATCATAAAGAGACCGAAAGGGCGAATTGAGTGCCTAACACCTTCCCGATTCGTAACTTAGCTCCTGAACCCATAATCATAGTTTTTCTCTTGTTTGTGATGAATGGGTATTTTACTCATTTATTGAGTATTTATTTGGCTTAGATTTAGTTAATTCTCGAGGTTTTTGTTGTCTAATATTGTGTTTTAGTGTTGTTTTATAGTTTCAGGGGTTAAAGGGGTTAAACTTGCAAAGTTGGATGGCTTTGAAGTGATTTCAGAAGATTTCGTTACACTCCGTTAGGAATTATAATGAAAAAGGACTGTTTTGCAAAAGAAAAGTTAATGGAATGAGTACTTTTGATGGATGGCTCAAGTTTCTAGATGAATTAATGAGGATGAAAGTCAACTCAAGACATCCCAAGTCCAATGAAGTTAATTCAAGTCAACTCATGTTGAAGGAAGTAAAGAAAAAGCCAAAAATGCCAATTTAAGGGTGTAAAGTGTAATTTTTAGAAAGTTGAAGACAGAATCATAAAATCTTCTTTATGTCAACTTAGGGCAGCGCATGTTTTCTCCTTGGGAAGTGTGCGGCTGCCTTGGCCCTATTTTTGGTAGGTTTTAATGTATTGTACCCCTTTTTCCTTGGTTGTTGTACATTATTAGGTTATAAATATATCCCTTTTAGGTTAGAATTAGGGAGAGTCGTCTTGTATAATTTTTCTTTGTCTATGAAGAAAGTTAATTCAAGAATGATTCAAGTTTTTGTACTATCAATTATTATGAGCTAATCTTCTTATCTAGGAATTGGAGGTAACTCTGTATCAAATATTTATGCTTTAATATAATTCTTATTCAGTTCAATTGTTCTAGTCATTCATAAAAGTATTGTTATTGAATCTTTCTAAGTTGTATTTGCGTGTAGGTAATTACAACCGTTAGATTATCAGGGTATGATGAATTGCACGATCAGAATGCATAAGTCATATGTTTGCCATCTTTTATGAATGTTCTTTCTTATTGATTCATAATCTTGCTAAGATAAGAAAGAGATTAATTGTTCCTAAGTTCTTAAAGGATCCTTGATTGTTATATGGACGGATCAAGAAAGTATAACAATTAGGGATACTAAGCCTGCAAATCGTGATCCAAGCGTCCCAGGTTTTACCTTTGTGAACCAATCCTAGAACTGAACTGATACATAAATTAGAAAGGCATAAATCCAAGATACAGAGTGAATCCCAATTCCTAGGTCTTCTCAACACTTGTTAAATTCGTTATCTGCCTGCTTTGATAATTTAGTTGATAATTTTAGGTGATAAATTAGTTTAAATTATTGTTAGTAATTTTTAAGAAATCGACAAAAACCCCCTGTCTTTTATTTTTGCTCGTTAAGTTATTGGTTAAACAATATTCAATCATTCTCTTGTCTCTGTGGTTCGACCCTTGTTTTTGTACAACTATACTCCGGTATTCTCGTGCACTTGCGAGGTAAATTTTAATTCATCAAGTTTTTGGCGCCGTTGCCGGGGACAAGTTAGATTGATTGAGTAAGTTTAACTGGTAACGTCGTAGTGTCTGAACTTTTATGTTCGGTCGCCGTTCACTGAATCCCACGCTGGCGGAATTCAACGATAATATTAATCGGGTAGGTAGGAACGTAGAGGAAGAACTAAATCAAGAAGAGCATCTGCCAAATCCTGAACCTAACTTGCAGTTGGATCAGCAAAACAATAACATGGCTGCACAAAGGTATATGAAGGATTATGCTCGCCCTAGAATTGACCAATCTCCCTCTCCTTTGGCCCTACCCGCTGCCGCTAGGAATTATGAAGTTAAGGGTCATTACTTGAATCTCTTGCCTTCCTTTCACGGAATGGCTACAGAGGACCCTTTGAGTTTTCTCCGTGAGTTTCACGCCACTGTCGATAACCTCCCTCTTGGAGCGTTAACGGAAGAACAACTCAGGATGCGCTGTATTCCTTTCGCTTTAAAGGATGCAGCCAAAGTTTGGTGGAACACTCTACTTCCAGGCAGTTTGCAAACGTGGCAGCAAGTGGCTGACACGTTCATTCAGAAGTTTTATGCTCATCCCACTCTGGCTGAGATGAGAAAGAAAATTATAAACTTTTCGCAAGAGCCAGGCGAGTCTTTTCATGAAACTTGGGACAGATATAAACAACTTCAATTTCAATGTCCGCATCATGATTTTCCACCTTCTATCTTGTACCAACAATTCTATGATAATATTTGCCCAAGTCACCAAGCCATGGTGGACAATGCTGCAGGTGGGTCGATTCTTGAGAAAACACCCGATGAGGTGAGGGATTTGTTTGAAATGCTTGGGGCAAATTCCCAACAGAAAAGTGTGAGGGGTAAAGCAAGGGGAGTTTATGAGCTTAATAACAACAGTACCTTAGATAGGAATGTGCAATATTTGATGAAAAAGGTTGAGGAGCTCTCGGCTGCGAAACCTAATATGCAAATGCCTAATGTTTATACTGCATGTTCTATTTGTGGTGTTTATTCTCATACTACTAACTCTTGTCCATCTAGTGCACAATTTCCTGAATATGTTGAGCAGGTTAACTCCATGAATTCGTATCCTCCAAAGCCTCGCAATGATCCGTATTCAAATACCTACAATATGGGTTGGAGGAATCATCCAAATTTCTCATGGAGTAACCCGAAGCCTCTTCATCAACCCCCACCACAACCGCAGCAGGCAGCTGTTCAGCCGACTCAAACTCCTTTGGAGGAGATGTTCCAGAACTTTATGCTCGAAAGTCGGAGGAACCAGCAAGATAATGAGATGAGGTTCAAGCAGAATGAGCAGATGCACAAGCAAAGATGAGGCAGATTGAGCAAATTGGAAAATCGATTGGACAATTGGCCAAATCCTGCGGCCACAAGCAAGGAACCTTCCCAAGTCAAAATGAACAAGCAATGGCGGTTACAACACTTCGCAGTGGTAAGATAATTAGTGAGAAGGTACATTCGATCCTTCTTCTTCTAATGGTAATCGATGTGAATGTTAGTGGGGAGAAGGCACAAAAGGAACCTACAATTATGGAAAGACTCCTAGCAGAACAACCTCCTTGTAAACCTTATGTGCCTCCTATCCCGTTTCCTGGTAGATTGATAAAACATAAGATGGATAAACAATTCAAGGAAATCTATGAGATATTTTCTAAAGTCAACATAAATCTTCCTCTGTTAAATGTGATCAAGAACATTCCATCTTATGCAAAATTCTTCAAAGATCTCACTACCAGGAAACATAGGTATGAAAAGAATGAAAAGGTGATAATATCGAGAATGTTAGTGCCGTTCTTCAGAACCTCCCACCTAAACCGAAAGATCCCGTAGTTTCAACATCCAAATTTCTTTGGGGGATTCGAAAAAGGTGAAGGCAATCTTGGATTTAGGTGCTAGCATTAATTTAATGCCTTATTCGTGTATGAGCAATTGGGTTTGGGAGAACTAAAACCCACCACAATGTCCTTGCAATTGGTGATCGTTCAAGAAACATCCTATGGGCATTGTGGAGGATATTTTAGTTCAAGTTGATAAATTGATTCTACCAGTAGACTTTGTGGTTTTAGAGATGGAAAAACAGGTTAGCGCTAATCATGAAGTGCCCATTCTCCTTGGGCGACCTTTCATGGCTACTGCTAACACTGTCATTAATGTGAAGAATGATAATTTGTCCATGTCTGTTATGGATGAGTCTGTTGAGATATCTGTCTTTGATTCTATGAAATTGCCTGATGATATGACTGAATGCTTCTCTGTTGATAAGTTAGACGATATAATCTCTGATAATTTGGAGAATGAGCGTATTTGTGATGAAATTGAGGCTTTGCTGAAGGGTGGTGAGAACAGGGATAATGAGGAAGTCCGTGAAATAAAAGCTGTCTTCGATAAGATCGAAGAGAAAATTCCTAGTGACTTTCCTTTTCACCCCCTAGGGCATTTCAAAGAAAAATTTGTGCCCTCTTTTGAGACACATGAGCAAAGAAGGGGTGAGGAAAAAGTGGTGGAAATTTCAAATGGGATTACATTACATGAATTAGGTGTGATATTTCCATCCCCCAATTCAATTAGATGGTCATCTTATGTTGAGCAAGTCACCAAGGAAGTGTTCAGGTTTTACGGACAAAAATTGAGACACTACATGGGCGGTGGATTTTATGGACCGAAGATGTGCGCTTTCCTAGGTGATCCGGTGCCTCCTTAGTTGAAAAGGGAGGATCAAAGTCAAGCTAACGACTATAACTTAGAACTTTTTCTAAACCCTTACCTCTTTGTATTTATTTGTTTTGTTATCGAGTCACTCTTTAGAGTCTCCTTGAGTTTGTGGGTTTATAAAGGAGTGTTTATAGTGTCACCCTCCAAAAAGATTTTATTTTTTTTAAATTTTTTTATTTATTATTATTATTATTATTTTTTGTAATTTAGTGTTTCTAACTTTAATTTTTGGCTATAGTGTTATTGTTGTGCAATTTAGAACGCAGTGTGGCCGCGGACTAAAATGAAAAGGGGAGCAATCTAAAGGGGTTGAGTGCCAAAAAAAAAAAAAAAAAAGGCATGCGCATTTTCCAAGAACTACGTACATACTTTTGAAAAGAATGGTGTAGAGGGCTACAATTGTCAAAAAAAAAAAAAAGTGAGAAAGACAGCGAAGGTCCCAAGCCAGACTCCCTTCCATCGCCGGCCTCTTCTTCTCCAGCGCACAAGAACAAGCCGCACGCCCACAAGAGCCTCCCACGCCATCCTCCCGTTCTCTCTCACCTTCCGCCGAGCCCGCCGCCGCTATCAACTCCGGCGTCTTCTCCGGTTCCCTCCTCACATCCTGCAGCAGCTCACTCCGGCGGTTTCCCTCCCCCCTTCCCTCTTCTCCAGCGCCGGCGAACCCAGTTCCAGCACAACAGCCCCCACCAAGCCAAGCGCGCTTCCGTTCCCTCTCCTTCTCCGCGCACACCAGCCCACAGAGATCCGCCGCAAGACCCACAACAAGCCCCAAGCCCGCCTCCAACTCCGGCGGTCTTCCTCCCAAGCTGTTTCTTCCTCCCAGCAGACCCGCCGCGGCCGCAACCCCAGTACTCATCTCTACCACCGTCTGTGTGCCGCTCTGTTAGAAATTTGAGCCTAGGGCTTGGAATTGGCATTCCCCTATTGCAATGTCAAGTAAGAATTTTCTACTTCCGTTGCTCTCCTTGCTAAGCTTTTGCAAATTGGTGATTGATGATCTTGTGCGCATATTATTCTTGCTGTTATTCCGGTGCAATTTCTTGGCGCATTGATTGTTGTTGTGACTGGCTTGTGTTCCATTTGATTTCCAAGTTCGGCCAAATTTTGTTGATTTCGAACTAAATTCAATCCTGGAAAGTAGAGTTTGCAACTATGATTGGGGATGATTTTTCTTTAGATTCCTTGGGCATTGACACTTTTGAGCAGTTAGTGTTTACATTATTGAGGGAGTTGGTATTTCTCTCCCTGTTGTTCTATATTGTTATTCACATATTGCGGACATTGTGCCATTCAAGTTTGGGGGTGAGGAATTGGGAATGCATTGACTGCGGAAAGAAAATTGATTTGGTTCTTATGTTTTTGAATTGCGTCATTGCATATTCTTATTTCTATATTGTTACACATTGAGGACAATGTGTGATTTAAGTTTGGGGGTGGGATATTGTCCTATGATGCTATTGTCCTATGATGCTATATTTGGGAGTAGCCATTGTTTTTTTTGTGTATTATTTTGTTTTTCTTTCTAGTTTTTGCTTTCTTTAAAAAAAAAAAAAAATCAGAAAAGTTGAAAATTTGAGCGAGTTTTTAGTGTAGGCATGGTTACTATCGCTAATGATGATAATTTGTTTGGTATTTGACATTTTGCTAACTAGCGATGCATATTGCACTTGTTTATATACTAAAATTTGATCTAGTTGATGGAACTTTGAATCTCCAATCTTTGAGCACTTTATGTCATGAATTGATTTGTTGGGAGATTTGAATGACTTTATAGAGTTGTATAGTGCACATATCATTCCCTAGAGCCTTTGATACTGAAAAAAAAAATTAGAGTATTCATGAAATTTTTAAACTGTTTTTACTCCTTGAAGTTAGGCCTAAACAGAGTTTAAGTAATCCGAAAGAAAAAAAAAAAAAGAGGAATATCTTTGTGAAGACGTAGTTTAGCTTCGTAGCCTTTTAACTCGAGTTAGTAAGCTCGTAGGGGTGTTTCTACTCCTAATGCCTTAAAGCCATATGGTTTGAGAGTCATTAGCCTAATACTGTTACATGGGTTAATTAGAAAGCTTAAGGGAGCTAAACATTGCACATCCACAAGTTTGCTTGAAAAAAAAAAAAAAAAGGAAAGAATAAAAGTAGAAGAAAAAGTCAAAAATTTCGGTATTGCTACTTATGTTTGTAGTAATGGATGGGAGTAATTACTAGTTTTTATGTTTCATGAAATATACTTTGATATATATATATATGCAAAGGTAATACTTGTTATTTTTAGGGAATGTATGAGGTACTTGGCTCTATAAGGGATTTCAATTCTTGAAACTATTGAGTAATGACGCACACACACACGGAGATTTAAAGTGAGATTGACGATGATTGAGTGGAAGTTTAGACTTGTAGATATGTGTTGTTATTTGCTTAGTGTGTTAATCTTACTCTGAGGCATTATGTGGTGCCATGCCGAAGCTCGACTCGTGAGAAAGAAAAAAAAAAAGTTCTGCTTTTGTTTTGTATTTATTATAGTATAGTTTAGTTGTTTTTGTTTTGTTTTTCTTGTTTTACTCGAGGACGAGCAAAAGTCTAAGTTTGGGGGTATTTGATGAATGGGTATTTTACTCATTTATTGAGTATTTATTTGGCTTAGATTTAGTTAATTCTCGAGGTTTTTGTTGTCTAATATTGTGTTTTAGTGTTGTTTTATAGTTTCAGGGGTTAAAGGGGTTAAACTTGCAAAGTTGGATGGCTTTGAAGTGATTTCAGAAGATTTCGTTACACTCCGTTAGGAATTATAATGAAAAAGGACTGTTTTGCAAAAGAAAAGTTAATGGAATGAGTACTTTTGATGGATGGCTCAAGTTTCTAGATGAATTAATGAGGATGAAAGTCAACTCAAGACATCCCAAGTCCAATGAAGTTAATTCAAGTCAACTCATGTTGAAGGAAGTAAAGAAAAAGCCAAAAATGCCAATTTAAGGGTGTAAAGTGTAATTTTTAGAAAGTTGAAGACAGAATCATAAAATCTTCTTTATGTCAACTTAGGGCAGCGCATGTTTTCTCCTTGGGAAGTGTGCGGCTGCCTTGGCCCTATTTTTGGTAGGTTTTAATGTATTGTACCCCTTTTTCCTTGGTTGTTGTACATTATTAGGTTATAAATATATCCCTTTTAGGTTAGAATTAGAGAGAGTCGTCTTGTATAATTTTTCTTTGTCTATGAAGAAAGTTAATTCAAGAATGATTCAAGTTTTTGTACTATCAATTATTATGAGCTAATCTTCTTATCTAGGAATTGGAGGTAACTCTGTATCAAATATTTATGCTTTAATATAATTCTTATTCGGTTCAATTGTTCTAGTCATTCATAAAAGTATTGTTATTGAATCTTTCTAAGTTGTATTTGCGTGTAGGTAATTACAACCGTTAGATTATCAGGGTATGATGAATTGCACGATCAGAATGCATAAGTCATATGTTTGCCATCTTTTATGAATGTTCTTTCTTATTGATTCATAATCTTGCTAAGATAAGAAAGAGATTAATTGTTCCTAAGTTCTTAAAGGATCCTTGATTGTTATATGGACGGATCAAGAAAGTATAACAATTAGGGATACTAAGCACGCAAATCGTGATCCAAGCGTCCCGGTTTTACCTTTGTGAACCAATCCTAGAACTGAACTGATACATAAATTAGAAAGGCATAAATCCAAGATACAGAGTGAATCCCAATTCCTAGGTCTTCTCAACACTTGTTAAATTCGTTATCTGCCTGCTTTGATAATTTAGTTGATAATTTTAGGTGATAAATTAGTTTAAATTATTGTTAGTAATTTTTAAGAAATCGACAAAAACCCCCTGTCTTTTATTTTTGCTCGTTAAGTTATTGGTTAAACAATATTCAATCATTCTCTTGTCTCTGTGGTTCGACCCTTGTTTTTGTACAACTATACTCCGGTATTCTCGTGCACTTGCGAGGTAAATTTTAATTCATCAGTTTGCTTTATAAATGAGGGTGACGTGTAATTTATATAAATGTGTCATTCACATTTATAACACTTATTTGGGAGTCCAGAATGAGG
Organism: Platycodon grandiflorus; assembly: GCA_016624345.1. NCBI lineage: Eukaryota > Viridiplantae > Streptophyta > Magnoliopsida > Asterales > Campanulaceae > Platycodon > Platycodon grandiflorus. Next base: position 34,807,111 of record CM028369.1, on the reverse strand, counting down.
CCCAAGATCGGATTGAGGTTATCATAGTGGCGACTCTGCTAGGGATGTTTGTTTGTTTGTTTGTTTTTTTAAATAAAAAAGAGGGTTAAACTCATTTTTATACATGATTGCATGCTCACACATTTAAATATTGCGAGTTTGTTTTATTTTTATAACATGATTAAAGTGTTATGTGTTTGTTTGTATAGCATATAAATGTTATGTGTATATATTTTTGGTACGTAATTATGTTATTACGTACATACTTTGTTCATACTAACCCCTGCAGGTATAAATTCATTCATTCATTATTTGTACATTATTTGGGCTTTGATGCCAATTATTCATTTGTGCATTCATTATTTATTTCATTTATGTTTTTTTTATTTTGGGAAATAGGACACAAATGTAATAATTAAAAATAGGATTGCATTCCCATTTTTCTTTCTATTTCTTTTTCTCTCTTTTCTTGGGGCTTCAAACCCTCGAGTTGTGGTTGTGTTTCCTTTCCTACAAATTTTTAGCTGCTAACAAACACAACCCACATCACATGAATCATAGAAAAATGGACATAAATTATATTCATTTATGTACATATCTGTAACACTTTCATTTTCGTATAATTGTAAAAACAGATTCATAGCTAGGGTGCACACACGCGCACTCATTTATTCCGAATTGTTACTAAGCTTCAAACCCTGGTATAGCCATGTTGGAGTGAAACTGGGTAGGTCATGAGCCCAGCATTCCTCTAGCCGACACTATCCCTTTCCGCACAATTACTGATCGTCCTTTGGGAAGTAAGCCATCTTAGCCCTGCATAGCCACACTAATTCATGTAGATTTCTAGGACACTTCAAAGGCCGGTTGACTCTTACTGTCACAAACATACTTTGTCATTCCTGTGCATAAAGACAAAAAAAAAATCAAATAAAAAAAAAGAGTCATCGACCGACAAAAGAGTCTGTTTGATCACATCAAAAAGAAAAAAAAAATGTTGAGAAATAAACACCAAAGAAATCATAAAAAAGTCACACTCTCCCAAAAGAGAATCAAAGTGATCAAAAAAATCGACAAGCAAAAGTCCTCATGCACAGGATTGACAAAGAAGTAAATGCGATATGCCTAGAATATTCGAATGGTGGATCCTAAAGAGAATATAGTCCCTTCGCCTGAGATATGTCCAATCTTGGGGAGTCGAAATACAGGTGGAATACGAAGGTCCTATATTTTGGCAAGAGAATCTACTGTTCCAGGAACAGTTCACAAGTTAAAATAAAGCATTGTCGCTTGTCCAACAATTTTAGGATGAGTCGTGTCTTAAAAGGAAAAGAGGAACATAAAGTTGTGCTGTACCCAGAAACACTTCCAGAACCTAACTCCTACCCATACCCCCAACCTTTCAGAAATCTGGCCTTGAATTGGAGGAAGACTAGCACTTAGAGGTTGACAAGAGTTTTAAGTTGGAATTCAGATTCACTTACAGAAAGTTTGTGTTTGAGTCAGATGGTCGATCAGGAAGAGAATACTTCTATAGGACATGACACAGGGGCTCCAGGATATACTCCAATCCCAGCAATACAAAAATGGATGGACCAAAGCATATAAGCCATGATCACTGGGTTTTCAACCCTTATTCAAGATCAAGGGGCTAGCCATAGGACTATACCTGTCTCCACAGGACCTTTTGACCCATCACCCTCAAGTTTGAATGAAGTCTGCCCAATCCAACCTCATACTCCACATCCCCACAGCCCTACTCTCCATATCCATATTCCCCATATCCAAACACTTATCCATCTTACCCAAACAGATTCCCTCATCAGCCAAATGTCAATCCATCAAACCCAAACATCCATCACCAGTCTTAGATTACCATAATCCCAATCCCAAACACTACCACACCTCCTATAACAAGCATTGCCTCTCCATCTACTCACATTCCTTTCCTAAATCCAAATGCATTCCCATTATACATGACCAACCCAGTTCAGGACAGCCCATATTTAATCCCAAACAGTTATAATCCACAGGTTTTGGCTAGACTAGTCTACCCATTTACTGGCTATACACCGCTTTACCCAGCTCCTCAAGTAGGACAATTTCCTGGCACAGCTGTAGTTGATACCAATGATGTAGAGCTTCCAAACAAGGGTGAAATCAGAGAGCTGAAAAACATGGTTCTGAAAGTCTTGAACAAAGGCGAGTTTACCGCACGGGCAATGACACTGCAGCATGCTACTATTCTACCACCAAAGTTTAAAATGCCTGATATCGAGAAATTCGATGGGACAGGTTGCCCTATTGTACATCTTAGGTCTTATGCTCATGCTATGCAGCAGAGAGGTACGAGCTTCGAGGCGATAGCCTCTAATTTTCACTTAACTTTGATTGGGGCTGCCAAACAGTGGTTAATGTCTATTGATAGCACTATGATTGCTACCTGGGATAAACTTGCAAATGAGTTCCAGAAGAGGTACAAGGATAACAGTAATTGGGAGAAGTATAGGAGAGATCTTGATTCTTTCACCTAGAGAGAGAAAGAAACATTCTCTGAGTACGCCGAAAGGTGGAGGAATAAGATAGCCCTACAAACCCTTTACAGGCCTAACCCAGCTGAAGAAGTCAGGATCTTTTTGAGAAACCTTCAGCTTGTTTATTTGGATCATATGCAATACATTCCTTATGCTGATTTTTTTTTTGAAATTTTAGATGTCGGGTTTCGTATCAATACAGAAATTCGTACAAGACAAATCAAGATCGATCCCCCTCAAAGCTCATTTCGATATTCCAAGAGAAAGGCAGCAGCAACAACGTCTGCACCTGTAGTAAATGTATAATGGAATGTTCCAATGATGGCTTCGCCAGTTGTACCATCGACTCATAGAAGTATGCCTTTCAGTTATTCACCTGATGGGTCTGTGAATGCATTAGGAAATGGCAACAACACGGGGGCAAGAAATAATTTTTGCAGAAATGATGGGCACTTTGATGAGCTGCACGCTTCCATGTCATTGATATTTCGAGGGCTGAAAGCACAATGAGTCCTCAAACACATGGAAGATTACAAACCTCCCAGTCCATTTGAAAAGGTCAAGGAGTACTTAGCTAGTCTACTGGTTCTAGCTCCCCCTCACAAACTGAAGCACTTGTTGTTATACCTCACCGTCACGGACACTGCAGTTGGAGCCATGTTGGCACAAAAAAAGGAAGACTCTCATGCTGAGAATGCTATCTACCTTATAAGTAGAAAATTGCAAGGCAGCGAGTTGAGCTACTCAGCACTTGAGAAGAGTTGCACAGGTATGGTATAGGAGACGCAGAGACTCAAGACTTACTTACAAACATTGCCTGTAAAGGTGATCTCCAGGATGGATCCGATCAAATACATACTTGAAAAGCCACCACTCTCAAACCGACTTGCCAAATAGTCGTTCTTGCTGAATGAGTTCGACATTGTATATGCAATGCACAAATTAATCAAAGGAAGTGTGATAACCGACCAGTTGACAGATCTACCGATAGAAGCAGAAGAGTTTGAAGAACTAAATTTTCCTGACGAAGGGTTCTTAAAATCATGGATTGCACAATCAAATGACAACTCTTCTTCGATAGAGCCGCCAACAAAAGAGGATATGATATAGGGATACTGTTGATTGATCCCATGGATACGCATACGCCTTTGGCCAAACGGCTAGAATTTAAATGTTCCAACAATACCACTGAGTATGAAGCTTGTATAGCTGGTTTGGTGGAAGCCTTGAAAATGGGAGCCAAAGAACTGGAAGTATACGGTGATTCAGTTTTGATCATAAATCAAGTCGAAGGAAAATGGAAAACGCAGGATGCTAGACGGCAATTGTATCATGCCCGCTTAACAGCATTGGTAGAGAAATTTTATTTTATATCATTCCACTATCTCCCTCGAGATATAAATTACATTGTGGACGCTCTGGTAACTTTAGCATCACTGGTTGAAATCCCCGCTGAGTTCAATGTTCAACCCTTTGTCATAGGGACGAAACACATGCCAGCATTCTATTTTGCCATTGAGAAAGACCAAGAAAGAGCCAATGGGCCATGGTACCTAGATGTCTGGAATTTATTGAAGAAGGGTGAGTATCCACTTAACATTGAGAGAAAAGACAGGATTGCCTTGCGAAGATGGGCTTCCCAATTTGTGATCAGTGGTGATAACCTATACAAGAGGCATTATCAAGGACTTAATCTCCTTTACATTGATCAAGCGAAAGCTGAGCAAGTCATGGATCAGTTGCACGGCGGTACTTGTGGTTCGCACATGAATGGGCATATGCTCTTAAAGAAAATAATCCAGCAAGGTTATTACTGGAATACAATGGAGACTGACTGCATCACATGGGTGTGCCACTGTGATAAATGTTAGAGGTTTGCCAATCTGCAACATCTGCCTCCTCACATGTTATACAATTCTATAGCGCCTTGACCTCTGTCAACATGGGAAATTGACGTCATAACGCAAGTACACCCGAAGGGATCGAATGGCCATGAGTATGTTCTGGTTGCCGTTGACTACTTCACAAAGGGGGTTGAAGCCGCTTTATACAAAGTTCTGAATGCCAAGAAGGTTGTAGAATTTATCAAGATAAACATCATTTACCGTTTTGGGGTACCTTTCGAGATGATCTTTGACAATGGTACACACTTCGAGGGAGAAGTCAACCGGGTACTAGACGAGTTCAAAGTACAATGGCACAAATATTCACCTAATAGGCCACAGACCAATGGCGGTGTAGAAGCAGTCAACAAGACATTGGAAAATATTATTCAAAAAATGGCAGATACAGGGAGAGATTGGCCTTAACAATTGTCGTTAACACTTTAGGGCTACCGAACGTCTGTTCATTCGCCTACTGGGGCTACCCCATATTTTCTTGCCTATGGCATGGAGGCAGTACTACATATTGAAGTTGAAATCCTTTCATTAAAGGTAATGATGGAAGCTGAGGTGGCTGAAGCTGATTTGCTTAAGCATCGGTTGATGAATTGGCACTCCTGGATAAAAGGAGGTTGTTGGCCTTAGAGCACACACGAGCATATCAGAGAAGGATTGATCGATCTTTCAACAAACGGGTCAAAACCCAAGACATCAAAATAGGCGACTTGGTTCTCCAAGAAAAGTCGCCTAGCTACATTGACAGCTTGAGAAAATGGATGACACCGTGGATGGGACCTTATGTGGTAAGACTCGTGCAGTCAGGTGGTGCAGTCTTTCTCACCAATGAAAATGGTGGAGATCTCATTCAGCCCTTCAACATGGACAACCTTAAGAAGTACTTCGCGTAACTACCTGTTCAGCCAATTCTACTTCTTATTACATGTGTTTGTAAATTCTTTCCCCTTCTTCTAAAAAATAATTCGGTAGGTCGAAAACCCGAAAGGGCAGCCTTGGCAAAAATTAGAGTTCAAAAAAAAAATGAGAAAGATATAACATTAGAGAAAAGAAATAAAAATCTCGCAAATCTGGTTTGGACTACGATTCGACCTAATTCTCTTTATTGAGATACGTAGGCAGCCTTCGGGTACGGTCGTTTACTTACACATTTTGTAATATTTTAGTTCCCCCTGTCGTGTTATTTTGATCACAAAAGATAAAAACCACTACTCACATAATAATAAAACACTTTTTATTTCATAACAAAGTCCTCAGTTTGGCAACCAAGGAGTACATACATAAGACTTACATCTCATTACATATTATACATATTACACAGCAACATTAGCCTACTCCCTATATGTTTCATCTCCTTGGAATCCCGAGTCGGATTGCGAGGGGACGCAATAGACACAAAGTACACATCATAAAAATTCCTTAAGATGCAAGTATAAAGCGAATGCATAAAACCCTGCAATGCACGTGCAAAACTTTTCTTTACAACCAAAGCAATACTTCATCGGCATAATAACAAGCCGGAAACTAAACTCTTTTAAAACATAGTTTGAATATAAAACCAAACATGTAACACAAACCTCAACGAGCAACAAGCTCGGAAAGCAACAACCATATCCAAATCAGAGTATGTGGAAGTAACAAGTATTTGTAAATACATCAAGCACGACAACCATGTCAGCACATTCAAAAGAATATTACAATCATCAAAACCAACACACACTACCCAATATTACAAAGTTTAGGTAACAATGTATACCCTCGGCCTCACCAAAAGAAATACAAGGCCCGAATAGCACTACCAAAAGAACAACCTGCACAAACGCTGAGGCGAAGCAAACTCCTACTATAGGTTCCTCGCTAGACCGTGATCTAAAGAAAACAAATAAACATTGGACGGGGTGAGTTTAAAACTCAATAAGCTACTAATGCAACAATATGTCATACGAGATGCAAGACAATAATATGAACAAGTAATACAAACTATAGCAAGATATATCAATCCCAAGGCATAGCATAATAAGCATCTCATAGTAACACATTACCCTACACTACACGAGAGGCTCAACAATCGCCAACCGACCCATACCAGTTAGAAATCATGACCAACATTCGCATATATAGGAACCACATAAATGCGATATGTAAACACTTTTTAAAAGGATACAGTATTGAGGCATACCTCCAATATACCCAATACTTCCAACCAACCAACATATAATATACCAATGTAGGATCCGTTGTTGACGTGCTCGATCGACGAATCAAAACCATTAACATAACCAATTCTTTGTGAACCATTTTCTGTATTCACGTCGACGGGTGATCTTGGTCCCTACGACCCAAGAATCAACAACGGAATAGCTTACCAAGGTTGCATTTATTCCATACAACAAATGGCACTATGTCCCTACCATGGCCAACAGTAAGGCGAGGCCCGATGCATTGGCCTTCGACTATTACGTAGCCCCGACTCCCGTAATAATCGAGCGTCAATACACCGCCAACAATAATCCATGGACATAACAAATGTACAAGTAGATGTTTACTTGACATTCAAAACAACAAATCACACTCCAAGATAGGGAGCACAACATCATTTAACATGTATGTCTCAAGTAGGTCATAATAATCCTACTCACGTAATCAACCATCTCATAATATTTACGAGAAGTAACCAACAACATCAAACATGATTTTGGGTAACTAATTTTCCCGACAAAATTCTCGTATCACAACGAAATCCCCAAGTTACACACGTGGTCTCATCAATTATCAAAACCTGTTCAACTCCGTTAAAGTCATAAATTGTTTCTAATGAGTTCGAATCGATGAGGAATCATTTTTACTTCAAGATTAACAAGTGATACCATTTCTATGTGTATCAACCAAGACAAAACAAGTCTCTCAACATACAAAACTTGTCATCCATGAAATTGACATGGCTCAACATCAAAACATACTCAAACATGTTGCTTTCAACATATAAATGCCATTTTACAAGGCTAGGATGTCATACAAGACATAAATAGAGAAGGATAGGGGTAGTAGCTTACCTCTATCTGAAAATCAACCAAGAAAAACCTTATGAAACCCACATGCAATCCAAGGGAAGTGATCTCCTAGTCAGTAGATCCACAGTGGTGAAGTCGGATCGTGATTTGGACAACAAATGAGCAATCTAGCTCACCTTCTCACTCTAGAACTCTCTCAACTCTCTCTCTCTAAACTCCAAGGATGAAAATGGTGAAATGAAGAAAGTTTCAGCTCTCTAATGGTGTTAAGGAGCCTCGCTAAGTCTGATCAATCAAGCCTTGGATGTGGCTCAATCTTGGCCCTTGAAACCAAGTCAATTGGTCAAGTCACTTAAAATTTCGTCAAACAAACAAAGTAGAGCTCGACGTTAAGCGGCCGCTCTATGCGGTCGCATAGCTCTTATGCGAGCTCTCTATGCGGCCGCATAGAATCCACAGACTTTGGTGTTCTATGCGAGCTAGCTCAATGCGGGCACATAGCCCCCTATGCGGACGCCCTAGGCGGCCGCATAGAATCCAGAAACTTTAGGACTCTATGTTGGGTCGCACTATGCGGCTGTATAGCGACTGGTTCAGGTCAAAAAGTCTCTAAACCATTCCAAAGTGATTCCAAAACACTCCCAAGTCATCCTAAGATGACACAAGTCTCAAACCAAGTCCAAAATACAATCGAAACCCTTCCGAAACAACCCATAACAAGGGTAAGAATACAAGCCAACAAACGTATCAACGATCTCAAGGATTTAAACACAATACAAGACATATGAGAAGTATGAGATCAACTCAAATGCAAACATACTAGGATGAAGATTGTTCATGAAATGACTATGATACAAAATGAAGTAAACAAACACGATGCATACAAATGTTATGAATGATGCGGGTGTTACAGAGCCTTAGGAACTCTTCCATCAGCCCTTCTTCTTTCGCGCTTACCTCCACCGTTGGTCCCAGCTCCATTAGATGTCCGCGGGCCACGAAGTCTGCTCCTCCGACTGCGATGAAGTCACTTTGGATCCCTTGCTTGGATTTCTAAACCAGAATCCTCCACCGATTCACCCATCTCCAATAGACAGACGTCTGCTCCGTTTGTCACGGTTTTGCCAAGCAAGCACTCCAGAGTGAGCCTGATATTAAATGAGTGCTCCATTACTTGTGGGATTAGCCATGCCAAATAATCGATAAAGAGGCAGATATTCTTTAAAGGGATAGAATCTAAAGAAAGGACAGTACGAGGCCCTATCTCATGACCCCACCACCTTTAAAGGTCCCTATAAAGGTCACCATTGAGCTCGCTTGTCTCGAACTTGGGAAGAGCGGTATCAAGTAGTCGTTGCTTCAGCCCGAACTGCCTTATCACTCGGAGCATAGTAAAAGGTCGCAACACGGAGCCCTGCAATTAAGGCCTGCGCAAATCGATGAGTTCCTAGTATAAACCGCCGAATCCTCCAATGAGGTACAATTTATACAAAATCAAAAGAAAGGACGTACAAGAGGTGTTCCACCCAGTCTTTTTCACTCGGCAGATGATCATATAGATGGCTCTGCTGGGCATAATTGATTGGATGATATCTCATGCCTGGAACCGAAGGAATGACCCTCATAAAATGTTCTTCAAGCCACATATGCTAGAGAATTGGGCTGTCGAAAGGAAATCATTCCTTCCCATTAGCATAACCGTCCAAGCCAAGAAGAGTTTTTGTCAAAATAAGAGAGATCATATTGCTTAGTCAAAAGGAAACCATTCCTCCCCATTGGCATAACATCTCACGGGCCTCTTGAGTGGTAAAATCGAGTAATTTTTGGATGAGCATCAAGGGGGGTTTTCTCAACATCGGCGTTGTGATAGGACCGCCGGTTGACGTGCCTATCATGGCACATAAATCTTCAAATGTAGGGCACATCTCATTCTAAACAGGAAGCACCCCAAATCATATGCCAATGAATTCGAATACGTCCCCATTCGAATGCACATCTGAAATCATAAGTATCGACAAGGTATCCTTTTTCAGCTGCACTGAGGCTAAGACACCAGTCATCTACGCAGGCTTCATAATCAATAATGTTTTTAGAGGGATGATTCATTGTAAGAGAAGAGCTTCGTAAAAAAAATAAAGGCTCTGAAATAGGGAAGAAGTGTTTTGCATTGCATTATGGCATGCAAGCAGAAATATCAGCTTTTGTAAGCTAAATTAAGGCTCCGGAAGGCTATTATGCCTATAATTGGAGGGTCGACATGTTTTAGCACATCAAAGTCAGTCAAATAAAGGAAAAACATGGTTTGGTGCGTGGATGCCATCCTTGGTGCACCGCGCACCAAAACCTGTCTTAGACTTTTGGCTCATCTCTCTCCAGTCCACTTCATGCTCTCAAAAGACAGTCACGTACCCCCGGGGCGTTCTTCAAATCACCTCTCCTGAAGCCACAAAATTCGTTTGGCTTCCCCACTTCAATAAAGGGCATATAATTTCAAACAGTCCCTCCGTAATAGGTATCAAGCCTATTCCACAGTGCAACAACCTCTAACACGTTGATTTCATTTCCCTCTTAAAGCCTCACATGCAAAAGACTTGTCCGGCTGATAAGCAATTATCGCATTTTCCCACTTGGCGATCAAAGCCGCCAGTAACCAATTGTCCATTTCCTGTACCCACAACATAATTTGCGTGTAATTAAAAGTAATTAGATTTAAGACTCTAGTTGTTTTCTTTCCTTTTTTACATTTTTGTTAATAAATAACGTACAAAGTCAATAAAATTTGTTTATAAATACCTTTTTTCAAAAAACAAAAAAACAAAAAATAGTAGGAAAGGAAAATCATCGTCTTCCTTTTTTTGCCCTGCTTGTACTGGTACTTCCAGATTCGCCAGAACCACCACCTCTGTAACGCGCATCAGTCGCATTTGCACCTCCCCTACAAGTAATGCTACTTGCTCTGGCCTTCAGTTTCTGGTATAAATCGGAGAGCTTATAAAAATGGCTCAGCAATTTCTGATATGATCTAGTCGGCACCTGTTAATAAAAACAGCTTGTCATACACAAAATACATGTATAGGTGGACAAATGACAAAGACATGAAATAATCAGAAATGTACCAGATCCTTCCTCTGCGGAAGAAAGTCATGTGGTGGAATCTCACCCCCAGTCAGGTCCTCCTCTCTATACTTATCCCCGGATGTGTAACCAATGACTCGCGGAACCTCCGGATAATGAATTCGCCCAGAAGGAGCCTATCTCACCCACAAAGAAGGGAAAAGGACCCTCTACGTGTCGAGGAGGAACATCAGGAGGATACAGCACAGTCTGGACGAAAAACCCATACTTCATCTCAATATAAATATGTGGAGGGATTGCACAACTCGTGGGAAACCATTCCCGTTCCGGCATCAAATCAAGATTTATTGTAGCGCCCCGAGTCCGAGATCTGATGTTGAACCCCAACTCAGTACGCTAAACTCGTAGAAACAACTAAATCAACTGATAAGAGTGAGCCACAATAGCTCAAAAGCAAAACTATGCAGCGGAATACCTGATAAAATGTGAATTTCAAAAACTCAAATAACAAAATCCCAATAACTACTAACAACCTCCACGGTCAAACACAAGCCGGAGAACAACAATACTAAACCACCTCGAGCTACCCGCTCGGGAAACAACTAATGTATAATTGGCCAGAAGCTTCAGAGTAACTAAATAGGACTTATTTGAAGTTATAAATAAATACATCCACACGACCTCGGAAGTCGGCACCAGAATACAAGTCTACAAAAATACAAATATCTCTACCCGACAAACTAAGTTTACATAACTCAGTTTTAACCCACAATCTCACAGTATAAAAAATACAAAATACAAACTAAATACAACTTGCTAAACTTCAAAACTAACGCCTCAATGCGCTGGAACTCATAACCTGCAAACTAAGGAAAAACAAAGGCGTGGGATGAGACAAAGCTCAGTAAGTTACTAATGCAGCAATATGGCATGGCATTATGCACATCAATATAAGAGGATAATAAATAGGTAATAACATATAAGAGCATCTAACCATACACTAACGAGAGGCTCAGTAGCCGCCAACTGTCCCATACCAGTTGGAGACCACGACTAACATTCTCTTGAAGCACATAAAGAGCTGTAAAGTAAACATATATGAGAGGATACGGTGGATCGAGGTACACCTCCGATCCGAGACCACACTTCCGACCATATCGCTCCATTAATGACTCAATAGGTAACTGTGCTGCTGCTCTAAAAAACCATAATATAGATGACTGTGCTTTTGCTCCAGAGAACCATAATAGATAACTGTGCTGCTACTACAAAGAACCATAATAAATGACTGTGTTGCTATTGCTGTACTCAATTCACAAGGATGGACACGTGAAACCGTAGATGATGATTGTGCTGCTGCTGTTATACATAAATCACAAGGGACTGATGCTCATATCCCAAAACTAAATAAATGTACCCGATCGCATCAAGCACCATCTACAAGTACCCATTGTGGACCATTTTTTGTATCAACGTCAACGTATGCGCTTGGTCCTCCTACGACTCGAGGCACCATACGGATCTAGCCACTTACAAAGACCAAGGGACTGATGTTCGTATCCCAATGATCAATTAAAATGTCGACACATACACAGTCGCATTTATTCAATACAATTGTGTGGCTAGAGAAACCCCTACAATGGCCAACGGTAGGGCGAAGCCGAGTGTATTGGACACCATGGCTATCGCGTAGCCCCAGCTCACCGCATAGTCGTACGCCAAGACACCTCCAAAAACACATATGCCAGCTGGACTTGATGCAATGCACAAGTAGATGTTTACTCGACATGCTAAACAATTCAAAGTGTGTTCTATTGAATCACAACTCAATAATATTTAAACATGATGTGTTCTATTGAATCACATACCCAAATCAACACAATGTGCTTATAAATATTAAACACACAATCAATCATTCTCATACTAGAACAATCACATGTACACCAAATCATCTAAGTCCACTTATGCTAGATCTCACAATCGCAACATACGTACGTCAACCCATACTTACTATCGTTAACCCGTGTGTAATTACTACAATAATCTTAGGATCTCTAAAGTATCCCATAACAATACAATACAATTCGTCTCATACGTATCATAATCTATCACATATTGTTATCGTTGTGTACTATGTCTATCACGACTCATTACAAGTCACATCGTCCACGTTGGATCGATAACAAAGGTAGGTCACTAGCACCTACGATACAATCAACTCGCCACCCAACGATTGAGACTATACGTCTCACAACTAACATCATGCACTAAGGGACTTGACTATTCGATAACTCTTAAGGAAGGACAACTATATATATATAATTAACCCTAGTTTAAATATAGAGTGTGAGACTAACAATCCAACCCAATTCAAGTAGTCACATAGTCAACTAACGTTTGACTAAGTCAACCAAGGTCAAGCTCTATTGAATAACAGCCTCATCGATTTGTCATCCCTCATCGTAGGAGATTATAATACAACTCCTAGTGATTTATGCTACTCATTACTCCACTCCGTTGAGTCAATTACACCCCTTAACAAGTTTATCATTTTATTCGACGTGTGTTCGTTGTGTCCTATTCCACTCCGCCAAAGTCAGTCACGACTAGTGTCTAGTTCATATAATATTCAATACAATTTGATATATCCTATTGACTCCGCTAAAGTCCTTGACAATATTCTAAACGTCGTAACAAACCGTAGTATCGTCCTTACATACCCATATCAATCACAATGCCCAATATACGAAATGTTTACTACTCGTAACAATCTCGCAAGTTCATTGCGGGTGCATAAACGATAAAAACCTCAATGATTCGATATACTCAACCTAAGAATAACACCCACAATGACTACGTTAACTCTCGGCGAGAAATCCCAAGGTTGGCGCACCATAACAAGCAACCGAGCACTAATCACGAAAGGAAAGCACGTTGCTTAACCATGTGTACTTACTAGGATATAATACAGTAAAACCTGATTAAATTAAAACATGTCATCGGTGACATTACAGCCTGAACCCAACTAAATAATAAACAAGTACACTACAACCTCAATGAGTCCCTATTACTCAAAGACAACAACTACAACAACAACAACAACAACAATAACCTTTACAGGTCTCTAATATTCGGAGACTAAGAAATTAACAAAAAATCATCAATACCCAACAAATAGCATGCTAATAAATCATCTAGAACAAGTATAGCATGTAGAGATTTCATATACAGCATGCATAACACATAAACATCGCGACATTACTCTATGATGCCTGAAATCTATGAGAACGAATAGTAAATTACCATCTACCGCATATCCTCCACGAAATCGAAGTGACTTTGGGTGGAGATGTACTCCTCCATGACCTCTACGCTGCTACGGAGTCCAATCGTCGATCCCACTCCCGATCTAAGACCGAATCAAGCTTTTTCTCTCTCAAACTCACTTTCTCTCTCTAGAATTCTTAAGAGAAAGAGATGGATCCGTGATATACCAACAGATCAGAAGATTTATTTGGCTAAAAATATTCTCCTTATCGTCTATCTATGCGACGGCAAAGACGGATCATCGATCTGACTCCGAATGCTCAAAATATCATAATTTTCTCTCTACTCTCTCTCTCTCTCCCTCCCTCTCTTTATGTTCACGGCTGAAATTAGGAGAAATAAAGGGGATGAGAGTCTATTCTTTCATTTACTCTAATGGGTAAATGTTTTGATCCAATTCCTGGGTTGTTTGAGCAATTTAAACAACTTAAAAAGCTTAAAACACGAAAAAAAAATTAACGAAATCGGCAAAATAGGGACACGGGGTTCGCGCGGCAGCCTAGGTGCCCCCGTGCCTCCCCTACTTCACAACTCACAGTTTTTGCCTTTAGGGCGGCCGCCCAGGCACTCGCCCAAGGCCCATAATTTTTTGATTTTCTGAAAATGCCTCCGTTTGATCCCGAAATGTTCCTAAGTCATCCAAGGTTGATTCTAACATCAAATCAAGGTCAAGGCACACTCAAAACACACCTGAATCGTCCCATATTGATGCTCGAATGATGATGAACATAAGTCATAAATGTACACGAAGATGAACACGCAAAATAACACCCGTATTGACTCGACGTACAAGTTAACAATAGGATCGACATGCTCGTCAATCGTGAATGAGTCTAAACTAAGGGTAGGTCACTTAAACGTAGGGAATATGCCAAGTATACAAACACTAATCGATGTCGAGGATAGTCTCGAATGAATACAGAAACAGTGCACCACTCAACAAAGATTAAATCACGTGCTGAACACAGCTACAATTTAACACGTCACGATTAACAAGCATGATATCTAATATTTCGAAGGTCTCAAGACCGATATGAAGTGACTACAAGTGAACTAGGAAGGAAGTTAGGTCGGGGTTTTACCGTCATCATCCCCATGGGTAGTGAAGGGGCGGTTGACCCCAAGGGAAGAAGTTCACCGACTCAGGACTCGAGCTGAGAATCGCTGCTTGCATAGCCTCGATATCTGGTTGAACAAGCATTCTTCTGGCAAATTTCTAGTTCCCATTGTGGTAGTTGACCACGAATGGCGGAGTAACAACCCTTCTGCGAAGAGTAAAGGGGTGAAAGCTGAAAACTGCATAGGCCCAGGCTTGTCATGTCAAAAGAACAATAAATCAATATTTATTCAAAAAGCAAAAAAAAAAGAAAGTTTTGAAAAAGTAATTTTGTTCAAAATTTTACGTTCAAAGCTACGTTGTAGCCAGTCACGCTGCTAGCATGGTTCCTACTAGTTTGATCCATAAAGAAATAACACTCTACCAGGCCCGCCTGTCCCCAATAACGATGTCCAAAGGATCCTAACGACATCAGTTACTTAAGAATTCTTCTTTTAGACCTAATCCTAACAGGCTTTTGGAAACTCCTACTATAGGTTATGGAAATCAAAGAGAACAAAGAAACATTGATACAGTTCAATGTCATGCTTGTAAACGATTTGGTCATTATGCCAATAAACGTGCTAACACTCTTCAGAAAAAAGGTATGAATCTTTTTGTTTCTTTAAGTGAAAGTCAAGAGGAAGAATTAGATGTCTTATATAGTCTGAGTGCTAGAGAGAGACCTCTGCCTATGAAACCTTTTAGATTGCGTAGGAATGTAATTAGTAATGTGAGCACATCAAACATCACATCTGTGAAACCCAGTCCTATCGTCTTTTCTGATCCCACCTGTTTTAGTACTCTTTTCTGTTCTGTTTTTATGCCTAAAGATTTGGATGATTCTAATGGAGAAACTAATGAATTTCAAAAGGAATATAGGGATCACTTTTGTGACTGGAAAGAAAAATGTGTTTTGATAAAAGATCTTATGAAAGAAAAGGAACATCTCTCTTGTGAAAATGTAGAACAAAAAGGAGCATTGGCACGTTTGGAATCTCTTCTCACCAAACGTGATATGGAATTTGAAAATGTTAGGATAGAACTTGAAAAATCTAATAGAACTTTTAATAGGATGAATACAGGAAAGGCCAAGTGTGAGAACCCCGATCCGCAGATCGTTCCTAGGCCTTTCGCTCTGGAATCTCGAATAAAAATATAATAAATGTGAACGACACATTTATATTGAAAACTGATTCGCCACCCTCGTTTATATAGAAAATGAGAGAAAAACTGAGATTGTTGGTTCGGAGGCTAAGTTACGAGTTGGGAAGGTTTTACGTACCCAACTCGCCCTTTCGGTCTCTTATGATTATATGCTCGAGTTTATATGCTACAGGTTTATTATACTATGTGACTGAGAGGAAAATGGATCATGGAGATTTATATCTCCGTTTATGTTATAAAGCGTACACATGTTTTATTTATTACAAAATAAACAATATATATATATATATATAATATCAATTATATATAAATAAGAACGGACATTTCAATATTTTCACTTAATGAATATACTACATGTATTTACATATCAAATGTACTGAAATAAATATATATACATTTAAAAATTATCCAACGTTTTTACATATTGAAATGGATAAATAAAATAATGAACAGAAGGAATTACCTTCTGTCTTTTTACAGAATTCGGGCCAAGTTCTAGGCCGTTGTATTATATTTGATCAGGCTAGTTCATAGCCTAACCATTGTGCTTCCACTACTATCGATACGAGGAAAGGAAGACTAATGGTTTGATATTGGGTGTGTTCAAAGAATATTGTGTGTTTATGTGTGTGTTTGCTGTGTATGTGTGTGTGTGTGTGAAATTTGCCCAGGGAGAGAACGGTTTGTTTTCTCGGGCTGAGGGAGAGCAAGAGAGAGAGAGAGAGAGAGCAGAGAGTTGTGTGTGTGTGTCATTTTCTGATCTGTTGAGTGTGTTGCTATGTTTTAAAGAGAGCTGAGTCTCTATTTATAGGTGAAGGAGAGAGAGAAATTTGTGTGTTACTCTCCGGGCCAAGCAAGGAGGAAGTTTCGTTTGTGCACCAAAGTCTTTAGCAGCCGGGCGGCTTGACTTGTGAGGCAGATGTTTGTTTTGGTGCATGGCGCACCAGGCATGGTGTCCGCGCACCAAAGCTTGTATTTGGTATATCAGCGCACCAGAAAAAATGTTTCAGCGCACCAAACCCTGAATATTACACTTAGAATCTTCATCTTTCATTCTTTATGCTTTAGGTCCCTTGTCAATTTTATTTAATCTTTGTGCCTTGAAATTCTTCCTTTTGTGCTTTGACCCTTCAAGCTTTGTATTTTCAGTTTTGACCCTTGATGTTGATTTAACTAAAGTTGTTGTGTTTGTTGGACGTCGTTAGTCCTGTTGGATATTTTGTTTCCTGAAATAATCATAGAAATAAGTGTTAGTCCAATTATAAATAAACAATTATTTATAGGACAATTCGTATAATGTGGGGTACGAATTCTGGGTGTCAATAGAGCCCCTAGGGGTTACCTGTGTATCCTAAATAGGAATCAAGTCAAACGTAGTTTGGGTGTGATATAGTCAGATGGTCGTACCTGCTAAGAGGTTGCTTACGTATCCTGTTTCGGGAATCAGACCAAAACATAGTTCAGGGGTGGGAAAAAGCATGGCAATTAGCAAACATGCTATGTGAGATATAATTGGATGGTTGTACCTCTATGAGGTTGCCTACGTATCCTGTTTCGGGAATCAGAAAAAAATGTAGTTCAGGGGTGGGAAATGTTTTTTGATTTTCTTTTCCAAAGATGTGGAAGACTTATTGTTTTTTTTTTTTTTTGTTTCAAAGATGTGTTTGTTTGTTTGTTTTTTATTTTTTTTGTCAAAGTTGTAAAGCATTTGTGTGATATAATTAGGTGTACAAACGTGTGAGAATGCACTGCAAGATATAATTGGATGGTCAAATCCTTGAACCCCAAGTTCGCACCCGTTAGGAAATGACCAAGAGATATCATCTTGTGTGGTGTTCGATTGGACAGATTTTGAGTGCTGAGGCATCAGCGACGTTTTCTGAGCTGTGTCGGTTGAGCGGCTTATTTCCAGAGGCCTCAGGTTTACACCTGTGGGGAAACCATCGAATAACTGATACTGCTGGGGATAGTGTGCACAGCCATTGTCAATGCTTCTGTCAAGATAAAATGTGTAGACTCTCATGGGGATTCTAATGGAGATGATGGAAGTGCTGAGGCGTCAGCGACATTTCCTGAGCATGTTGGATGTCGGGCCCTTGATGCCGCTTTATTTCGCGACTCAAGCGAGACCTAGAAGGTGATTGTTGATATGATGTAGTGTCCTCGATCCAAGGAGGGTACCTGCAGAAGATTAGTTTTTGTAAGGGTTTGGTGCATCAGATATTGATAATGCAGACAGATGCAAGATCACACAGACAAAGAAGCTATGCAAAGCTTTCAATCAAAATGGGACTCCAGATTTGGAGTGTGTGTTCCTTGTTCCTTTAAACATGCAGAGACAAGGCATGGTGAGGCAAGTGTGATGGATATGTGATGTGGTTAAAGGGTTTAAAATGTGGTTGTGTGATAGTTTTGATGAATGTATAAGCTATGGAAATTTTGGGATAAAGGTGGGTGAAATTTTGGTCCTTGAGGTCGCTTGACCAGTATAGGCATCCAGATTCTATTTCAGTCACTCATGTGGTAGGTCTTTCTACTCAGGCCTTGGAAGGGATCCTGGCTCACTACAAATTCACTATATGGCCGTGTTTCCACAAGGGAAAAGCCCCACTGCTCATTTCTGTCAAATGTTTGGGAGATGGCGTCCTCACTCTTTTTTCATGGTGAAAAACCATGATCTAAGATCAACAGTGTGAAGATTTGAACTTGTGCCCTCTTTGCAATAGGGAAGCATATTGGAATCAAAGAGAACAATCGTTTTATGAAGATCAGAGAGATGCAGTCCTATGTTCGTCCTTTGACAAGATAAACGAGTGACAATATATCATTGTGTGATGATCAGAGGGATGCAACTTTATGTTCGCGTCTTTGGACAAGACAGACTCATGATGATGATGAAGGTCAAGAGGGTGCAGCCCCTTGCTTGTGTATGATAACCGAATATGTGATGAAATCCTGAACTTAGAGATCAAGAGGGTATAGCCCCATGTTTGTGCCCTTTAACATGATTGGTGTTTAAAGATCATGCCTTTGGAGATCAAATGGGTGCAGCCCCACACTCGTGTCTTTGACAAGATGAACAAGTTATGTCGTTGGTGATAAAGATCCCGAATTTGAAGATCAAAAAGGGTGCAGCCCCTTGGTTGCCTTTATGAAACAATGATCCTTGATCAAATGGTTGAAGCCCTAAAAGACTTAATTGAGAAGTTGTGATGGTGACTCGAGTTTTGGTGTTTGCTGTGAAGACTCAAGTATGGCGAGTTTAAAAAAAATGCCCTAGGGAGACTCAATTTGGTGAGTTTAGGTGAGATAGATAATAAAAAGCCCCAGGGAGACTCAATTTGGTGAGTTTTGGTGTTGCTTTTGATAATCCTCCTCTCCTTGAAAATTCTGATACCCCAGTTGCTGATTTAATTAAGGGGGACTCTTCATCTAAGGAGGGTCATAATCTTATTCATACTGTAATTGATCCCACCATTTTACAAGAAGCCGAAACTGAGGCCACGAAGCCTTCAGTCCGCCTGTTATGATTTCTGTGCCAGATGTTACGCATGTGGATCTGATTGAAGAGACCGAACATTACCCCAAGGATAAGGATATGCAAGAGGTTGTTGCATGTGATGCTGACATGGAGCAAGGGACTGAAACCAACGATGCTATTGAAACGAATGAAAATTGTGCTGCTGCGACAGATTGTACTCCTTTGAATGACGAGGATTTACCTCTCTCCCCGAACAAATTTGCGGCTTTGGAAATTCTTGAAGACAAGGAAGATGTGGAAGCCTCCAATCCAGCTGTAGATGCATTAAATCTGGACCTCCCTCTCGTGTCCAAGAACAGGAAAAACACTTCCAAATCCATCCGTCTCACTCGGCTTCAAAAAGCAAAGACCTCAGTTTCGACCCTTCCAGTTGATTCGTATGGAACTTAAAGCTCTATTCTGGAATGTTCGAGGCATCGGTAATGACCCCTCGATTGCAAGGTTGAAGTACCTCATTAAGACTCACAATATTTCATTTATTTCTATTTTTGAACCTATGATAGATCCTGACAGAATTGCTTTTATTGCTCGTCGTCTTAAATTTCGTTATGGATTTACAAACACTACTGGTACTATTTGGGTTTTCCTTAAGTTAGCTTTTACTTGTAATATTGTTCACAATTCCTCTCAACAGATTACTCTTCAAGTCCAACATTTTTCCTGGCCTTCGTGTTCCTATTTTACAAGTGTTTATGCTAAGTGTGATGCTGATGAGCGAAGGCCTCTATGGACAGATTTAATTGATTTAAGCAATCAATTCGTGATGCCCCTTGGCTGGTCGGTGGTGATTTTAACATTATTCTTCGGCCTTCTGAAAAGTCTGGTGGTAATGGGTGGGATCGTAGTGGTGCCATGGATTTTCATGCCTGTTTGGCCGCCTCAGGACTGACGGACCTAGGTTTCTCGGGTCCCAGTTTTACTTGGTGGAATAAAAGAGAAGGATCTCGCACTATACATCAGCGCATCGATCGACTCCTGGGTAATTCAATATGGCTTGACAGCTTTGTTTCGGCTAATGTTCTGCATCTGCCTCGTACCTGTTCGGATCACTCTCCGCTTCTGCTATCTTATGGTCGAGCTCAGTCTACTCATCCGGTTTCCTTCCGATTCCTAAATGTATGGATTGCACATCCATCCTTCTCTGATATTATTAAGACTTCTTGGCAGATTCCTGTTCTCGGGCGTCCTTTAATTGCCTTCTCGCGCAAGCTTCGCAACGTCAAAATTGCCCTTCAAGCCTGGAACAAGGAAACTTTTGGCAACATCTTCACTTTATTAAAAGAAGCTGAGACGAAAGTTGCTGAACAAGAATTGTTCTTTGAATTGAATCCTTCCGAATCTAATAGAGCGAACTTACTTGAGTCTCAAGCAAATCATCGGATTTATTTACGTAGGGAAGAAGCTTTCTGGGCTCAAAAATCTCGCATCAAATGGTTAAAAGAGGGTCAGGGTAATACTAAGCTTTTTCATGCTTCGGTTCGTCAAGCTCGGCGTAGATTGCATCTTCATTCTATTGTTGATTCGGATGGTACTGTCCTTAATTCGGAAACTTCTATTAAACATGCTGCAGTGAAGTATTTCCAATCTCAACTTGCTTCTGAAGGCATTGGGGATGATTCTCTCATTGATGTTATTCCTTCTTTGGTTTCTTTAGAATGGAATGAAGAGCTTGTTGCCCCTCCTTCTATTGATGAAGTAAAAAACACGGTTCTAGCCATGAGTGGAGATAGTGCTTCAGGCCCAGATGGTTTTAATGGAAAGTTTTACTCTTCATGTTGGGATATTATTGGTAGTGATCTTCTGCTGGCTATTTTGGATTTCTTTTCTGGGTTCTCCATGCCCAGATCCTGGACTAGCACCTTAGTTGCGCTCATTCCAAAAGTTGAGGTTCCTGCCTCGTTTAAAGATCTGCGGCCTATTAGCCTTTGCAACTTCTGTAATAAGGTGATTTCTAATATTTTATCTTCTCGGCTTGCTAAAATTCTTCCCCATATTATTTCTAATAATCAAAGTGCCTTCACCAGAGGTCGTTCCATTCATGATAACATTCTCCTTGCCCAAGAGCTCATGAGCTATATGGGGAAAAAAGTCACTGGATCCAACTTAGTCCTTAAACTTGACATGGCTAAAGCATTTGACAGGGTCTCTTGGTTATTCCTTATAAAAGTGCTTCGTCGATTTGGGTTCAATGAAATCTTCATTGATTTAGTATGTCGATTAATTTCAGATAATTGGTTTTCCATCCTTGTTAATGGTGCCCCTACAGGGTTCTTCTCTTCTTCGCGAGGTCTTCGCCAGGGAGATCCTCTATCTCCTAGCCTGTTTATTATCGCGGCTGAAGTTCTTAGTCGTAGTCTTAATAAGCTCCATCTTGAAGACCCAAGGATCTTTCTCCACTTCTAGTGGATGCCCGATTATTTCTCACCTAGCCTTTGCATGATGTGGTGCTATTTTGTAACGGGCACTCCGTTCTCTTCGCAAGCATGTGACTTTACTCACGATTATGAACGCTCTTCGGGACAGCTCATTAATACTACTAAAAGTAGTTTCTTTGTTGCTCCTTCTATGGACGCCAGCAGGGTTTCCAATATTGCAGGGCTTCTGGGCTATCGTCTTGGCGCTTTCCCTATTATTTATTTGGGATGTCCTTTATACATGGGTCGTAAGAAAAAGCAATTTTTTGACCCTATTATAGCCAAGATGCAAGATCGAATTGACACGTGGATGGGCTCCTGTCTATCGCAATCAGGAAGACTTACTCTCATTAAACATGTCTTGCACTCTATATTCGCCTATCAAATGGCAGCTTTAGACCCTCCTGCTTCAGTTATTAAACTCCTTGAGAGAATGTTCGCAAATTTTTTCTGGGGTAGCATTGAAGGCCGGCACAAAGCTCATTGGGTTTCCTGGCACTCTTGCTGCCGTCCTAAATCTAAAGGTGGAGTTGGCCTCTTCTCCATCACTGACTTGATTTCGGCTTTTTCCATCAAGCTTTGGTGGCGCTTTCGCACTCAACAAAGTATTTGGGTGGATTTCCTACGCATTCGTTACTGCACATCTAATCATCCAGCTGTAGTCCACTGTAAAGGTTCCCACGTATGGAATCGTCTCTTATTAGCAAGGCCTCTAGCGGAACCTTATATTCAGTGGATTGTCGGGAAAGGATCTTGTTCTATTCGGCATGACAAATGGCTCCCAATTTTTCCTATCTTGGCTATGGAGAATTCACCCCATACGGCTGTTAGGGATCTCTTTCAGTCCCCAACCACGCTTTCTGCCCAAGCTGCCACTGTCCTGACTCGGCGAGCTGCTACTTTCATTCTCGAACATTGCATTTCCCTTGATGACAGCGAAGATCTCCCGTGCTGGACTGCCTCGCAAATGGTATTTTCTCTCTCAAGTCTGCTGCTGCAAATATTCGAACAGCAAGCCCATCCCTTCTCTCTTCTAAATTCATTTGGTCTCGATTTCTCCCTCTGAATATCAGCTTATTTATGTGGAGGCTCTTCCGTTCTCGCCTTCCGATTGATGAAGCCATTATCAAGAAAGGTATCAGCCTTGCTTCTCGATGTAGCTGTTGCCCTCACAGCCCTCACATTGAAACTTTCAGCCACGTTTTCTTGACTAGTGATACTGCTAAAATAGTTTGGCGTTTCTTCCATGAGTTCCTTGGCTTGGCAAGATGCGATTATTCTATCCAGCAGCTTTGCAATTTGTGGTGGTCTCAGGCTGGTTCAGTTTTATTCTCTATCATTCCCTCCGTGGTACTCGGCATCTATGGAAATCCGAAATAAGGCCGTTTTTGAGGGTCTCATCCTTCCTCTCGAGGGATTATTCTGGCTGCCCAATCTGAGATAAATTGTCTTCTTTCAGCAGCCAAATACTCTCTTCTTAACTGGTCTAGGTGTGGCTCCAAGGTTGGGCGTCCTCGGAAAGTTCTTATTCAGGCTGTTTCTTGGCTGAAGCCTCCTCTTGGGCTTGTTAAACTTAATACTGATGGTTGTAGTAGGGGTAATCCTGGCATTGGTGGTGGTGGTGGGGTTATCCGTGACTCGCCGGTTTATTTATCTATGGTTTCTCCTCCTTCTATGGGTCCTGCTCCAACTCTATCGCGGAAGTTCGAGCCCTTTTCCAAGGTGTTCAATGGTTGCATTCAAATGGGTTTCACAACTCTATCATTGAATTGGACTCGGCATTTCTCTATGGTTGCTTAGCCAAGGGTCATTCTCCTCCTTGGCACTCTCACTATTATATTCGTGCTATTCTAGCATGCCAGCATACTGGGGCTTTTCAATTTCGTCATTGCTTCCGAGAAGCTAATTCGGTGGCCGATAAACTGGCCAATCTCGCCATGGACTCTAAATTGGATGCCACTTTTTCTTCTGTGTCTTCTCTCCCTCATTCCATTAGGGGTGCTATTATTTTGGATTCTCAAGGGCTTCCTCACGTTCGTATCTCCTAATTGGTTTTGCTTGTTTATTTTCCTTCGCTTTGTATTTACTTTTCGAGGTTAGGCTCCTCTGTCCTCCCATTTATAAGGGCAAGGCTGGTTGTCCCCCTCAAGTTTGTAATTATTTTTTCTCATTAATAAAATCTAGCAGGTGCCCTGTTTCCCTAAAAAAAAAAAAAAAAAGACTCAATAAAAGAAAGGACAGAAATAGTATGCTCAAAGAAAGAGATGACTCCAAGAGGACTCGAGAACCTGAGTTAACTATATTGCTGAACATCCCTTGATTGATGGGTTATTTATTGTATTTTAATTTATTTAGTTGGCAATCAGCCTAACTCGGATCATGTTATAACCAATTGAAACAAACCTGTCGATGACAACTGGGCCTAGGTGGACTGGTCAAGTGTTTAGGTTTGGATGTGAGATTTGCTTTTTGGCTGAAGGCTTGGCCTTTATGGTTGGCTAGCTGTTTGGTCTTGATGATTGGCTGTTTGGTTTCACGAGAGAGAGAGAGAGAGAGAGAGAGAGAGAGAGAGAGAGAGAGAGAGAGAGAAAGAAAGAGATTGAGGGAGATAGAGAAAGATTGCTCACGAGAGGCTCCTCTTTTCTTTCTTTATTTTTTCTACATAGACTGCCCTTCGAGATTCAGCCTAAGAAGCTCTCTCGACTTTTGTTTTTGAGCATTGCAAGAGAATGAAGAAGGATAAAAGAAAGTTCTATCTCATTAGAGCGAGTGAATGATCACTCTTTGTCAGTGTATGGGTAAAGCAGCCCCTACTTTGGAGGGCGTAAACTCATAAAGATGACCTCTCAAAAAGCGAGGGTTGGAAGGGTGTTTTAGTGTTGGCAAGGCCTATGGATTGTGTATGGTAAATGGGTGTTTGATCCCGCATGGGATTTGGATGGGGTTTAATGTAGGTGTGGCCTTTGAGTAAGGCTCGATATTTGAATGTGTTGAAATGTGAGGTTTTTGGGTGTGGTGACAACCCAGTGTGCCAGTAACAGCTCAATCACAATGGGTCGAAGACGATCTTTGTCAAGACACTCGACTCACTCTGTGTATATTTGTGTTTAATGGTTTACGGGCCCATGACTTCGAAATGATTCATCATTGACTCGTGTAAAGTTTATCTTGTTTTTTGAGTGAGTCAATTAATCATTTGGGAAGACTTGACATCCAAAGGATATTCAGTGATATGCTAGACTTCAAGTGTCACGAAATCATACAAGGATTCAACCTGGACTCGATATCTGAGACAGACTCGAAAGGTTCAATTTAAATACTTGATTAACTTAAGAACAAAATATTATATAAAAGATGTGTGGGCATACTCCAAAAGAAATATTGACATTACATGAAAAAGGGGATATATTCTTCGGGGTCTATCACTCCCAACCATTGTTTACCGATTCCTAGGATCTCAGTCATCACTTCCAGAAGAGGCTTCTTCGACAACTGCATCATCATCGACAATGTGATCATAGGTCTCGTGATCTGAATCGCTCATATCCAGATGATCAAAGCTGCTTGAACAAGCCTCTATGAGGTCGGCCCAGATTTCTTCATCTATGAAAAACCCAACATCCAGGATGGCAGAGAAGTCAGCATATGACAAGTATCACATCCGTTCATAGAAAACAGGCTGAAGATTATTCAAAAGTATGTGCGATTGCTCGACTAGGTCAAGCCTTTCAAAAGGTTGCGCTACTTTCTTCCTCCATCTTTCTGTGAAGTCAGCGAAAGTTTCATTTTCCTGTTGGGTGCATGACTTAAGGTCTCACCTATTCTTTCCCCAATTGTTGTTATATTTGTACCTCTTCTGAAACTCATCAGCGAGCTTGTCCCAGGTAGCAATCGTGGTTCTATCAACTGACATCAACCACTATTTAGCAGCCCCAATAAGAGTCAAGTGAAAATTGGAGGCTATTGCCTTAAAACTTGCACCTCTCTGCTGCATAGCATGTGCATAAAACCTCAGGTGGGCAATATGACAACCTGTCCCATCAAATTTCTCAATATCAGACATTTTAAATTTTGGTGGTAGGATAGTAGCAGGCTGCAGTGTCATTTCTCACGTAAACTCGCCTTTGTTCAAAACTTTCAGAATCATGTCTTTCAATTCTCTGACTTCTGCCTTTCTTGCAGCCCCTGTATTAGTGATATCAATTGTTGCTACAGGAGGCTGTCCTACTTGAGGAGCATTGTAAGGAGGGACAATGTTTATCACTCCAGTGTGAGGTGCATAAACGATAAATGGGTAGATAGGGCCAGCTTGATCCTATGAGATATGACTGGTTGGATTTAAGTGTAAACTGCCTTGGATTGGATTTGTCAAGTGAGAAGGGAAGGCATTTGGGTTTAAAAAGGGGATGTTGGTATATGGAGATGGGGTGTTGGTACCTGTATAATGAGAGGTGTTTTGGATTGGAACAGTGGTAGTCTGGGACTGATGATGTATATTTGGGTTTGGTGGATTGGCATTTGGCTGAGAAGGGAATGTGTGTGGGTAAGACGGGTATGTATTTAGATATGGGGAATATGGATATGGAGAGTATGGAGAATAGGCATGTGGGTAGGTGGGGTATGTGTTTGGATTGGGCAGACTTGCATTAACACTTGAAGGTGATGGGTTGACAGGTCCTGTGGAGACAGGTAAAGTCCTATATATAGCTAGCCCCTTGACTTTGAATAAGGGCCAAAAACCTAGTGATCATGGCTTCCCAATTTTGATCCATCCACTATTGCTTTACTAGGGTTGGAGTATATCCTGGAACCCCTGTGTCATGTCCCGCAGAAGTATTTGCTTCTTGATTGGCCATTTGATTCAAACACAAACTTTCTGTACTTGACTCTGAATTCATACTTGAAACTCTTGTCAACCTCCCAGTGCTAGTCCTCTTCCAATTCAAGGCCATGTTTCTTCTGTAAGGTTGGGGTATGGGTAGGAGTTGGATTTTAGAAGTGTTTCTGGGTACAACACAATTTTTTGTTTCTCTCTTCATTTTAAGACATGACTCACCCTAAGATGGTTGGACAAGCGACAACGCTTTGTTTTGACTTGGGATCTGTTCCTGGAACAATGGATTCTCTCGCCAAAATATAGGACCTTCGTATTTCACCTATATTTTGACTGCCCAAGATGGGACAGCTCTCAGGCGAAGGGACTATATTTTCTTCGGGATCCACCATCTGAATATTCTAGGCATATGTCATTAACTCTTTCGTCAATCCTGTGCATGGGGACTTGCTTGTTTGTTGTCCTTTTTTATCACAATGATTCTCTTTTGTGAGAGTATGACTCTTTTTTGATTTGATTTCTTTGGTGTTTATTTCTCAACATCTTTTTTCTTTTCGCTTTGATCAAACAGACTTTTTTTTTTTGTCGGTCAACAACTCTTTTGATTTGATTTGATTTCTTTTGTCTTTATGCACAGGAATGACAAAGCATGTTTGTGACAATAAGAACCAACCGGTCTTTGAAGTGTTCTAGAAATCTAAATGAATTACGCGTGGCTATGCAGGGTTAAGATGGCTTACTTTCCGGAGGACGATCAGTAATCTCGCGGAAAGGGATAGTGTCGGCTGGAGAAATGCTGGGCGCATGACTTACCTAGTTTCACTCCAACGTGGCTATACTAGGGTTCGAAGCTTGGTAGCAATTGGGAATAAATGAGTGCGCGTGTGTGCACCGTAGCTAAAGATTTCTTTTTTTACATTTATATGTAAATGAAAGTGAGATAGATATATACAGAATAAGAAGAAGATATGTCTATTTTTTCTGATTCATGTGATGTGGGTTGTGTTTTGTTAACAATTGTATGAGAATTGCGGGAAAAGAAACACAACCACAACTCGAGGGTTTGGAGCCCCGAGAAAAGTACAAACTAATAATTGAATGAAATAATTTAAAGCGGTAAAAATTACTGAGATTAAAAGAGAATGAAAACTGTAAAGTTTTTTGAAACCTTTTTTTTTTTATTTTCTTCAAAACATAACTGCAGCCGAAGGCTGCCTACGTCCCTCAAAACGAGGCTCAGGTCACTGTAGTTCAACTCCATAAAAGCTGATAAATTTTTTTTTTTGTTTTTGAAATAATAACATGAATTGTGAAGAATATCTTTTGAGAACTTGTTCTTTCAATTTTGAAAAGAATTTCTTTTCTTTTTTTTTTTTGTTAGCAATTAAGGAAAGCAACAAAAGGTGGGACTTATGACCCAATAGTACAAATAATGAATAAATAAATAAATAAGTATTATAAATAGTAAATTTTGGCTATCTTGTCCGAACTAATCAATATATTTGTACCCGCAAGTGTTAGTACGAGCAGAGTATGTACGTAATAAAATAATTATGTAATATGATAAAACACGTACAATTTATACATGTTACAAATAAAATACACCTAACATATAAACATGTTGTATAAAAACACGTAACAAAAATAAAATAGGTACTATTTCTTAACATGTAACAAAGATAAAATAATTACGTAACAAGATAATCATGTTAGAAAATAAAACAAGTTACAAAAAATAAAACATGTAACTCTAAACATGTTAGAAAAAATAAAGTGAACAAAATAAAAAAAAACAAATAACACTTTAATCATGTTATGAAAGAAATGTGTAATAAAATAAAACATGTAACATTTAAATATGTCACAAAAATAAAATGAACAAAATGAAATAAACAAATAACACATTAATTATGGTATGAAAGAAATGTGTTATAAAATAAAATATGTAACCTTTAAATATGTCACAAACATAAAATAAACCGATAACATATAAACATGTTATAAAAATAATAAAACAAAAGAGCATGCAAAGCATAAATGTATGAGTTTAGCTCTCTAAAAAAATATATTTTTTTATTGTCCTCAGCAGAGTCGCCACTGTGAGCACCCCGATCCGCAGATCGTTCGTGGGCCTTTTGCTTTGGACTCCCGAATAAAAATGTAATAAATGTGAACGACACATTTATATTGAAAACAGAGTCGCCACCCTCGTTTATATAGAAAATGAGAGAAAATCTGAGATTGTGGGTTCGGAGGCTAAGTTACGAGTTGGGAAGGTTTTACGCACCCAACTCGCCCTTTTGGTCTCTTATGATTACATGCACGAGTTTATATGCTACGTGTTTATTATACTATGTGACTGAGAGGAAAACGGATTACGGAGATTTATATCTCCGTTTATGTTTTAAAGTGTATACATATTTTATTTATTACAAAATAAACAAAATATAATATAATATATACTTATATTTAACGGAGATAACTAAAATGAAAATTTTAGTTTAAAGTATATATATATATATATATTTATATAAAATATCAATTATATATAATAAGAACTGACATTTCGATATATATATATATATATTTATTATTATTTTTTTTTGGGAAACAGGGGCGGCACCCTGCTAAATTTTATTGATAAAAATTAAAAAACATACAAACTTGAGGGGGACAACCAGCCTGGCCCTTATAAATGGGAGGACGGAGGAGCCTGACCTCGAAAAGGAAATACAGATAGAACACAAAAGAAAGAAAACAACTAAGAAGCAAAACTAAGAAACTCTAATATAAGGAGTGTCTTTAGCATCAAGCAGAATAAGCCCTTTTATGTGCCGAGGAATACTTGGAACATTTGAGAAGTCCGAGCTAGCTTGAGAATCACATGCAAGATTGGCGAGGCTATCAGCTACCTTGTTGGCCTCTCGGAAGCAATGAATAAACACAAAACGTCGAGCAGCCTGCACTCTTCGAATTTCTCGAAAATAATAAGCGTACTTCCAGGGGATAGAAAACCCCGAGACAAGACAGTCAAAAATAACTTTGGAATCCATTTCAATAGAAACATCATAGAAACCTTCATTATGAAGCCATTGAATCCCACAGAAAAGAGCACGAATTTCTGCTTCCATATCAGAAGCAATACCAAAGTAGCGAGAAAAAGCAAAGATGGCATTACCTAAAACATCACGCACAACACCACCTCCACCACTAATACCTAGATTACCATGGCTAGCACCATCTGAATTCAATTTTATGAAACCTCGCGGAGGCTTAATCCAAAAAACTGATTGGATAGTAACCCGCTTTCTTGCAAGAAAAAAAGAAAATCTCTTGCTTGCAAGATGGCCATAAGATCATGATGAATGGCTGAGATAAGCTTTGAAAAAGGCTGCCTAGAATTGTCATAAACTGAAGAATTCCTGAACTTCCATAAGTGCCACAGAATCAATGATGGGAGGATCATATATATGGAAGAATTATTGCGAGTCCACCAAGCAAAACAGTGCTGTTGAATCGATCTTGGAGAGGAAGAAATATCATACATATTGCCAAAATGCCCCCAAACCGCGGAAGCAGTAGAACTAAATAGAAACATGTGCTCAAAGGTCTCAATGTTCCCCAATGCACAGCAAGAACATTTAGATGCCAATGAGAAACCCTTTTTCCAAAGGCCCTCATCTAGAGGGAGCCTTTTGAGATGAAGGCGCCAAAGGAAAACACTGATATGCCGCGGAAGAAGAGAATGCCATATGAATTTAGATGACATGGAGGAAGGATTAGCAGGCTGTATGAGGGATAAAGCCGAAGCAATGGAGAATTTACCTTGAGGGGTTAAATCCCAATGAGGAGAGTCATCAACATCAGCCAAAGGAAATACGGAGATCTTGAATAGAATGAACTAGCTGATTTGGTAACAAAACAGCAGCAGACCGAGAGATATCAGAAGAATCAGTACCTTGAAAGAGATCTTTAACAGTAGAGAGAGTACAATTCTGAGGACGGTTCAGATGGTGACCATACAACCAATTATCATACCAAATAGAACAACTGCCACGGCCAATAACCCAGAAAATATGAGGCTCAGCAATAGTTCGAGCCTTAAGAAAGCGAGACCAAACATGAGAACCCTTGGAGGAGACTATAGCGGGGTGTGTATTAGAGCAATACTTGGCACGCATAAATCTAGACCACAAGTTAGAATTAGTTCGGAACCTCCACCAAAGCTTAAGGCCATAAGCTTGAATGATATCAGATAGAGAACTGATGCCAATACCACCTACAGCAGTAGGTCGACAGCAAGACCTCCAAGAAACCCAGTGACATTTATTTTTGCCATCTATATTTCCCCAGAAGAAATTAGCAAGAATTTTCTCAATCATAGCCACAACCGAGAGAGGAGGATCAAGAGAAGCAATTTGATAGCTGGTGATAGACTGAAGAACATGTTTTATAAGAGTAATGCGTCCAGCCTAATTTAAAAACGGCCCCATCCAAGAATTGATTCTAGCTTGAAGCTTCAAAATAAGGCTATCAAAGTATGATTTCTTTTTTCGGCCATGATACAAAGGGCAACCAAGGTAGGTGATAGGAAGAATGCTAGCCTGAAATCCCAAAATCGAGGCTATCACTTGAGATCGACTAGTAGGAGTCCGGGGATGAACAAAGAAGGAACTTTTGCTGATATTAATGAGCTGACCTGACACATTTTCAAAAGTCAAAAGAACTTCTTTGTGCTTTTGAATAGAGTGTTTACTTCCATTACAGAAGATAACAATATCATCTGCAAAAGCCAGATGAGAGATTTTTTTTTTTTTTTTAGGAAACAGGGGCGGCACCCTGCAAAATTTTATTAGAATAGAAAAAAGGTACAAACATGAGGGGGACAACCAGCCTGGCCCTTATAATCGGGAGGACAAAGGAGCCTAACCTCGAAAGGGAAATACAAAACCAAAAGCAAAACAGAGAAATCATTACTTTCTAAAGCTATATAAACCTAATTCATCATGCCCTAAAGCCTGCCAAACGCTTATAGGGAGACAACCTTTGGTAAAAAACGTGGTAGAGGATTTATGAGAATAAGCATGAGCTGCCAGCCGATCAGCCACTTGATTTGCCTCTCTAAAAACATGCTGAAGCCGAAAATTTCCCAGCAAGGACTTACAAAGCCGAAGATCATAAATATAAGACCATGGAAAGAGAGACCTCGCAGAGATACCCATAACTGCCAAAAGCCAGATGAGAGATAATAGGGCATCCGCTGGTGGTAGAGAAAATAACACTGGGAGTTTGAGTGTGAAGCAGGGCAATGCTACGACTCAGAACTTCTGCCGAGATAATGAAGAGACTTGGAGACAAAGGATCCCCCTGTCGCAAACCACAAGAGGAAGAGAAGAAACCCACAGGATCACCATTTATCAAAATCGAGAACCAGTTATCTGATAAGAGCCGCCAAATTAGGTCAATAAAAATTTCATGAAAGCCAAACTTGCGAAGAACCTTTATCAAGAAAACCCAGGAAACACGGTTGAAAGCCTTGGCCATATCCAACTTTAGCACAACATTAGACCCTGAGATTTTCTTACCCAAATGCCTCATCAACTCTTGAGCAAGCAGAATATTATCCTGAATAAGACGCCCTTTGGTGAACGCGCTTTGGTTATCCGAAATAATAAACGGCAAAATACTGGCAAGACGAGAGGATAAGATCTTCGAGATAACTTTGTTACAGAAGTTGCATAAGCTAATCGGACGGAGATCTTTAAAAGTAGAAGGCCGATCAACTTTGGGAATAGTGGCAATAAGAGTACTAGACCAAGCTCTTGGAAGCGAGAATCCCGAAAAAAATTCCAGAATAGCTAAAAAAAAATCTTCACCAATGATATCCCAACATGCAGTGTAAAACTTGCCTGTGAAACCATCCGGGCCCGCAGCACTATCACCACTCATGGCTTTAACAGCCGAGAGAATTTCATCGAAAGTGGGAGTGGCTATAAGAAGCGAATTCCATTCATCAGTGACAAGTTGAGGAATAGCATCCAGACCGTGCTTGGAGACAGGACCTTCAGCTTGGAGTTGGTCAGAAAAATACCTCACAGCAGCCATTTTTATAGCCTGTTCCGAGTCCAGAGTGGTACCATCAGTGTCAATAATCGAGTGGATATGAAGACAACGTTGAGCCTGTTTAACTAAAGCATGGAACAACTTAGAGTTTCCTTGGCCTTCTTTGAGCCATTTTATTTTGGATTTTTGCTTCCAGAAATCTTCTTCATGAGAAAGGAAAAGACGGAGCTTCGCCTGAGCTTCCATGAGCTGGGATCTATTCTCAGCCGAAGAATTAAGCTCAAAAAATAGTTCCTTTTCCATCACATCCTCCTCCGCAAGGCGAATGTTCTCAAATATATTCCCAAAGACTGATTTATTCCAGGTTTTGAGGGCATTTTTCGTGTTTCGAAGCTTATTAGAAAAGCCAATCATAGGTCTCCCCAAATCAGGAAGAGACCAAGCAGCTCGGATAGTATCTTTAAATGAGGGATGCTTAATCCAAACGTTTAAGAAATGGAAAGCAGCAGGCCTGGATTGAACTGAGCGAGCCATAGTAGTCAATAGAGGAGAATGATCAGAGCATGTGCGATTAAGATGCTGAACTGCAGTTGCATTAAACTTGTCAAGCCAGCTAACATTGCATAGAACCCTGTCAATTCGTTGGTGGATGGTAGAGAAACCTTCACGTTTGTTCCACCAAGTATAGTTACTACCAGAGAAGCCCAAATCAGTTAATCCAGCAGCCGAAAGGCAAGCATGGAAGTCAAGCGCATCAGCTCTATCTC
This sequence comes from Platycodon grandiflorus, assembly GCA_016624345.1. Lineage (NCBI taxonomy): Eukaryota > Viridiplantae > Streptophyta > Magnoliopsida > Asterales > Campanulaceae > Platycodon > Platycodon grandiflorus. The sequence continues at coordinate 34,773,405 of CM028369.1, read as the reverse complement.
AACCCGCACCTCCTGACTTTTCACTTGGATAAAGAGTGATGTTGAAATCCCCCCCCCCAATGAGCCAAGGAATATCTGTATATTAAGAGCCTAACAGAATCAGCTCATCCCATAACTCCCGACGATCACGAGTGTCACACCTCGCATAAACACAAGTGAAGTGAGTGAAGAAAGGCCAAGAGAAATGTTGCAGTTGTATAGTAATATGTTGCAAGGATTCACGAATTAAATGACAAGTAAAACAAGACTTGATAAAAATCCAAATAGAGCTGTGGTTGTTGGAAAAACTGAACCTGAAGTTTAGCTTACGAGTGATAAGGTGAACCTTCTCCATATCAAGCATAGGTTCGAAGACTGCGATAACTGAGATTTTATGAAGACGGACAAGGTGTTTTAAACGGGAAATAGTTGGGTCATTCCCAATACCACGAACATTCCAGAAAAGAGCTTTAACATCCATGAGCAAGGTGGAAAGCTGAATCAGAGGATGGCTTAATAGCCTGGGATCTAGTCATCCTGTCAGTCGGGGGAACTGGCTGCTTTTTCCTATTTTTAATAGGAATTTCCAAGTTTAGAGCATCCAAAGAAGGTAATTCATCACTTTCTTTTTCATCCTCCAAAATATTCAAGACAACAAATCTGTTTAGAGACGTGGAAATCAAGTCATCTGTTCGAATAGGAGATGGCAGTTTGGGGGATATAGATTGACTCCCAATAGAGTGCTGAGAAGTCGTATGGTGGACGGGAGAGATGTGGACAATAGGAACTGCATCGTTGGAGGACAAAACCCCATCTATATTTGGAGCCTGAGCCGCCTTAGATTTTCCAGCAGAGTGGTCTTCCAAAGCAGCATTACAAACTTCAGTGACTAAATTTTGGGTCTCAATGGCATCATTGTGGGCAGCCACTGCATCATCAGTGTGATTCTCAATGGCATTATTATGATTTTCATTCACTACATCATGATCCTCCTTAGCAGTGTTGTGAGTTTCAACAGCAAGAGTGTCAGTCTCACAAGTATTAATTTGCTTGTCAGGCACGGTATCATGCCCAGCATTGAAAGGGCCTGAGTGTAATGGTTTTGAGGTTTGGACCCAATGGCCAGTAGGCTTGTGAGAGGAAGGTTGCTTAGGGCCTGAAGACGGTTTCTTGAGTTTACAAACAACAACATCATGGCCTTGTCGAGAGCAATGAGTACAATACTTAGGAAGTCTCTCAGCTTGTATGGATTGCCAAAAATCAGAATATTTAGAACCACCATCGATCCAAATACGCTTAGGAATATTTTTTTGTAACATCCACTTCAATGCAAATACGTGCCACACTTGGCCTAGAGAGATTAGCTGTGGGTAAGTCAATGATTAAAGGCTTACCAATCATGGCTCCTAAAGTAAAGAGAGTGGATTTATGAAACAAATGGATTGGAAGACCTGGGAGAGAAAACCAAGCAGGAACAATGGAGCTTTCAACATCCGGACAAAAATTTGGAGTCCATTTAAATACACGCATAGGGTACTTACCTAGATACCACTGATCCTTGATCTATAAGCGTTGATAATCAGCTTCGTGATTGGCTTGAATAAGGACATGTTTGGAATCAAGATGCCCTAATGAGACTGCTGCCTTCAGGCCAAACGTTTGAAAGTAGCGATTTGTAGCTTCCATTGATGGGCGGCCATGTGAAAACTTGCCTATAAGAGAAAACTTAAAAGGCTTTGCCAAGCAATCTGTAATATCATCCGACAGAATGAGGGCCGGTTCTCCTTTGTACAGCGAAGGAGGAATTGAAGGGATAGAGTTCGAAGGTTGAGAACTAGAGGCTAAAACCGAGGCAAAGGATTTTTTTGCCGTGGGGGATGGAGGGTTTGGGTCATCTGGCGGAGGGGTTGACGGCGCTGCCAAGGCAGCCACCATGGAGACGCCCTAGAGAGGGAACTTCGCTTGGGAGAGAGGTTTTTTCTAGAGAGAGAAATTTACCTTGTGATGATTTTAACCTAATACAATGACATTTCGATAAATAAAATATTGGGTGTGAAAGAACACTGTATGTTTGTGTGTGTGTTTGCTGTGCATGTGTGTGTGTGAGAAATTTGCCCAGGGAGAGAACGGTTTGTTTTCTCGGGCTGGGGGAGAGCAAGAGAAAAAGAGAGAGAGTAGAGAGTTGTGTGTGTGTGTTGTTTTCTGTTGAGTATGTTGGTGTGTCTTAGAGAGAGCTGAGAGTCTCTATTTATAGGTGAAGGAGGGAGAGATATTTGTGTGTTACTCTCCGTGGCAAGCAAGGAGGAAGTTTCGTTTGTGCACCAAAGTCTTCAGCAGCCGAGTGGATTGACTTGTGAGGTAGATGTCTGTTTTGGTGTGCGGCGCACCAGGCATGGTGTCCGCGGACCAAAGGTTGTATTTGGTGTATTAGCGCATCAGAAAGGGTTTCAGTGCACCAAACCCTGAATATTACACTTAGAATCTTCATCTTTCATTCTTTATGCTTCAGGTCCCTCATCAATTTTATTTAATCTTTGTGCCTTGAAGTTCTTCCTTTTGTGGTTTGACCTTTCAAGCTTTGTACGTTACTTTCTTAGATCATTCTGTGGCATAAATTGAATTGAAATGGAATAGATGAGCCATGATACTTTGAACCTAGTTATACTTGATGTTATATAGGTTTCATAAAGTTAAACTGAGCCTTGAAAAAGAGAAAGATGTTGTGTTATTTCGAAGTTGCAAAACGAATTAGTTTTCGATATGGTTTTTGTGTTCGTAAACTTTTTTGTGACTTTGATTTGATCCTCGGATGATATGGAACCTTTAGAGACAACCTTTGATGATTTTTAAGTGTTATACAATTAAATCTAGGAGTGCCTGAGCAATCGAACCAAGGAAATAGCACGAAACAACAAAAATGGCCTGGGGTGGTGAATAGTAGGAGCGCTCGTGCCAGCCCTTTAGGCACGACCGCATTGGCCTCGTCTAGAAAGTTGACAGCTAATTTTTTTGAGTTGTTCTTGGTGCCACCTCCTGCTTCTTGCTCCCTTGGCTGGTCTAATTCGTGGGTAATTAGGGAGAGACCATATTCCAGGCCCTCAAACACCCAAAATACACATTTCTTTCCCAAATCTTCTCCATATTTCATCAAATCAACCTAGGGTTTCAAGGTGTTCTTGCTTGATTTCTTGTTCCTTCTCCAAGGCAGCTCAAAAGGGTTGGTGCTTGGTTGGTTTAGTCACTAGATTCCAGCGATTAATCGGTGGTTTAGCTCTCTAATTGGGTAAAGGACCTCCAGCTTATCCATGTTTGTAGTCTAATCGATTAATTTCGGTTATATGTGATTATTAAGTTGTTATTATGGTGAAATTGTGAAATTCAGCCATGCTAAGTTGTTTACTAGGCTAATATGATTATGGGTATGTGTTAATAAAGTGTATTGGTGTTACATGAACCTTGAATACGTTGTTAATCGATTGTATACTTGAAATGGTGAAACCAATGTGAAACTAGTTGAATTAAAGTGTGTAACATGGCTATGAAAGTGAGGTTGTGAGTTGAAATCGAGTTGTTTGATATGTGTAACTTGCTATTTGTGTTAATCAGTGAATATGAAAATCGAATTGATCCTTGAAGGATAAATGAAATACTCCAATTTATAAACGAATATGAAATGATATGTGAATATGGAATCGGTTAACAAAAGTGCACAAGCGAATTATAACTTTCAGGGGGTTTTGATTGACCATCGACTGTCATGGGGTGGAGTGTAGTGATAGTTGGGTTATGGTGATCTTAATTCGGCCTACGTCCCTCTTTCGGCCAAAATAGGGAGTTACACGATGTAGATTATTGGATAAGAGTGGCGTTGTCTCATGATTGCCAAGGTTGTAAGGACTTGGGGCATGTTGACTTATTTCGCAAAATATACAAATTATACGACTTGAAATGATATGATATGAACTTCAAAATCAAGTAATGTTATAAGGAGCGATAGTCGGAGGTGTACCTCGACTTTTATATCCTTTTGTATATGATCCCGTGATGTTACTATTGACTTTAATACATGATATGAGATGTTGTTTAGCTCATTGCTTTGTAAGTTGGTCATTACTTCCAACTGGTATGGGACAGTTGGCAGCCGTGAGCCTTCTTGCACTGGTAATGAGATATGGTTATTTATTAGTTATGATGATTATGTGTTGCTACGTGTTAGCATCCTATTACTGATGCATACATGCATAACATGAATAAGTATAGTGGAATCTTACTGTGTCATAGGTGACTCACCCCTTCACTATTGTTTTCCTTAGATCGAAGCGAGACGAAGGGGTCACGTGCGTGAGGCTATGCGGCTCGCTGTGAGATAGCAGGTGGTTGACTTTTTTTTTTGTGGTAGTTTTATTATGTGTATTTGGTTAGACAGTGGTCTTATTATACTGTCTATGTATCAAACACTGGTCAGGCTGAATGCCTTCTCTTTTGTTTCTATATCACTTTGGATGGGTTCTGTAAACTCAGTTGTATATTCTTTAGTTTATGAAGTTTAATGGCATGTCGCCGCGTTTCTATTTAGCAGTTGTGTTATGTTAAACAAGTGGTTATTTTGATTATGTATAGTGGGTTCATGCCCGAATTTGGGCTCTGCTTAGGAGCTTGAATTTGGGTGTGACAGTTTGGTATTAGAGCTTTTGTTTAAGCTAAAAGTCGAGAGTGGATCCTTGGCCTAGAGGTCATGTGTATATGACTAATATTGGGTGGTTGTGTGTAGGTAAGCGATGTTGGGGTCGAGAGGAAAGGGATGTGGTTCACATAGAGCCGGTACGAGTGCTGCATGGCTCCAGGAAGGAGCTGAAAGTCATGTTAATGTTCTTCCTACTCACCCAGCAGGTGGAGTACAGTATGAAGGGCTTAGTGGTGTATACCAAGCTATTGAAAGGTTGACTGATGTGATAGCACAACATAGTAGCAATAATCAAGCTGCAGTACTTGAAAGGTTAACTATGTTGTTAGCATAGCAGGGTGCAGCTAATCCGCAGATGGTTAATCAAAATACAGGTAATTAGAATCCTCATCTAATTCTTACTAGGATTATACAGGGTAACACACCACTTGAGAGGTTTCTGAAACTGAATCTCAAGAGCTATGATGGTGAACCTGATTCATTGAAGGCTGAAAGATGTCTTGAGGGAATGGAAAAAGTGTTTAAGACACTCAGTTGTTCTGAGGAAGAGAAACTAATATTTACAACTTTCAAGATGGAAGGCATAGCAGATAATTGGTGGATGCTGATTAAGAACAAATAGGAGACTGAAGGGATTCCTCAGACATGGCTAATTTCGTACCAAAATTTAAGAAGAACTTTATTCTAGCTATGGTTCAAGAACAGAGAGAAATGGAGTTCATGACACTGGAATAAGGAAATTTGAATGTGGCTCAGTGTGAGGCAAAGTTTACTCAGTTGGCCAGGTATAACACTCATTTGCTCTCTACTGAAGATAGAAAGGTGAAAAAGTTTATAAAGGGGCTTCGCTCAGAGCTTCGTAATAAGTTGTTTCCAGTCCAGCTTACTACTTATTCATTAGCAGTAGATCGAGCTTTATTGGTAGAGAATGATCTGGAGGAACAAAAAGTGAAGAAAACTGTAGTGTTTGGACAACAGACGACCCAACAAAGTAGAAGAGGTCAGGGTAACAGTAACAGAGGTGGATTTAACTAATGAGGTGGGAGAGGACAAGGAAACTACAGTAATAGAGGAGGATAAGGTAACCGCAATAGTAATTCCCAAAGACCACCACGAGGGCAACAACAGACATAAGAACAGGGACAACAAGGGAACCAGCAATTTAGCCGTCAGACAGGACAACAATTGGAGAATAATACTGGTAGTTCTATGGTATCAGGTATACAAAATGATACTAGTGGATGTACATTTTGTGGCAAGGGCTATCATACAGCAGAGAATTGCTGGGCAAAGTAGGGTAAGTGTACAACTTATGGGGAATTTGGGCATTACGGTAACCATTGCCCAAAATGGAAGAATACTTAGTCACAGAATCAGCAGCTACAGAACTAGAATCAACAGACCTCAGGGGTCAAGAGAGGGGGTGATGGGTAACCGAAGGTCTAAGGGCGTGTGTTTTCTTTAGACCAGAAAGATGTTCTTGAGTCTAAGTCTGTCGTAGGAGTTACTTTTACTGTTTTTCAATCTAGAGCCCGTATTTTGATAGACCCAGGATTAACTCATTTGTATGTGGCATCTCATTTTGTAGTGAATTTGCATGTGCAACCTCATGTGTTGCCTTATATGCTGGAGGTATCAACCCTAATGGGGGAACGTGTGGTGGGTAGTGTGGTCTATAAGGCATGTGATGTGTTTAATTTATGGGTAACTATAGTTTGCCCGGTGATTTGATTGTGTTACCTATTCGAAATTTTGATATTATACTGGGTATGGATTGGCTATATGCATATCATGCTCATGTAGATTGTTATCATAAATTGGTTACTTTTAAAATCCCGAATCAGCCTAAGTTACAATTCTTGGGTAAAAAAGGGGGTAGTAGAATGCAAATCATTTCTGCATTACAGGCTGGTAAATTGATTGCTAGTGGGTGTACTGGGTATTTGGCATATGCGTATGATAAGAAGAAGGCCACACCTAAACTTGAAAAGGTACCTGTAGTATGTGAGTATCCAGATGTGTTTCGATGATTTCTTGCCACACGAACGAGAGATAGAGTTTTTATTGAGTTCTGGCACAACACCAATATTGTTATACTTACCCGAATTCATTGGTTCACTCGTGGTTCTCGATGTTGACTTTAAAACCCTCGAAGGGTGTCATGCTCGTTAAGCATGACGTGTGAGGTCGAGAATATATTTGACCGTTTAACTCGGGGTTCGCTTTGTTCCTTTATCCATTCGAGATTTTCCTTGACATCGATTAGCGTTGTATACGTTACGTCTTCTCTTTGGGTGATTGACCTAACCTTGATCTTCACGATCTTGTCTTTCAGCGCCTCTCATTTCGAGTGTTTCATATGCCATTTGACTTGAACCTTTGTATGGTTGATTATGCGAGCTTTACGTTGAACTTCTAACGTTGTTTCGGAACTTTCGAGAACCTCTTTTGAGTATTTCGACTCAAAGACTCAAAGACTTAGAATCACTTCGGGATCATCTAGGACCATTTCGGAGAATTTCGGAGAGTTCGGAGGATCGGACACGAGCGATCCGCCTCAGAAGCGATCGCGATCGCTTAAGACAAAGCGATCGCCTGTTTAAGGCAGCGACGCCGCCTGTTCGTCGTTTTTCGTCTTTCTCGGTCTTTAACATTTTTTTTTAAATGCTTTAAAAATTGGACCAAACACTTACCCATGGGATTAATAACATGGTATTAAAACTTATTTCCTCATTTCTTCTTCCTCCCGAAGTTTAGAGAGAGAACTAGAAGAGAGAGAAGAGAGAAGGAGAAAGAAATCGCGATATCTCGAGCTCCGTTGGTCGGATCGACGATCCGTCTTCGCCGTAGCGTAGAGGCGACGAGGAGCATAGCCGATTAGATCATCCGATCGGTTGAAGGATTGTCACCCACTTCTCTTTTTTTAAAAGAGTTTAGAGAGGAAGCTTGATTGGACTTGGATTGAGCTTGGGATCGACGTTTGGACTCCGTAGCGGCGTAGAGTTCGCGGAGGTTTTTCCACCATAAGCCCTTGATTTCGTGGTGGATTTGCGGTGAAGGTAAGTAACTATAATGCTTTTTGTGTTTTACGAGTTGAATTGGAAGAGTAAAGCATATAGGGTGTGTTAGCGACGATAGTCGTGACTTTTATTGGGAGACGTATATATATAATCGTCCCTACGAATGATGTTAGGTTATATTCCGTTACTTGCTTGATTTAAGGATTTGGAAGAATTGATGAATTATTGTTGAGTTCGTAGACTTCGAGTAAGAGTAGAGATTTGACGTTGTTGGTATTATTGTTGTGGTTGTTGTGTTGTTGCGGTTGCCTTAGTAATTATTATGCCGAGTAATAGGAACTCATTGAGGTTGGAGCATACTTGTGTGATATTAGTTGGGTTCGGCCATAATGTCGCCGAAGACTTGTTTAATTTAATTGTACCTCGCTATGTATTTCTTAAGTTCGAGTATATCAAAGCATTGAGGTTTTGTCGTTTACGCACTAGCGGAAACCTTATGAAATTGTTACGAGTAGTAGACTCTTCGTGCGTTGGGCATTGCAATTGATAGGAGTTTATAGGGACGATACTACGGTTTGTCCCGACATGTTAATATCGGTAACGACTCTAGCGGAGTCAATATGAGATGGTATAATTGTACTTAAATACTATACGAACTATACACTAGTCGTGTGACTCGGCGGAGTCGAATAGGACGTAATAATTATACGTCAATTATTGTGGTAATTTCATTAATGTATATAGTTGACTCTACGGAGTTGAGAAATGGGTAGTAGTAATACCTACATGACTTATATTAATTCCCTACCATGTGGGATGTCGAATTGACGGGTTCATGACTTAGTGAAACGTTGACCTTGGTTGACTTAGTCAAATGTTAGGCGACTACGAGTTAAATTGAATAAAGTTGAAGTATGCAACGATAAGAATATGCAATATATTATGATGCACATGAGATGAAAGAGATTGTGTGACGGTAGGATACTTAGAGATCCTCGGTTGAGCGTAGCCAATGCGCCTTAATTAACGGTTGTAAGTACGAGTAGACTTACCTACGTGGGGTTATGAGTTGGCGTACATGTGAGAAACATGTTACCTTAGTTTGGGATTAGGATGAATAACCTATCCTCGTGTTATATAGGTTCCACATTATGGACCTTGTTTGTCAGTTGATTATAAGGTATAAATACCTTACATTGGAGTTCATGAATGTGTCTAGCTATCACGAATTGTTTAGTAATTGAGTTGTACAATGGGCCTACTTTGCCTATTGCCTTGTTCGTCTATCCGTTCAATAATTTCGGACATGTTGTGATTGTTCTAGTATGAGATAGGACAATCATCCTACTTTGATGATTGATCGTAGGACAATCATCCTACTTTGATGATTGATTGTGTGTATAGTATGTACTAGCACATTGAGTTAATTTGATATGTAATTCATAGAACACATGATGATTTGTTGAGAATGACGAGTAAATATCTACTTGTGCATTGTATTGAGTCCAGCTGGCATTATTTGACTAATCAAGGTGGGACGACCTATAGCCTTTACGAATTTGTTTTGTAATCGCTATAAGTCGCCGTACGGTTGCACACACCCTCACTGTTGGCCGCAGGTGGGATGTAGCCCCACTGTTGTAGCAATACGCGCGACTTTGGTTTGCTATGTTGAACCCGACGGGATTGTGTCGGGGACGTCGATACTACGTACACGGGTATCGAGGCACATATGTTTTCTCGTGTATTGCAGGAGCAACGCGAAGTTGGAAGAAAGAGAAATAATATCCTTCATGATATGGTTTAATTGAGTTGCACTTATGTGAACACCAAAGTGCTAAGTGAATTATGTGACTTGTACACTTTTAACATGATACATGATCGTTACGGTATATAAATGTTATTACCACGTTATTCCTACTATTGAGCATCATGCCATGTCATATAGTTACATGTGATAGTTTGTTGATTATTGGCCAAGTTAGAATAGTCCCTTGACTTGCCGGTTTGTGGGCGAGATGTTAGGTAAGCCGGGAGTGCTACTTAGACTAGCTATATGTAGAGTTTGGTTTACTGTTGCATTCATTCTCATAGCATACAATGCATTATAGTGGCTTACGGGGTCTTTTAGACTCACTCTTCTTGTGTTAACTCTTTTAGATTGCAATCGAAGGACGATATAGTGCGATCGGTGAGACTTGCGGGTCTTTGCAGAATGATCTTTGGGTAGTTGCTCTCCGGAGCTTGTGTATAATTATGTTTCTTAATTTCTTAGTTCAGAAGAACGATGGTTGATGTAAAGTTATGTAAACTTTACTTATGGGTAGCATTGTTCGTAACTCCTTTAATGTTGTATTCTTTTGGAGCCGACACTCGATGTCGAGCCGTTTATTATTGTAGTTTTCTCGAGCATGTTAGCTCGCGAGTATTTGGTGTTGTTGTTTCTCCGGCTCGGTAGTTAGCCGTCGAGGTCTATTATTGGGATTTCTATTAGTATTGTTCTTCGGCTCGTTTTTGGCCGTGGGGATTTTCTAGTTATGGTTTTGTTATTTGAGTTTTTAAAACTCGGATTTTACTAGTGTGGTTTTCCGCTACATAGTTTGGGTTTTGAGCTCGTGTAGCTCGTTCACTTCGGTGGACTTTAGTTGTTCCATTTAGTTGGGCGCACCGAGTTGGGGTTTAATACCGAATCCCGAACCCGGGCGTCACGGTTGGTATCGAGCTTAAGTTAGCTATTCGCCGGGATAGGATCCTCGGCTTAGGTGGTTTGGGCATTGGGTTGAGTGATTAACGCCGAGTGTTTGAGTATAAGCGTTGTGTTGATGTTGGTGAATTTTGGAGTTAGTCCATGTAGGACTGGGATGGTTGAGTTCTTACGCTCACGAGAGCGGAGACAAATGATTGGTAGTCCGTTAATTTCTCTAAAGGAGATTCGTGATTATGTATTAAGCCCTCGCTAAAATGTTGTCGACTAAGTGTGAGTCGTGTGATAAGTTTAGTAGTGAGATTTGACCATTATAGGTTGTCTCCTTGATTTTGAGATGTATAGTCGAGATGTTTTAAGGAACGTCTTAGTCTTGAAGTTGGTAATCATTTAAGGAGATAGAGGTGGAAGACCCAAGATTCTGGGTCACGAGTCCCCTAGTGCTTATTATGGAGTGTCAAGTTTCGATAGTGCGAGTATAAGAGTCCGTACTAACTTAAACGCCTTATTTTTGCATATCACATCATGGAATGCGACATTTGTACATACTAGATTGTATCACATAGGTGCATTTGCTTGTATTTGATACTTATGTGCATGAGACCGACTCTAAGGGCATATTTGTAATCACATGTCCCTAACGCCCTGTGACGGTAGCTTTTGAAGCCACTTCAGAAGGGCCCCTGATTTGGTTGTCAAGAGATATTCGTCAAGACTAAGATGATAGCATGATAGATAGAAATTGTCTAACCCTGTGGCCAACCGGAATGGACAAGTAAATGGAATATTGCACTTGAACAAATTTGTGTACCTTGTGCGTGAATTGTGTTTCATTTCTCGTGTATTGGTTTGACTTGATTTGGTACTGTGTGAGCCGTTGTACTTAGTTGAACATGAGTATTTCGGGCATGCGATTAGCCCTTGAGACTTGTATACTGTCCGTGTGTTATAAGTTTGTTTGTTTCACCTTGGAGATATCAAGTTGGTTTGCCATCCCATGGTGAGCGTGTGTTTAGTGTGTGGTATGTGCGGTGTTGTAGTGGATACATTGTATTAATTCAGTCTTGCCTTATAGACTTTGTGATACGAATAAATCGTGTCACCTTGCGCATGTACCCCTTTGGCATAGTGATGTGGTTATCTTTAAAACCCTACGTGCATGTTAATTGTGTTGGGTTGAGAATCGAGAATGTTATGTTGATTAGTATGACTTTAGTTGAACCACTTAATGTGTTTAACTTCCCTTGAGATTTAATGTCTCTGTTGTGTGCCTATAGCAGGATGGCACGAACTAGGAAGACTGCAAGGATGTCGGTTATGCATCCGACCGTATTTCAACTCGACACGCATTACGAGGCGAAAGAACTTGAGGACCAACTGAATGTGGCCCTGGGTGAGACACCTCGAGTGGAGCAAGTGATCCCACCGAACCCTCATGCACCGAGCCAAGACTCCAACAGGCGAGTCAAGGCTAAGAGGTGAGACCTTGTGATTGAACCCGTAAGAGTCATGTTCATCGTGACTTATTCTATCATTTATTCGTTTCCTGTTTTTGGACTATCTTGTGTACTCGATTTGGGTACTCATTCGTTAGAATATTATATCTCGTAGTCGACACGAGAATATAATCGTTAAGAGTGTGATACACTCGTGATTCAAGTAACACGTATAGTATGTGGTAGTGGTGTCCAATGGTACCGACCCGTTCCGTCGAATGTATTCGAGTTCGAAACTCTTATTTTCATTTATGTTAACCTTGTGACTTATTGACGTGAATAGTGTATCGCGAGCATGTTAACTTGCGATTCCCTTGGCCTTTTATTTTGTCGGACGGTGATGTAGTCGGTAGTGTTATTATTCATAGTAGAGTCATTATGACTTGTATAACTTCGAGGTGTTACATGTGTTGCACCATTTGATTCAAGTCTATTTCTTTGATGATAGTATGTCATCGTATAACCTTGCGAACCAAGGGAGTATTGACCTAGACCTATTGATCGCGGGTTTTTCCGTGAGTAATTGTTGAGAGTTGTACCACGGGAAGTGGAGATTTGTTTAGCGCACGGAAGCGTGGTGGTGGGATGTGTTCGAAAGGAGTCGATGACACCTTGAAGTATACCTGAACATGGACTTGACTAGAGACGGTGGTTGGTCTCGTAATGAAACCCGAGATTTCTCACATCTCGAAATCACATCTATTCGTTAGATGTCTCGCGTGTTGCACTACTTGTGGTTAGTGGCCTCTAACTTGGACCAATTCGCCTTATTTGTTAGACTTTCACCCATCATTGGTGGAAGCGTGTTTGTGTGGGCTGTTGTATAACCTTGTTGTAGCAATTGTAAGTCCCATGGACGTCTAACTCATGAATTCGGCGAATTCCTTTAAGGGGAGAGGATGTAATACCCCGACCCAACTTCATTCGAGTTCACTCGTGGTCTCTCGATGTTGACTTTAAAACCCTCGAGAGAGTGAGGTGTCATGCTCGTTAAGCATGACGTGTGAGGTCGAGAATCATATTTGACGCGTTTAACTCGGGGTGAGTTGCGCTTTGTTCCTTTATCCATTCGAGATTTTCCTTGACATCGATTAGCGTTCGTATACGTTACGTCTTCTCTTTGGGTGATTGACCTAACCTTGGTTTAGACTCCTTCACGACTATTGATCACGTTGATCTTGTCGTTAAGCCGCACGCCGACTCATTTCGAGTGTTTCATATGCCCGATTTGTACTTGAACCTTTGTATGGTTGATTATGCGAGCTTTACGTTGAACTTCTAACGTTGTTTCGGAACTTTCGAGAACCTCTCTTGAGTATTTCGACCTTCTCAAAGACTTAGAATCACTTCGGGATCATCTAGGACCATTTCGGGCGTTTGGAGCATTTTCGGAGAGTTCGGAGGATCTGGACACGAGCGATCGCCCTGGCAGATCAAAGCGATCGCCACGCTTCCGAAGACAAAGCGATCGCCTGTTTAAGGCGGGCGATCGCCTGCCCGTCCTGTTCGTCCGGTTTTCGTCTTTCTCGGTTTTTAACATTTTTAAGTGGTTTAAAATGCTCCAACAAGCCCGGAATTGGACCAAACACTTACCCATGGTATTAATAACATAACCCAACCTTATTTCCCTCATTTCTCTTCCTCCCAACCCGAGTTTAGAGAGAGAACTAGAAGAGAGAGAGAAGAGAGGAGAAAGAAATCGCGATATCTCGAGCTCCGTTGGTCGGATCGACGATCCGTCTTCGCCGTAGCGTAGAGGGCGACGAGCATGTTTCTAGCCGATTAGATCATCCGATCGGTTGAAGGATTGTCACCCCACTTCTTCTCTCACATTTTAGAGAGAGAAAGTTTTGAGAGAGGAAGCTTGATTCGGACTTGGATTGAGCTTGGGATCGACGTTTGGACTCCGTAGCGGCGTAGAGTTCGCGGAGGAACACATTTCCACCATAAGCCCTTGATTTCGTGGTGGATTTGCGGTGAAGGTAAGTAACTATAATGCTTTGTGTGTTTTACGAGTTGAATTGGAAGAGTAAAGCATATAGGGTGTGTTAGCGACGATAGTCGTGACTTTTATTGGGAGACGTATATATATAATCGTCCCTACGAATGATGTTAGGTTATATTCCGTTACTTGCTTGATTTAAGGATTTGAATAAAGAAAGAATTGATGAATTATTGTTGAGTTCGTAGACTTCGAGTAATAGAGACTCGTAGAGCTTGACGTTGTTGGTATTATTGTTGTGGTTGTTGTGTTGTTGCGGTTGCCTTAGTAATTATTATGCCGAGTAATAGGAACTCATTGAGGTTGGAGCATACTTGTGTGATATTAGTTGGGTTCCGGCCATAATGTCGCCGAAGACTTGTTTAATTTAATTGTACCTCGCTATGTATTTCTTAAGTTCGAGTATATCAAAGCATTGAGGTTTTGTCGTTTACGCACTAGCGGAAACCTTATGAAATTGTTACGAGTAGTAGACTCTTCGTGCGTTGGGCATTGCAATTGATAGGAGTTTATAGGGACGATACTACGGTTTGTCCCGACATGTTAATATCGGTAACGACTCTACGGAGTCAATATGAGATGGTATAATTGTACTTAAATACTATACGAACTATACACTAGTCGTGGCGACTCGCGGAGTCGAATAGGACGTAATAATTATACGTCAATTATTGTGGTAATTTCATTAATGTATATAGTTGACTCTACGGAGTTGAGAAATGGGTAGTAGTAATACCTACATGACTTATATTAATTCCCTACCATGTGGGATGTCGAATTGACGGGTTCATGACTTAGTGAAACGTTGACCTTGGTTGACTTAGTCAAATGTTAGGCGACTACGAGTTAAATTGAATAAAGTTGAAGTATGCAACGATAAGAATATGCAATATATTATGATGCACATGAGATGAAAGAGATTGTGTGACGGTAGGATACTTAGAGATCCTCGGTTGAGCGTAGCCAATGCGCCTTAATTAACGGTTGTAAGTACGAGTAGACTTACCTACGTGGGGTTATGAGTTGGCGTACATGTGAGAAACATGTTACCTTAGTTTGGGATTAGGATGAATAACCTATCCTCGTGTTATATAGGTTCCACATTATGGACCTTGTTTGTCGATTGATTATAAGGTATAAATACCTTACATTGGAGTTCATGAATGTGTCTAGCTATCACGAGACCTTGTTTAGTAATTGAGTTGTACAATGGGCCTACTTTGCCTATTGCCTTGTTCGTCTATCTGTTCAATAATTTCGGACATGTTGTGATTGTTCTAGTATGAGATAGGACAATCATCCTACTTTGATGATTGATCGTAGGACAATCATCCTACTTTGATGATTGATTGTGTGTATAGTATGTACTAGCACATTGAGTTAATTTGATATGTAATTCATAGAACACATGATGATTTGTTGAGAATGACGAGTAAATATCTACTTGTGCATTGTATTGAGTCCAGTGGCATTATTTGACTAATCAAGGTGGGACGACCTATAGCCTTTACGAATTTGTTTTGTAATCGCTATAAGTCGCCGTCGGTTGCACACACCCTCACTGTTGGCCGCAGTGGGATGTAGCCCCATTGTAGCAATACGCGACTTTGGTTTGCTATGTTGAACCCGACGGGATTGTGTCGGGGACGTCGATACTACGTACACGGGTATCGAGGCACATATGTTTTCTCGTGTATTGCGGAGCAACGCGAAGTTGGAAGAAAGAGAAATAATATCCTTCATGATATGGTTTAATTGAGTTGCACTTATGTGAACACCAAAGTGCTAAGTGAATTATGTGACTTGTACACTTTTAACATGATACATGATCGTTACGGTATATAAATGTTATTACCACGTTATTCCTACTATTGAGCATCATGCCATGTCATATAGTTACATGTGATAGTTTGTTGATTATTGACCAAGTTAGAATAGTCCCTTGACTTGCCGGTTTGTGGTGAGATGTTAGGTAAGCGGAGTGCTACTTAGACTAGCTATATGTAGAGTTTGGTTTCTTGTTGCATTCATTCTCATAGCATACAATGCATTATAGTGGCTTACGGGGTCTTTTAGACTCACTCTTCTTGTGTTAACTCTTTTAGATTGCAATCGAAGGACGATATAGTGCGATCGGTGAGACTTGCGAGTCTTTGCAATGATCTTTGGGTAGTTGCTCTCCGGAGCTTGTGTATAATTATGTTTCTTAATTTCTTAGTTCGGTAAGAACGATGGTTGATGTAAAGTTATGTAAACTTTACTTATGGGTAGCATTGTTCGTAACTCCTTTAATGTTGTATTCTTTTGGAGCCGACACTCGATGTCGAGCCGTTTATTATTGTAGTTTTCTCGAGCATGTTAGCTCGCGAGTATTTGGTGTTGTTGTTTCTCCGGCTCGTAGTTAGCCGTCGAGGTCTATTATTGGGATTTCTATTAGTATTGTTCTTCGGCTCGTTTTTGGCCGTGGGATTTTCTAGTTATGGTTTTGTTATTTGAGTTTTAAAACTCGGGATTTTACTAGTGTGGTTTTCCGCTACATAGTTTGGGTTTTGAGCTCGTGTAGCTCGTTCACTTCGGTGGACTTTAGTTGTTCCATTTAGTTGGGCGCACCGAGTTGGGGTTTAATACCGAATCCCGAACCCGGGCGTCACAAATATCAAAAGCGGCTTATAGAATGGCACTGCTGAATTAAAGGAATTGAAGATTCGGTTGCATGAGTTACTTGACAGGATTTATTAAGCCAAGTGTTTCACCTTGGGGTGCACTAGTTTTGTTTGTAAAGAAGAAAGATGGGACACTAAGGCTATGTATTGATTAAACAGTTGAATTAGGTAACGTGAAGAACAAATATCCTTTACCACACATTGATGACTTGTATGACCAGCTACATGGAGCCATTGTATTTTTGAAGTTTGATTTGAGAAGTGGTTATCACCAGTTGAGAATTCAAGCAGGAGATATTCCAAAGAGTGCTTTCAGAACGAGGTATGGGCATTACGAGTTCATTGTTATGCCATTTGAGTTGACTAATGCACTGCAGTTTTATGGATTTGATGAATAAAATCTTTCAACCTTATCTGGATAGCTTCGTAGTAGTGTTTAATGATGATATACTTGTTTACTCCAAGTCTAAAAAGGAACATGAACATCATTTGAGATTGGTGCTAAACTAATAGCAAGAGAAGAAATTATATGCCAAGTTCGGTAAATGTGCATTACGGTTGAAAGAAGTTACTTTTCCGGCCATGAAGCGGGCATTGCGTTGATCTTACTAAGGTGGAGGCAGGTTGTTGAATGGAAGCGACCCAAGATAGTTACGAGATTCGTAGTTTTCGGGCTTAGGTGGGTCTTACGGAAGATTCATACCAGGATTTTCGAAGATTGCTACTCCAATGAAAAATTTTACTCAAAAGAAAATTCCTTTTGTATGGGATGATAAGTGTGAGAATAGTTTCCAGGAACTTAAACAAACATTGACATCATCTCCAGTTCTTGCCTTACCTGATGGAAATGAACATTTCATTGTGTATAGTGGTGCTTCTAAGAAGGATGGGTTGTGTGTTAATGCGGAATGGCAAAGTCATCGCTTATGCCTTGACGAAATTGACCCCATGTGAACAAAATTATCCTACGCATGATTTGGAGTTAGCGGCTAACATTATGGCATTGCATAAATGGAAGCATTATCTTTATGGGGCCATGTTTGAAGTGTATACTGATCACCAGAGTTTGAAGTATCTTTTCTCTTAAAAAGAGTTGAACATTCATCAACGTCAATGGATGGAAAGACTTAAGGATCACGATTGTACCATCTTGTATCAGCAAGGAAAAGCTAATGTGGTCGCGGATGCTTTGAGTCGAAAGATGAATGTTTCATGTTTGATGATCCTGGAGTGGAAGATACTGGAAGATGCATGTCAATGGAATCCTTGCAAATCGAGTCATGGCATCATCTTTGCAAATATTCGTGTTTAACCAATGTTACTTGAGATAATTAAAGAGGCACAAGAATGAGATGTTGAGTTACAAAAGATTGTGAAGAAGTTAAAGGAGGATGAAGAAGAAGAAGATTTCTATGTTCTTAGAGATGGATTATTAAAGTTCGAGAGTCGAGTATGTATTCTTGATGATCAAGAGATCAAGTAGCAAGTAATGGATGAAGGCCACAAATCAAGGTATACTATACACTCAGGAAGTACCAAGATGTATCGAGATTTGAAACGAGATTTTTGGTGGAGCAATATGAAGAGGGAAATTGCAAGCTATGTATCTAAATGCCCGACGTGTCGCGAGCTGAAGGCTGAACATCAAAGACCGGCGGGATTACTTCAACTATTGGAAAGGTGAAGAAGAAGGCTGAAATCTAGTCTCCTCTCATTTGGGCAAAGTTTAAGTATGAAGCAATTTGGTCAATAGTCAAACAAGAGAAAAGAAAGTCAAAAATCGTAGGCACGACTGCGCTAGGCATTGGGCGCGAGCGCGCTGGCTCAAATTCTTCTTGGCAAAGTTGTCTTGTTCTTGTGCGGTCGCTCTGAGAAACTAGGTGCTAGCATGCGTTGTCCTAAGCTTGAAACTTTCTAAAGTCACCAACAATGCTTCTAATTGTTCTATATAAACATAGATTGGTTTTTACCTCAACACAAAGTCACAACAAGGCCAAATGACAACAAAATGAACCTCTATCACAGGTGAACAACGTCACCACTCAAGGCTATCAATCATGGCTCAAATCATTCACGGAATTAACATGGTTAAACAACACATGTAGGCATGACCAACATATCACCATATCAACATGTTTTAAGGCAACATAATACAAACCAAAGAGACATAAATGTAAGATAAGCTAATGACACGAGCTAGGGCCTTACACATTGGATAGAAGCGGGAATGATAGTAGGATTATAAGTGACACCCTACTACCAACTAGCACCAACAATTTTCCATGGACATTTAGGTGGGCTTGTGGTGGGTCTAATTGACCCAAGTACTCGTTGGGTTAGTAGGCAGTCACGTGTTACGAGTTAGGCTCTCAGGTTCTAGTTGTGATAGAATGGTATCAGAACGGAACCTCGACATGAAATGTAGGAGCAAAGTGTTGTGGAGGACAAAGTGCTATACTACGGGAAGCATTTTGGGAGATAAAAGTTCAGCAGCGTACACTATTCAATGATTTAGGACATAATATGAATGTGATTATAGTTGTGAATCATATTCAAGATAACATGCAACCAAATTAAATAATAATACACAATATAACATTTATCTACATGTAAAATACCGGTAGATGTGCCAATATTACAAAACTTTCACTAGTGAACAGTTGTTCCTTAGTACAAAGTATATGACTCAAGCATCTAGTAAAAATAAAATAAAAACTCTTTTAAAGAGTAGATCTATGACTCATAGCATGACTCATCTAACAATAAAATTGTACGACTTGTTTACGTATTACAAAAATAATAATAGATAAAAACCTAATCAGATAAAGGACTTTGATAGACTAAATGTTATCTCGGATACTATCTGTAACTTTTCGTATCATATCCAGGTTTCAATCAAACTCCTTGTCCTTTGTGATCTCACAATATCTATGACTCGTATGCATGAATCATCTAAAAATAGAAGGATATGACTTGTTTGCTTCTTTCAAAACAGTAATGATTGAAAAACTAATTAGCTAGAGCACTGTGATAAACTAAATGTGATCTCGTAACATGTGGTATCATATGCGGGCTTCAATCGAGACTCCTTGTGCTTTATGATCTCTCAATATTGTGTATACGTGTATTTTGAATGAGATCTGATCTTTAAATAGTCGCCTAAGAAACCTAAAAAAACGAAAAATATCTACACAAATAGAAAGTCAAGTATAGTATATGGTAAGGAATCAATCACAAAGGATCTTAGTATATCAATTTCATCTTCTCTGTGGATTATGGTAATCAAGATCTACTATATCGTTGCAATTAAATATTTTTATTAAATTTCACAAAATGATTCTCTTCGTGGGTTCGAATAAAGATCATTGATAAGTTGGCTATTAGAATATTGTTTGCTTCATTTCTTGAGGACTTGAAACTGAAAGAGGAATAGAGATGGAGGACTACGAGAAATATACTCCCTCCGTCCCTAAATTATTATGCAGGTTGACACGGCACACGGATTAAGAAAACTCAATTGACTTGATTATTAATATTGGTATAGTGTGTAGTTTCCTTTAATGCCCATGTGTATGTGGCCCATAATTAAAGTAGGGAGAAAAGTAAGTGTAAAATGGTAAAAGTGATGTTCTAAAAGGAATGTTTTCAAACAAGACAATTATTTAGGGATGGACAAAAAAGAAAAGGAAGACAATAATTTAGGATGGAGGGAGTATTTCTATTGATGTTCATGCATACTTTCAAAATCTACAAAAAAATATACATATATATATATATATATGTATATATATATATATATATATATTGAAAAGGTTAGAAGAGATATAGACCTTTATCCCAACCCTTATTATTATTATTATTATTACCCCAAACCTTATTATTACTATTATTATTATTATTGTAGGTCCGGGTTTATCCAAGAAGAGAGCTCTGAAAATAGGCTAGAGGGGGGGGGGTGAATAGCCTATTTGCCAAACTTAAAATTTCTTGTGGAAACTTAAAGTTAGGCTGACTCTTAACTGATCCAAAGAGACATACTGACTCATCAGCTTGAGAAAAGAATAGAAATTGATCAGATAATGAATCACATAGCTGATAGGATCAGCTGACAATTGGCATTTCAACTGACTCAGAGTATGCATACTGAATAAACAATATGGGCAGCGGAAGTTCAAGTAGTTGATATATCGGTCAGCTGATGATGTCATTAGCTAATGATATCATCGACGCTAATGATATCATCGACTAATGATTGAGTGACTATCGAGATGTAAAACATGTTAACGGGATTAAGTCACTCTATGCTTGCAGATGCTTCCAAGATAGTTAGACATGAAATAGAAAAGCATGTAAGTTCAGTTCACAATTAGGAGCAATTTACTTAAATTAATAAAGTAGGCAATGATATTTAAAGCAATGAAACACCGGATAGAATTCAGAGTGATCTCTCTATGCTAGATGCTTCCAAGATAGTTAGACATGAAATAGAAAAGCATGTAAGTTCAGTTCACAAGTAGGAGCAATTTACTTAAATTAATAAAGTAGGCAATGATATTTAAAGCAATGAAACACCAGATTGAATTCAGCAGTTGACTAGAAAACAGTCACTGCATAAAATATTTCATATAACAGAATTCAGTCAAGTTATACATGTTTAGCTAATCTTGCCTAAGTACCTATTACAGGAAGTAAATTAATCTAATTAAAGAAAACTTACAGGCAGTCTATTCCTAATGGGTTGCAAATGGAGATATAGATGATTATTTTCTCCATTTGCAATTTCATTTGCTAACCTCTCCAGAACCATCATCAGGAAACGTTTGGGAAAATTATTTCTGATGATTGGAGATTTAAGCAAGTGAGATGAGTTAGAATATTAAAAGCGATGTTCGAACTAAAAGGTTTGAAAATCTCTTTTGGGGATATCCCGACTCATATGAGGGTGTGTAATCAAACTCACACCGGTCATTACAAAGAACAGTAAGATTGTGTGTGTGAGTAAGATTTTGAATTGAAACCGAGACTCTAGACTATATGCTATCAGATTTGATCTCTTGAGACATTTTCTTCCTACTTCTCTCTTTCTTCTCTTCATACACTTGGTGTGTGAAATCTTCATCATTCAGACTTTTGAGAGGCTGATGGAGATGAGCTTCAAGGGCAATCGGTAGATGATGCGGGTGCATTAGGAGATGTTATAGATAAAGCGTGGAAACAATGCATATGGGTAAAGATGGGTTAACATTGTCACTTGAAACATTGGTAATGGAAGTTGGGAAAACACACGAGTTGGGAAGGCACATGGGCATCACATGCGTTGCAAGGAAGGAAGAAGACATCTTGTCTATAAGGCGTTTGCCTTGACAAAGGGAAAAATGATTGCCTTGGTTTGTCGATAAGGCGTTCGCCTTGCTAAAAGGAAAGCGATCGCCTTGGTTTCCGTGGGCAAAGCGTTCGCCTTGTTTCGACTTAGGGCGATCGCCCGTCAACGCAAGCCGGGTTTTTGTTTTGTTTGTAGTTTCCTAAAGGGGTCATGCAATAGTATCCTAGTCTAGGTAGGATTGTCTCTCCTAGTTCAAGTTAGGTAAGTATGTTAGTTGTTTTATTTTCCTTTTAATGGTTAGGAGTTATTTTGTATTACCTATATAAGGTTTTTAGTTCAGATTTTGTAGACATTTTTTTTGGGAGAAAAGTAATAGAAAACGAAAAAGTTTTGTTCAAAACCTGATTATTGCGATCCTTAGGTTTAGGAAGGTAATATCAACGGGATCTTTACACTAGGCGAGTGAAACCTAGCCGGTAAACCCGCCATCTAGCCTAATTCTCCGCTGCGATTTCATTAATTTCCATATACACTTCGTGCACAATTCCACAAGCTCACAAATAGCAACGTATACGCATCAAATTGGTATCAGAGCAAAGGTTTCTCACGAATTCTAACTTCGTGAAACGATCATGACGAATGAAGAAGTGTGTCCCCAAGGATTAACATTAGATCAAGTTGCAAATCTACGATGAGATCACGAAATACAAGAACTTCAACGACGTGTAGATCGAGTATTACAACTATTGGAGGAACGACTGAAGGGCATGAAGAATTCGAAGGCTCAAACTCGGATGAAGAAGAGGAAAGGCGTCCTAGGCCAAGGCTACAATATGGACGAAAAAGGATGATGATCGAGGCTTGAAACTTAATATTCCTGAATTCGATGGTTCCATGGATTCGGACGGATATCTTGATTGGGTTCGTAGGACGGAGCGAGTATTCGAATACAAGGAGTATAGCGATCGAAAAAAAGTTCAAAGTGGCAATTCTCAAACTCACAAGGTATGCATCTATTTGGTATGAAAATTTGAAATCTCAACATAGACACGAGGGAAAGTCAAAAATCGAATCTTGGGAGAAATTTAAGAAGTATCTTAACCGTAGGTTTTTACCAAGCACCTATCGACAAGATAATTTTACTAAACTCAGTCAATTGAAACAAGGAAATTCTTCTATAGCCCAATACATAGAAGAGTTCGAAAGGCTCTCAATTATCTGTGATATGCAAGAACATGTAGAACAAAAGATTGCTAGATTCATGGGAGGATTAGACTTCAAGCTAGCCAATATGGTAGAGTTACAACCCTATTTTACTTTTGATGAAATCTGCAAAGCATCAACGAAGTGTGAGAGGCAATTGAAGAGGAAAAGGGTGGTAAACAAAGCTACAAGTTCAAGGGGTTTGCTAGCAGCACACGGGTTCAAGCAATCCTAAACCGAATGATCAAACGGAGAAAACTAACAAAGTGACCACCAACGACAAGGTCGAAAGAAAGAAACCAATCAGAACAAGGACACCATCAAGTGTTTCAAATGTTAAGGGTATGGTCACTACTAATCCGAATGCCCCATCAAAAGGGTTGACATTACATGAAATTCGAGAGATAGAATCCAACCTTTCGGTTCAAGATCGAGAAAGCAAATCTGAAAAGGAGGAAAAGAAGTGGAAGAATTTGACTCGAGGACATCAAAGGGGAAACATTAGTAATGAGGAGAGCTTTACACACAAAATCGGTAACAATGGAAGAAGAGCAAAGAGAGCAGATTTTTCATGCAAAGTGCCTTGTACAGGGAAGGGTGTGCGACCTAGTAGTTGATGGGGGAAGTTATGCAAACACGATCTCCACTATACTCATTGACAAATTAAAAGTACCAACCACAACCCATTCGCGCCCCTACCAATTACATTGGCTCAACAACGGATCCGAAGTTAAAGTAAGTCGCCAAGCTCTAATTTCTCTCTCCATGGGTAATTATAAAGACGAAATATTGTGTGATGTTGTACCAATGGATGTGTGCCACATATTGTTGAGACGTCCATGGCAATTTGACCGGTTTATAGCACATGAAGGAAGAGAGAATGCATATATTGTAAAGAAAGATGGCAATAAGTTCAAGATAAATCCTTTACCACCTTCTAAAATAACACCCATAAAAAAATCATCACAAAAAGCAAGCCTATTTTCTAGTGAACGTGAAGCAGAATAAGCAATCAAAGACGGTCAAGAAATTATTATCATACTCCAAGGGATCGAAAGGCAAGAAGGGGAGGAATTGCACCCTTTAGTGAAGTCAATACTTGAAAGGTTTAGAGACATATTTCACGATGATCAACCCCCAGGGCTACCACCAAAAAGAGGAATTAAACATCAAATAGACTTGATACCCGGAGTACTATTGCCTAACAAGCCTGCTTATCAATGCAATCCGAAAGAGACTAAAGAACTTCAAAGGCAGATTAAAGAATTGTTAGCTAAAGGATATATGGAAGAAAGCATGAGTCTGTGTGCGGTACCAGCTCTATTAGTACCAAAGAAGGACGGCACGTGGCGCATGTACGTTGATAGTAGGGCAGTAAACAATATAACTATCATGTATCGATTTCCAATGCCACGACTAGACGACATGATTGATGAACTACATGGAGCGATAGTATATTCAAAAATTGATTTGTGGAGTGTATATCTTCAAATTCGTATGTGTGAAGGAGATGAATGGAAGACTGCTTTCAAAACAAAGCATGGATTATGTGAATGGAAGGTGATGCCATTCGGACTCATGAATGCTCCAAGTACCTTTATGAGACTAATGAATGAAGTGTTAAGACCATTCTTGGGCAAATGTGTTGTCGTTTATCTAGACGATATATTGGTGTATAACAAAAGTTAGGATGAACATGTGCGACATCTTGAAGAGGTACTCATAGCATTAAGGGAAAATAAACTTTACGGGAAACTCAAAAAATGCTCGTTCATGAAGCCTAGCGTGACGCTTCTAGGATATGTGGTCTCAAAGGAAGGAGTGTCGGTTGATCAAGCAAAGATAGAAGCAATCAAATCTTGGCCTACCCCAACCAACATTACGGAGGTACGATCATTCCATGGATTAGCCTCATTCTATACACGTTTTATTCAAGATTTTAGCACCAATGCAAGCCCCATGACCGAAACTCTAAAAAAGGGTAAATTTGAATGGACATTGGCCGCACAAAGGGCTTTTGAACTTCTCAAAGAAAAATTATGCAAAACATTAGTGTTGGCTCTACCCAATTTCACACAACCCTTTGAAGTCGAATGTGATGTTAGTGGGGTGGGTATAGGGTGTGTTGACCCAAGAAAAATGGCCCATTGCATACTTTAGCGAAAAAATTGGGGTGCAAGACTCAATTATTCCACCTATGATAAAGAATTCTATGCGATGGTTCGTGCTTTGGATCATTGGAGTCATTATTTGAGGCCGAATCACTTCGTCCTTCATTCCGACCACGAGGCGTTGAAATACATCCATGGACAGCATAAACTAAAACCAAGGCATGCAAAGTGGGTGGAGTTTCTACAATCTTTTAATTTCTCTTCAAAATACAAAGATGGAAAAAGTAATGTGGTGGCGGATGCGTTATCAAAGAGATATTCAATGCTAACCATGATGAATGCCAAGCTACTAGGTTTCAAACTAGTAAGTGAGTACTACAAAGAAGATCCAGATTTTGGGGCTCTTATACTTGAATGTGAGCAAGGAACGAATGGGAGTTTTGTACTTCAAGAAGGGTTTCTTTTCAAAGACAATCAGTTATGTATCTCGAGGTGTTCGATAAGGGAGTTATTGGTGCGAGAAACACATGGAGGGGGACTAGCGAGCCATTTCAAAATTAGCAAGGTTCTTGAATTACTACAAGAACATTTTTATTGGCCCAAGATACTAGGAGATGTACAAGCCATTATTTCTCAATGTGTTACATGTCAAAAGATGAAAAGTACATTCCACCAAGGGTTGTACACGCCATTACCCGTACCAAAGCAGCCTTGGAGTGACGTATCTATGGATTTCATTGTGGCCCTACCTCGGACACAAAGGGAAAAAGATGCTATTATGGTATTGGTAGATCGATTCTCAAAAATGGCGCACTTCGTGCCGTGCCACAATACGGATGATGCATCGTTGATTGCGGATTTATACTTCAAAGAGATTGTACGTTTATATGGAGTACCAATGACAATTGTGAGTGACCGAGATAGAAAGTTCCTTAGCCATTTTGGCGTACCCTTTGGAGGCTAATTGGAACTAAACTACTATTTAGTACTTCTCATCACCCACAAACGGATTGGCAAATGGAGGAAACAAATAGGACCCTCGGAGTTCTATTAAAGGGGTTAGTGGGGAAGACTCAAAAGGATTGGGATCTGAAGTTAGCTCATGCAGAATTTGCCTACAATCGGATGCCGACATATGCCACAAAGCATTCTCCATTTGAGGTTGTGTATAGGGTTAATCCTTATTTGCCCGTAGATATGGCACTTACAAGAAAAGGGAAGGAGCAACCGGATGGGGTCACCAAATGGAAGACCATGCGGCAATTCCATGAGCAAGTCAGGCAAGAATTGGGAAGGTCAATTAAGCATACAAGAAACGAGCCAACAAGAATCGGAAGCAACCGTAGTTTCAGCCTGGTGATCTAGTATAGTTACACTTGCGAAAGGAATGATTTCCTAGTAAACGAAAGAATAAGTTGATGCCAAGGGCTGAAGGACCATTCCAAGTGTTGGAACGGTTTGGAGATAGTGCGTACAAGTTGGATCTACCCAAGGAATATGCGGTGAGTGCTATATTCAATGTGGGTAACTTATCTCCATACATGGAAGACAAAATGCTTGAAGAATTAAGGCCAATTCTTTCTAAAGAAGGGGAGGATGCTGCGAGTGCATTAGGAGATGCTATAGACAAAACTGTGGAAACAATGAATATGGGTAAAGATGGGTTAACATTGTCACTTGAAGCATTGGTAATGGAAGTTGGGAAAACACACGAGTTGGGAAGGCACATGGGCATCACATGTGTTGCAAGGAAGGAAGAAGACATGCTGTCTATAAGGCGTTCGCTTTGACAAAGGGAAAAACGATCGCCTTGGTTTCTATTGATAAGGCGTTCGCCTTGCTAAAAGGGAAAGCGATCGCCTTGGTTTCTGTGGGCAAAGCGTTCGCCTTGTTTCGACTTAGGGCGATCACCCTATCAACAGCAAGCTGAGTTTTTTGTTTTGTTTGTAGTTTCCTAAAGGGGTCATGCAATAGTATCCTAGTCTAGGTAGGATTGTCTCTCCTAGTTCAAGTTTGGTAAGTAATTAGTTTCCTTTAAGGAATAGGATTTGTTAGTTGTTTTATTTTCCTTTAATGGTTAGGAGTTATTTTGTATTATCTATATAAGGGTTTTTAGTTCAGATTTTGTAGACGTTTTTTTTTTTTTTGGGAGAAAAGTAATAGAAAACGAACAAAGTTTTGTTCAAAACCTGATTATTGCATTCCTTAGGTTTAGGAAGGTATTATCAATGAGATCTTTACGCTAGGCAAGTGAAACATAGTCGGTGAACCCGCCATCTAGCCTAATTCTCTGCTGCGATTTCATTAATTTCCGTACACTTCGTGCACAATTCCATAAGTTCACAAACAACTACGTATACGCATTAGTAGATGACTGATTTGGCTCGCTTAAATAGACTCTAACAAAACAAGTGCATTTCTCTTTACACCACCATGTTTCTCTTTGTTGTTTTCACAGTATACAACCACCACCTCTTTTTCAGTGCTTTTCCATGCCCTTTTCCCACACCCTTTTTGTTTGAACAGATGCTTGGGGTATTTATAGGTAGAGAGACGAGGGTAGTCGTTGAGAGGTGTTTGAATTCAACCGTTGAGATTAGTGGTTGAATTTCAACGTCTTGAAGGCTATGTTCGAATTTTGTGGCTTTTAAAGATGACAAGAAAGTCTCCTTTAGAGAAGATATACGTGTGTCCAAAAAGGCTTTTAAAGAGTTGTCACATCATAAAGTACTTTATAGCAAGGTCCACGTGAAGAACATTACTTTGATAAGCCTGCTTCGGTTTCACACATTTGGAAAGCTGTGATGCTGCAAATGTCGAGAGTGCAGCGGTCTTGCCAGTGGGTTCTTGGCCATGGCGATGTTTCTTTCTGGAGTGAGAACTGGTGCGGTGAAGTGTTGTTTGGTCCTCAACCCATGGACATTCGGCTTTCAGTTCGGGATGCCATGGATCGCCTTCCGAGTTGCGGAATGGGTTCTGACGAATGCGCACACAGGCAAGGTGGTTCTTGATGACAGTTTGGAGGACTGATTGGTTTGTTGTCTCACGAAGTCGGGGGACTTCTCGTGGCGCGTTCGGAATAATTTTAGAGTGGCTTCTCCTCAGTTGTCTTGGACTAAGAAGATTTGGCAGCCGTGGTTACCTCTAAGGGTAAGTGGTTTTATGTGGAAATTTTTTCATGGGGCTCTTCCGGTTGATATGGCATTACGTCATTGGCATGTTTTTATTACATCAAAGTATGTTTGTTGCATTAACCGTCCGGCTTGTGAATCTTTGGTTCATTTGTTCATACATTCGAGATTGCAATCCGGCTTTGGTCAAGATTTGCTACAATATTTAACAAAGTGAGTACTTATGTTTCCATCCAACATCTTTTTGAGACATGGATTGAGCACGCATCGGTCCGTAATCAGCTTGGGGCTTGTTTGATTGGGGTCATGGTTTTCACTTGTTGGGAGATATGGAAAGCTAGATGTAAAGCTATTTATGATAATGTTCCTATGAATGTTGGGAACATATTTTGTAACGTGGTTCATGAGTTGCAAGACATGTTGATGGTTTATCGCCCCAAAACCTCTATGGATAGTTTGGGTTCTATTGCCATACAGACCTTGGGCCTTCAGATTATAGATGTTCCTTTTCATAGAGGTAATTGGCTTCACTGGGTTCCCCCGGCTTCAGCTATGTTTAAATTGAATACTGACGGTTCAGTTGTTAGTGGATATTGCTCAGGGGGTGGCATCATTCGGGATAGTCAGGGTAAGATGGTGCGCGCATTCTCTAACTTTTATGGTCCGGTACTAATATGGGTCTTTGAGATTTTGGCTCTTCGAGATGGTTTGCGGCTTTGTCGTCGCCTTAATTTAGATTCGGTAGAGGTGGAATCGATTCCCTTGTGGCGATTATGAGTGTCTCTGGTAAGTTTGGTATCCCCTCTTGTGCTTACGATATCGGGCTATGCAAAGCTTTGTTAGGGGATTTTCGGTTATATCATGCTTTCAGAGAAGTGAATCATGTTGTGGATCGGCTGGCCGCTCATGCTTATTCTCACAAAATGGCTATTACCTTTTCTTCTAAAGGTTCTCTTCCTGTTAGAGTTTGGCAGGCTTTAGGTCATGATGAGTTAGGACTGTATAGTTTTAGAAAGTAATTGTTTGGCTTTTGCTTTTGTATTTTTGTTTAGAGGTCAGGCTCCTCTGTCCTCCCTGTTTTAGGGCAAGGCTGGTTGTCCCCCTCTCGTTTGTAGCTCTTTTCTTTTATTAATAAATTTTGCAGGGTGCCGTCCCTGTTTTAAAAAAAAAAAAAACATTACTTTGAGATCAAGTTTGTGTAAGAGATATCTTTTAGAGAACCTAAAATATATTTCCCCCTTTTTTAATGATAGGACTTGATTGCCGATGTGAGTTCCGAGACATCATTTTGGTAATCACCGAGGGTTAGTAGAGCGTTGTCTTGAATCTTCGGTTGGTGACGCGGCTTCTTAAATATTTTAGCTTTGTTCGTCGACGGTTGATGCTTGAAGTCCTAAAGAGATTAGTAGCTGTCTTGAGTCTTTGGTAGTCACTCTATTTGTTTTCCTATCATAGTGAGTCGGGATGGTCTAAGAGCGAATAACTTAAGTATGTAGCACGCAGCTACTAATTAAATCTAAACAAATTATTCTAACCTAGACAAGTTAGAGATTATGGTTACAAGCAAATCTTTAAGTAAATAAGGAATATTCACTTGGAGATATTATCGTAAGTAAATAGGTGAATATTCTCAACAATTATTATTATTATTACTATTATTATTATTATTATTATTATTATTATTATTATTATTATTATTATTATTATTATATTTAATGCCTAGAAAAGTTTGGTGAGACTTGAACAACAACGATGCCTCTGGTGAGGCTTGAACACCCGACCTCTCTATTGAGAGTAATTACGTACCAGTGTGTCTATGAGACTTGAACACACGACCTCTCTGTTAAGAGAAGTAAGCGATACAAGTTGTGTAAAAGCTTGTTGGTGCTAACAAAATATTTCACCCATATGATAAGATACTTCTTTTCACCTTCTACAAAAACTCTATATAATTAAAGCCATTGACATTTAAGGTAATAAAACTCCCTAGAAAATCTATTTACAAAAAAAAAAAAGAAATGGTACATACATTTTTCCAAAGATTCCAAAGTGACAAATTTTAAAATGTAAATAAAGAAAATATGAAAAGTTTTTACAAATAATTAAATTAAATAAAATGAAAAAAAAAAAAAAAACTCAAAAACCAGTAATATCATAAAGTTTCGTAATACAATTCATAGAATATGTTTAATGTCTAAAAATAGATGAAATCTTCTCTTCCCAACCCAAGGCAACTACACTTCCTTACATATCGTCCTTATTCAATTTTTTCTTATAATGTTCGATAACGAAATCATATCTACTTGCACGAACGGTTAATGCCAATCTTAGTTATCATATATGTACATCAATCACAATCCTAAAACTAAAAGATTCTCTACCATCACTATAAAAGCCCACCTAGTATCATTCTTTCTCATTCAGACTCTAAACCCTTTCTTCTCACTAACATCTCTCTCTCTCTCTCTCTCTCTCTCTGTGTGTGTGTGCGTGTGAAATAGATGCAGATGTAGAAAGACGACTTACAGAGTCGATTTTTCCTTCGTACCCATCACTTGTACGTGGTCTTCTTTCTGCTCGGAGTTAGACGGTGGCTCTAGGTATGAGCGAGGTCCAGTTCGAGTATTCCCAACTTTTGTCTTCTCATCGTAAGACACTATGGCCAAGGTCCCTAGCCAAAGATTCATATGATGAGAAGACTAATGTTGGGAACTCTCGAACAGCACCTCGCTCATACCCAGAGCCACCATCAGACTTGGAGCAGGAAGAAAGACCACGTGAAAGTGACGGGTACGAAGGGATAATCAAAATTATTAGTCATCTTTCTACATCTGCATCTATTTTTCCCGCACACACAGATGCACATAGGTATATGTTCATCTAGCTCCCTAGAGTAAGACTTGGGAAAGATCTATTTATACAAATTTTTTTCCTATTATAGGTGATATATATAATACTATATTCCATTGTGTAGTTCTATTATAATCTTAATATACTCAAAAGAAGTTTTAGTCAAAGAAATCTGTATGGAAAAAGCTTCAAAATGACATTTCAAATTTTGAATTTAAAATTGTACCTAAACAGATAACTTGGATTTTTGATAATCCTAGAATTGTGTACGAGGGAGAAAATAGAGTTCGAGATCAAATATAGAATTATGGGCTAAAACTGCAAAATTGGTTTCGTACTGGGCAATCATAGAGCATCCACAAACAATGGTACTTTCTTTTGTTACTTCTATCATAATTCTTTTCCTTTTTAGTGTAGATTGTTATATATTGGTTTAAATACAAATATGGTCACTCTACTTTCATCCAAAATTTAGTAAGGGTTCGTTGGATACCCCAATTCCATTGTTTGGAATTGGAGTTGGAGTCTCCAAAACCAATTTCGTCGTTTGGGAATATAATAAAACTTTTGAATTGGAATTGAATTGCAATTTTAAATGTCTCAATTCTATAAAACTAATTTTATACTAAAACCTAATAATTTAAATTTAAAATTTTGTTCCCTTTTTTCCCTATTACTTAACAAAATAATAACTCACCCTTCTTTCACCACCACCACCACAACCATCACCGCCGGCCGCCACGACTGACCGCCACCTCCTCCACCGCCACCGCCACCGACCACGACCTCCGACCACCGTTTCCGACAACCACCTCCAACCACAGCCACCACACCTCCCACTGCCACCGACCACCGCTGCCGGCAACCACCTCTGACCACTGCCGCCGGCAGCCACCTCTGACCACCTCAGTCTACTTGGATGAAGAATCAATAAACTCACTCGATCATTGAGCTTATTGACTGAAAAAGTCCAAGTAGAGTGATTAAATTGTGAAAAAAAAAAAATGTTACGTGAGCCTATTGAATTTTTGGGGAAAGTAGATGACAAAATTGATATTTAAGCCTTAAATTTTTACTAAAGTCTTTCTATTCGTTGCAATTGACACAAGTGATCTGTAATGGTTCT
Organism: Platycodon grandiflorus; assembly: GCA_016624345.1. Classification (NCBI taxonomy): domain Eukaryota; kingdom Viridiplantae; phylum Streptophyta; class Magnoliopsida; order Asterales; family Campanulaceae; genus Platycodon; species Platycodon grandiflorus. The sequence goes on along the minus strand of CM028369.1, from coordinate 34,741,113 downwards.
CTACCACAAGAATATCCTTATCAATAGAAAAGATTTTGAAGATGTATTAACTATATGATTTACTATTATTTCCTTTTGCTAGATGATGGTAGCCAAACAAGGGAATGTGATGCAGAAGAAAAAAGTACTTACTGATCAGAATCAGAATGTCACCTATTGATATGTGTATCAGTTTCAAACCCTTAAAGTAAGGTTGTTATCCATTTAGCCATCATGGATTTTGTTGGCGTTTTCATTGTTGTTTTTTGTTATTCCTAGGGGCTCAAAATAGGCTATAGGAGGAGGGGTATAGAATAGCCTATGACCAATTTAAAATTAAACAAGTCAACGTTCCTTTCATATGTGTTTACGTTAAAGCTTTTTATGTGCTTCCTATACAAGTGAGTTGCTCGAGGTCTCCAACTCGTATGGGATGGTTACCACCAGCTGAGCCTTTCGTGTAGTGTAGGGTTGGATAGTAATAACATGATATTACATGTTACTGTTATCGAATTGTTATATATTATTATAACTGCTTTGCGTAATAGGATGCCATGTAGTTGTATTAGTAACATACTGAGTTTGCCTCACCCCATTTCCTTTCCTTTGTTTTCCTTAGATCCCAGACAGGCATGAGGTAACCGGTGAGGATGTTGCGAGCTTTGGGCGATTATAGTAATTCTTTTGGGTAAATGCTCTTTTAAGCTTTTGTTGTATCTCTTTTGCTGAGGTCATGGTGATCCAGAGTTATGTAAACAATGTATATATAATGGGTAGTGTGTTACTGTACTTGTTACAGTAATGATCTTTTGTAGTGCCGACACGAGTTTTCGAGCATGTATATAGAGTTCTTAAACTCTTGTTCATTTTATATATTGGGTTGTATTAATTGTTCCGCTTCTGTTATCTTGTGACTTCGAGCCTATGAGCTCGTTGAGATGTGTTGTGATTGTGTTGTTCTGGCTCCTAGTGTAGCCGACGAGGTTGTTATTACATGTTGCTTGCATTTAAAGCAGGTTGAATTCCGTTGTTTTGTCAATGTTCCACGCACTGAACGAGATTATATATAGGATCTCCGGTCGAGTGTGATATCAATGGAGTCATATTCAACAAGTTCACAACTTATTAACTCAATCTGTTTCCAAATTGTCACTTTATACTATATAAATTTCATCTATTAAGCAAGTAGAGACATGAACCAAGAAAAGACATAAATTTCATCTATTAAGCAAGTAGAGACATAGTCTACAGCATAAACAAGTCGTACTACAAGCAAAAATATTATTAACTTAATTTTGATCAGAAGTTAATGTTGTTGGAACGAAGAATTTTTTCGGTCTATAACGTTCCCCTCGCCGAGCACGTCGTTCCTATGGTGTCCATTTGTTGAAATACTATGTAAATAAGCAAGGGTTTGATTTTCTCTCTCTAGAAAACCCCCTCTCTCTCTAAACCACCATTGCAGAAGAAAGGTGAAGAAGAAGGACGAAATCTGGTCTCTCTCTCAGCTAGGCAAAGCTTAAGTACGAAGCATATTGGTCAATAGTCGAACAAGAGAAAAGAATGTCAAATGTTGTTGGCCAGACCAACCCGAACGTGCTATGGTTTGGGCGCGAGTGCGTCGACTGTGATTCTTCTTGGCAAATTTGTCACGTTCTTATGTGGTTTCTCAGAGAAACTAGGTGCAGGCAAATTTGTCACATTCTTATGTGGTTTCTCAGAACACTGCATGCCTGCACCTAGTTTCTCAGAGAAACTAGGTGTAGGCATGCAATGTTCTATATCAACTTAGGTTGGTTTCTACAACAACCCGAAGTCACAACAAGGAAAAATGAAAACAAAATGAACCTCTATCATGGGTGAACAACGTCACGACTCAAGGCTATGAATCATTGCTCAAATCATTCACATAATTAACACGGTATCATGGTTAAACGACACACGTAGGCATGACCAACATATCACTATATCAACATGTTTTATGGCAAGTAACATAATCCTAACCAAAGAGAGCATGTATGCAAGATAAACTAGCATGACATGACGCTAGGGCCTTACACCTTCCCCTTCTAAAAGAATGAATTTGCTCTCAAATTATTACCATGTTGCTAAAAAAAATAGGGATATTTGTATTTCATTTCGAGCTCGGTTTCCCAAGTTGCCTCTTCTACATCTTGGTTTTTCCATAATACTATCACCTATGGAATCCGTTTAGTTATCAATACATTCTCTTATGGTAGAGGATCTTTACAGGTTGTTCAACATAAGAAAGATCCGATTGAAGTTCAACAGTTTCATTTTCCAACACATGAGGTATATTCGTTATATATTTACTCAATATGGAGACATGAAACACGTCATGAAATCTAGCTAAAGGTTGTGGCAACACAACTCGGTAAGCTAGGTTCCCCACTCATTCAAGAATCTCAAATGGACCAATGTAACGTGGTACCAACTTGCTTTCTTTCTTAATCTACGGATACCTTTATGAGGAGAAACTTTGAAAAAAACACACAGTCACCTACTTGGAATTCAAGATCTTGTCTTTTGTTATCTACATAAGTCTTTTGTCGATTTTGAGCTATTTTCAATACATGATTGTTAATTGTTATTATACGTAAATTCAGCCAAAGGTAAATGTGAATCCCAACTTTCTTAGAAATCAATTGAGCAAGCACGTAGCATATCTTCGAATATTTGGATCATTCCCTCGGACTGGCCATCTGTTTGAGGATGAATAGCCGTACTAAAGTTTAGCTTAGTCCCCAAAGCAGTTTGTAACGCATACAAGAATTGAGAGGTAAATTGAGGATCTATGTTTAAAACAATACTTACTGGTACTCCATGTAATCGAACTATCTCCTAAATATACAAGGTATCCAAATGATTTAATGAACATGTCATGGCCATAGGAATAAAGTGCTTTAATTTGGTCAATCTATCAATGACAAGCCATACATTATCATGACCCTAATGAGTACCGGCAATCCAAGAACAAAATCCATTGTAATATGTTCCCATTTCCATTCTGATATCTCTAATGGTTGTAACAAATTACCAACGGGTCTTTGATGTTCTACTTTTACCTGTTGACATGTCAAGCACTTGGAGACATACTCAGCTATCTCCCGCTTCATGTTGCTCTAACAAAAATTCTTCTTTAAATCTCAATACATCTAGATATTCATTGGATTAATCACCTGTAGACATGTCAAGCACTTGGAGACATACTCAGCTATCTCCCGCTTCATGTTACTCTAACAAAAATTCTTCTTTAAATCTCAATACATCTAGATATTCATTGGATTAATCGTATACTTCAACTTCTGAGCTTCTTCAAAGATTTTGAGATTTTTATTTATAGCTATATAACTTAAAACAGAATACTTGAATGTTGTAAATGTTATCAAAGATGTGATAACACTACTGGAAAACACGTAATTACTGTCGGAGTAATCCGACAGTAATTTACGAATTCTGACAGTAATTGGCTATTTACTGTCGAAACTACTCCGACACTATCCGACAGTAAACCTTCGACGATAACTCATGTCCGACAGTATTTTGACAGTAATTACTATATACATGTCTAGATGTTACATGGATGTGTGAAATCTTGTTTGTGATGATGAACTTGGTATGAGATATTTGGTTGGGTTGATTACTCATTATTGAACTTAGAATTGTACTAAGAGAAGAACAAAGACTTTAGTTGGGAGAAAGTTGCATATAGCAACTATACCCTAAGTGAACAATTATGCTAATGAACTTTGGTAATGGAGTTTTGGTAGAGCAATATACATCAAACATGTTGTTAAATTCCTACAAATTTAAGTTGGTTTAAGGAGAATTAGGAACCCTCAAACAAGTTGGTTGAATTGAACAATTGATGTTGTGGAATAGAGACTTGTAGATAGCTCTATGTGATTGTATACACTTGAAAAGTATGTGCTTGATGATAGCATGTTATTGAGTGAAATAGATTACTTGACAATTACCAAGTTCACTACTTTTGAACTTGGGGGTTAAATTGCATAAGATGAGTAGATACCACTACAAGAAAAAGTACTATTTGTGACCCCTTTATTTGGAAAGGCCAAACCGTCCCAAATAGTATTTGGCACTCTTTTCCACTTCCCTCCCAAATAACATCTTTTAGCACTCTTTTGACCCGTCCTAAATGTTATAATTTTATTAAAAAAAAAAAAATTTCTCTATCCCTAAAATTTTAGCCCACAATTTTATTTCCTGCGATTATTTCCCTCCACCAAATTAGTCTCTCTCTTATTGCGATCGACACTCTTCTCTATCTCTCTCTCTCGTAGCTCCAATCCACAAGTTCGAAGGAGATAGCCCCTCGGCGAAAAAAAATCCAAGTTCGAAGGAGAATCGTCCTGATGGCAAGTGCAGCAAGAAAAACTAGTTCTATTATGCCCTAATCTCATTACTATCGCAAGCAACCACATCGACTCTTCTCTCTTTCTCAATGCGATTGTGCCTAACCTTCCTCACGAGCAATTGATCGTAACTCTCTATCTCTCTCACTCTCTTCTCGTTCCTTTCTCTCTCTTTCTTAGTTGTCAATGAAAAAGTGATGGGGTTCCTTTCTCCAATAGTCACATATTTAAGATTCACATTTTAAATTCATATTATTATGTTGTTGTAGCCCTAAGTGTTTCACTATATTTGAAGATAATTATTGTTTCTCACACCATCACAGATGAAATTCGTTAGGGGTATACCTTGTAACATGTTATCTACAAGTATTTGTTGCAAAAGTGCTACCTCTATGAATGTCATGTGTGTAGACGTACTATTGATTTCATTATTTTCATTTGCTGTATGGTAGAAGAATGTGCCTTGGAACTTCTTTCGCCCAGCCTAAAATTTTGACAGGCAACCAATTCCAAAAAAGATATCATTAAAATTTACATTTCAATACTAGTATAAAATTAGAAAATGATTGGAGTATAATATTTTTATTAATGGCAGCACTCTAAATTTTGCCCGGACTAAAATTTGCTCTGTGTGTGTTTCTCTGCTAGGAAGATGCTTGCCTAGAAGAACCAATTAAGTGTAGAGAGATATGGTTTGAATTTTTAGGGGAATTTATAGGAAGGAAATTAGTAAGGAGTGTCTCTTGTCAGTGTGGAGGATTGGCCACATTAAATGTTCCGCCTTGCAACTCTCAGCTCCAAACTTTAGCCATTTTAGGCTGTGTTTTAACTATCTATTTCATTTGGTTTTTTCGTTAAATACGGCCTAAAACTCTTGAGTAGAGGTTTGTGAACTGTGGATTCTTGTTAGCAGGGTATGTCAAAATTACCTCCTGTTGTCAGCAGTTTTTCAAAGTTTAATAGACTGGGAGAGTAATCTGTGTGTGCATATTTTAATTCCTGTTTTAGTTCCTTTTCACCAAGCAATCCTTTATTACTATCTATTTGAATTAGAATCTCATTTCTCTCAGCATCTCCTTTTGACTGGAATCTGCACAAATATATTGGAATTGGCCTCTTGAAGTTATGTATGTAGAGTCCTGAATTGGGTTTGAGACCCCGCCTAACAAGTTGTTTGGACCAATTTGTGAGACCTTAATAAAAAGGATAGCGTGATTTTTTTTTTTTTTTGGGCGAGAGAGCAACTCAAACATCGTCATTCAAGCTCGGTGATCTTCTAAAAATGCATTAGATGAGTTAACTACGACAACTAATTGATCATTAGATTTTAGGCAATTCATATGTGTTCCCAATTCACTTAGACTGCCTAAACGAATTCTAGTGTGTTTGCCAACCAAGCTTTGATAGTGCGTCTGTCGCTGGACATTTTGTTAACTTGATTAAATTTTCACCAAAGATTAATAATTGTAATTGATGTATGAAATATTGAAATTTTGTTACCTAAGACATATTGGGTGTGTTTTACATTGTAGTTTTGAGGTTGATTTTTTCAACATATGGTTGAAGGGGCTTTTTTAAAGTTTACCCACACGGGTCAATAGATCATGGTGCTGAGTCAATAGATCTAGTGTTATTGCTATTATTATTGTTAATTTAGGGATCCACCGAAATTGTTTGAAACTTATGGCTCAAATATGTTCATGTATTCCATTTACTTGTACATCATGTTTGTTGCAAATAAAATTGCTGGACAATAGGTGGCTCATGACAATCAACTTTGGGACGAGGGCGTTCTTAGATTGAAGTGTTTGTGAGGAAGTATTGTATCTTGGCCTGACTTATGTTTCAAGCCTTTCATAGTCAGGGGCGGAGCGAGGATTTGATTGAAAGGGGGGAACGATTAAATTGGAGGCAAGATATAAAGATGTTAGTGTTCGAATTTGGTATCAATTAGGGCAAATAGATAAATATGATCACTTATTTTTAATGTGAAAAACTATATTTCTAGTGTTACAGATTTGGTTTTCTAAAATTTGAAGGGGGTAATTTGACACTTTTCTAAACTAAGGGGGGGTACAACCCCCCATTCACTCCATGTACCTGAGCATTAAACAAGATGTCGCTCCAAGAGAGCATGTTGCATTTGAAATTCTCCTCCATTGAAGACAAAGGGATTAAGAGGTATGACAATGGAGCATTGCAAACTTTAAACTCGATAGGGGAATTCGTCTTTTCTGCTTCAGACAGGATCGCATTGACATGGTTAGCTAGCAAAGGATTGTTTACCACATTAGACATGGGGTGTGGTTTCTCAATAATTTTGTCATCGATCAAGTTTTGGATTGCTCGCTGAAGTGAGAAGGATTTTTCAGGGAGATGCCCACTAGACTGATGATATTCACAATACTTTGCACGGTCCCAGGTGGCAGGTAATGGATTGGGAGGTATGTAATCTTCTTTGGGTTTGAGGACTCCTTGTGCTTTTAGCCCCACGAAATATCATTGACATAGGAGCGTGCAACACATTAAAATGCCTATCATTTTTGCGAAAATTATTCTTGTACCTCTGTTATTGTTGTTTTCCAATGCATTTACAAACCCATATGGTGAATAATTGAAAGGCATATTTCCATAATTTTAAGCGATGGTACAACCGCAAAGCCATTATTGGAATATTCCTAACATATTTACAATAGGTGCGAGACGTTGCCGCTTTCTCTTGGAGTTTCAAAATGAGCTTGGAGGGGATCAATCTTGATCTGTCCTATCTGATTTCCGTATCAATACAAAATTTGACATCTAAGATTGCAGAGAAATAAGCATGAGGAAGGTTACACATTCGATCTAAATAAACCGATGAAGGTTTCTCAAGAAGATCGACTTGTTTAGTGGGTCAGCCCGTCCGGGTTTATGTTATTTTCTTTCTCCACCTTTTGGCATAATTAGAAAATGTCTCCTTCTCTCTCTAGTGCAGGAATCAAGATCTCTCCTATGCTTTTTCTAATTAGTATTATCCTTGTACCTCTTCTAAATCTCATCTGCAAGTTTATTCAGGTAGCAATCACAGTGCTGTCAATAGACATTAACCATTGTTTGGCAGCCCCAATTAAAGTTAACTGAAAATTTGAGGTCATTGCTTCGAAGCTTGCACCTATCTGCTGCATAGCATGAGCGTAAGACCTAAGATGTACAATAGGGTAACATGTCCCATCGAATTTCCCGATATTAGGCATTTTGAACATTGGTCGTAAAATGGCAGCAGGGTATAATGACATTGCTCGGGCGATGAACTCGCCTTTGTTCAAGACTTTCAGAACCATGTCTTTTAATTCTCTGAATTCACCTTTGTTTGCAAGTTCAACATCATTGGTATCAACCATAGTTGTGCCCGGGAATTGTCCTACCGAAGGAACTGGGTAAGGTGGAGCATAACTAGCAAAGGGATAGATTGGTTTGGCCGAAGGCTGTGGGTTGTAACTGTTTGGGTTTAAGTGTGGGCTATCCTGAATTGGGTTGGTCATGTAGAATGGGAATGCATATGGATTTGGGAAAGGAATATTGGTAGCTGCAGATGTGATGTGAGTTGTAGGAGGTGTGGTGGTGTTTAGGATTGGGATTGTGGTAGTCTGAGACTGGTGATGGATGTTTGGATTGGTATCTGGCTGAGGAGGGAATATGTTTGGGTAAGATGGATAAGTGTATGGATATGGGGGATATGGATATGGAGAGTAGGGATATGGGTATGTAGAGTAGGTGTTTGGATTGGGCAGACTTGCATTCACGCTTGAAGGTAATGGGTCAACAGTTCCCGTGGAGACAAGTACACTCCTATTATCAGCCCATTGACCTTGAATAAGGGCTGAAAACATATTTATCATGGCTTCCATACTTTGGTCCATCCATTGTTGCATTGCTGGGGTTGGAGCGTATCCTGGAGCCCCTGTGTCATGTCCCGCAAAAGTGTTAGTGTGACGCCCTGCCGCGACCCGCACCCGGACTCCTACATGGAATCCCGAGTCGGACCGCGAAAGGGACACACAAAATATGCATTATAAAAATTTCATGCGCGATAGATGCAAGTATGAAGCATATGCACAAAACCCTGTAATGCACATTCAAAACTTTTGTTAAAAACCAAAGCAATACTTCATCGGCATAATAACAAGCCGGAACTAATCTTGTTTAAAATTTGGTTTGAATACAAAATCGAACATATAACATAAACCTCCACGAGCAACAAGCTCGGAGAACCATAACAATCTTCAAATCAGAGTATGCGGAAGTAACGAATATTAATAAATACATCAAGCACGACAACCGCGTCAGCACAACCAAAAGAATATTACAATCACAAAGACCAACACACTACCCAACATTACATAGTTTAAGTAACAGTGTTTACCCTCGGCCTCACCAAAAGAATTACAAAGGCCCAAAAGAACAACCTGCTGAAACGCCAAGACCAAGCAAACCTTTACTAAGGGTTCCTCGCCGGACCGTGATCTAAGGAAAACAAATAAACATTGAACGGGGTGAGTTTAAAACTCAAAAAGCTACTAATGCAACAATATGTCATACGAGATGCAAGACAATAATGTGAACAAGTAATACAAGCTATAACAAGATATATCAATCTCAAGGCATAGCATAATAAGCATCTCATGATAACACGTTACCCTACACTACACGAGAGGCTCAATAATCGCCAACCGACCCATACCAGTTGGAAATCATGACCAACATTCGCATACGTAGGAACCATATAAGTGCGGTATGTAAACACATTCTAAAAGGATACAGTATTGAGGTACACCTCCAATATACCCAATACTTCCAACCAACCAACATATGATATACCAATGTAGGAGCCGTTGTTGACGTGCTCGATCGACGAATCATAGCCGTTAACCAATAACCAATATTCAATAACCAATACTATGTGAACCATTTTCTGTATTCACGTCGACGGGTGATCTTAGTCCCTACAACCCAAGAATCAACCACGGAATAGCTTACCAAGGTTGCATTTATTCCAAACAACAAATGGCGCTATGCCCCTACCGCGGCCAACGGTAAGGCGAGGCCCAGTGTATTGGCCGTCAATTATTACGTAGCCCCGGCTCCCGCAATAATCGAGCGTCAATACACCGCCAACAAATAATCCATGGACATAACAAATGTACAAGTAGATCTTTACTTGACATTCTCAACAACAAATCAAACTCCAAATAGGAAGCACAACATCATTCAACATGAATGTCTCAAGTAGGTCATAATAATCCTACTCACATAAACAAACATCTCATAATATTTACGAGAATTAAACAACAACATCATGCACAATTTCGGGTAACTAATTTTTTCGACAAAACTCTCGTATCACAATGAAATCCCCAAGTCACACACGTGGTCTCATCAATTATGAAAACCTATTTGACTCCGTTAGAGTCATTATTCGTTTCTAATGAGTTCGAATCGAAGAGAAACCATTTATACTTTAAGATTAACAAATGATACCATTTCTATGTGTATCAACCAAGACCAAACAAGTCTTTTAACATACAAAACGTGTCATCCACGAATTTCACATGGCTCAACAACAAAACATACTCTAACATGTTGATTTCAACATATAAATGCCATTTTACAAGGCTAGGATGTCATAGAAGACATAAATAGAGGAAAAGTGGGGTAGTAGCTTACCTCTTGATGAAAACAACAAAGAAAAACTTCAAGAAACCTACATGCAAACCAGGGAATGTGTTCTCCTTGTTAGTAGCTCCACAATGGTGAAGTTGGATTGTGATTTGGACAACAATTGAGCAAACTAGCTCACTTTCTCACTCTAGGACTCTTACTTCTTCTCTCTGAAATTTTCTGGTGTAAATGGTTGAAATGAGAGTGTTTAAGACTCTCTTAAGGTGTTATAAGGGTCCAAGTGGTCTGATTTAACTGATGGGGGACGTGGCTCCACCCTAGCCATGGTGTTGAAGTCAAAGCTGGTCAATAAGGAGAGAGCTCGTAACAGCTGTCAAGGGCGCGCAGGCAAAATCGACATTCTGCCTATGAAGCGATTGCTTCGAGTCGGGACAAGGCGATCGCTTTGGTACAGAGCGATCGCTTTGTGGATTACAGGGCGATCGCTTTGTTCCCTGATTCAAGATACAACTTTCTGCCTAGAGAGCAATCGCTTTGGTGAGGAGTAGGGCGATTGCTTTGTGTCCAGATTTAGGGTACGACTTACTGCCTAGAGAGCGATCGCCTAGGAAGGAAACAGGGCGATCGCTTTCTGCCCAGTAAGTCTCAAACTGTTATAAAATCTTCCCAAAGGGGTTCTCAATGAACCCAGATGATTCTAAGTTCAAAATGAGACCAAAATACTCCTGAAAAGTTCCCGAAAAGCCTGGAAACGAAGCTAGAATTATAACACAAGATTAACACGATTGTTAACACGTACTCAACAATAATTCCAAGGCATAAAAATGCATGTAACCAATACGAGTGAAAATATGTTCAAAGTAAATATATTCAAGAAATATGCTCAACATCGCATGAATGTGATAAATAATGATCATGCGAATGATGCAAATGATACGGGTGTTACATTCTCACCCCCTTAGAATAAATTCGCCAGCGAATTCACTTACCAATATCCTTGAACAAGGACGGATACTTCTCTCGCATCTCTTGTTCCAATTCCCATGTGGCCTCCTCAACATTATGACTTCTCCACAAAACCTTTACAAGATGGATAGTCTTGGTCCTTAAAATATGCTCTTTTGTGTCAAGTATCCTCACAGGTTCTTCAACATAGGAGAGATCGGTCGACAAATCTACCGGTTCATACTCCAAAATATGCGATGCGTCCGACAAATATTTCCTCAACATTGAGACATGAAACACGGCAGGAATACCCGACATCCAAGGTGGCAATGCAAGCCTATAAGCTAATTTCCTAATTCTTTCCAAAATTTCAAATGGTCCAATAAACCTCGGCGTCAATTTTCCTTTCTTCCCAAATCTTTCAACCCCAATTCGAGGCGACACCTTCAAGAACACACGATCACCAACCTCAAACTCAAGGTCTCGTCGCCTAATGTATGCGTAGCTCTTTTGTCTACTCTGGGCCGTTCTCAACCTCTCCCGAATAATCTTTACATTCTCGGCTGACTCATGAACCATATCGGGTCCCCATAACTTTGCTTCTCCAACCTCATCCCAACAGATCGGGGAACGACACTTCCTTCCATAGAGTGCCTCATAAGGTGCCATACAAATACTCGAATGGTAACTGTTGTTGTAGGAAAACTCTATCAACGGTACATGCGAATCCCAATTGCCTTTAAAGTCCATTGAACAAGCCCTTAACATGTCCTCAAGTGTTTGAATAGTTCTCTCGGACTGTCCATCTGTCTGTGGATCAAATGCTGTACTAAGTGTTAACCTCGAACCCAATGCATTCTGAAGTGTCTGCCAAAACCGTGAAGTTAATCGTGGATCTCTATTCGATACAATGCTAACAAGAACCCCATGAAGCCTCACAATTTCTTGAATATACAAAGCAGCAAGTTTCTCCATAGAATAAGTCATTGCCATCGGGAGAAAATGGGCTGACTTGGTCAATCGATCAACAATAACCCAAACAGAATCATGACCTTGTCGAATCCGTGGTAACCCAGTCACAAAATCCATGGCAATGTTCTCCCATTTCCATTCCGGAATCTCCAACGGTTGCAACAATCCCGCCGGTCGTTGATGCTCCGCCTTTACCCTTTGGCATGTCAAACACCTCGAAACAAATTCAGCTATCTCTCTTTTCATTCCATTCCACCAAAAGTTCTTCTTTAAGTCCCTATACATCTTTGTACTCCCGAGATGAATCGTATACTTAGACTTATGTGCCTCATCCAAAACTTGCCGTTTAACATCCTCAATAGCCGGCACGCAAACTTTACCTCGAAACAAAAGAACACCATCACTATTCCTAGAAAAATCCACCGCCTTAACCTCATCTAATTCCTCAATCAACTTTTTCTAATCCGGGTCACTCCCTTGAGTTTCCTAAATTCGCTGAAGCAAAACCGGAGTAGCTCGAATATTGGCAAATATCACCCCATGGTTAGACATACAAAGACCCCAATCCCGAACATCCTCAAGCATTTTCCATTCTCGGGCCATCAAACAAGAAACATAAGTTTTCCTACTAAGAGCATCGGCCACCACATTGGCCTTCCCCGGATGGTATAAGATGGTACAATCATGGTCCTTTAACCTTTCCATCCATCTCTTTTTCCTATTATTCAACTCCTTTTGAGAAAACAAATATTTAAGGCTCTTATGATCAGTATATACCTCAAATTTGGCCCCATAGAGATAATGCTTCCACTTGTGAAATGCAAAAATGATCGCTGCTAACTCCATGTCATGAGTCGGATAGTTCTGTTCACACTGAGTCAGCTTTCGAGAAGCATAAGCTATAACCCTTCCGTTCTGCATCAACACACATCCCAAACCTTCCTTTGAAGCATCACTGTAAATAAGCAACCCATCATGACCGTTCGGCAAGGCTAAAACTGGTGCGGTAGTCAATTTCTTCTTCAACTCTTGGAAGCTCACTTCACATTTATCGTTCCAAACAAAAGCCTTATTCTTTTGCTTCAATGAAGTCAACAGGGTTGCAATTTTAGAAAACCCTTCTATGAACCTCCGATAGTACCCCGTTAAACCCAAAAGGCTACGAACCTCCATTACAGTTTCGGGTCTCTTCCAATTCACAACTGCTTCGATCTTAGCCAGGTCAACCGCTATACCATCTTTCGACACAATATGGCCCAGAAAAGCCACTTCCTCAAGCCAAAAGGCACACTTGCTAAATTTAGCAAACAACTTCTTTTCTCTTAGCACCGTCAAGACTAACCTCAAGTGATTCTCATGCTCTTCCCGGGACTTAGAATAAACCAAAATATCATCAATGAACACGACCACAAAGCAATCAAGATAGGGCAGGAATACCCTATTCATCAAATCCGTAAACACAGCTGGTGCGTTGGTTAACCCAAAAGGCATGACCACAAATTCAAAGTGCCCGTAACGAGTCCAAAAAGCTGTCTTAGGAATATCCTCCGCTCGAACCTTCAACTGATGGTAACCGCTCCTAAGATCAAACTTAGAATACACTACAGAACCTTGAAGTTGATCAAACAAATCATCAATATGTGGAAGAGGATACTTGTTCTTAATGGTCACTTGATTCAATTCCCTATAATCAATGCATAACCTCAAAGATCCATCCTTCTTCCTCACAAACAACACCGGTGCACCCCACGGCGATACACTCGGTTTAATAAAACCTCGATCAAGTAACTCTTCCAATTGAACCTTCAACTCCTTCAATTCAGCTGGTGCCATGCGATAAGGTGCCTTTGAAATCGGTGTAGTCCCTGGTAACAATTCAATGCAAAACTCTAACTCTCGGTCCGGAGGCAAATCATAATCAGCTGCAAATACATCCGGAAATTCACGAACAATAGGAACATCCTCCAACATAACACCCTTTTGTGATCTATCCACAACACACGCCAAATACCCCGAACATCCATGAGACAACAACTTTCGAGCCTTCAAAGCTGAAATAAGCTGAATTCCACCCATTATCTTATCACCCAAAAACACAAATGAAGGAACATTTGGCAATTCAAAAGTAACCAATTCCCTACGACAATCAACAATGGCATGATGAGCACGTAGCCAATCCATCCCTAAAATAACATCAAAATCACGTATGGGCAATATAACCAAATCCGCGGGTAAGTGATGGTCATCAATAACCACATCACAAGCACGATAAACATCCAATGCTACATGGCACTCCCCAAACGGAGTAGACACCTCCAACACATAAGGTAACAGTTCAGGTATAACATGCAAATGATGAGCAAAATGTGATGCAATATAAGAATGCGATGACCCTGGGTCTATTAACACTCGGGCCTTCTCACTGGATATGGTTAAAGTACCTCCTATAACATTAGGGGCCTCGGGGACTCCCTTTTAGTCTAAGGAAAAGACTCTACCTTGCACTCTAGGGCGACCCTCGTTATCTCTTTTAACCCTGACATTCTGTTGTACACCTCCATGTTGTGTTCCTTTGTTCTTTGAACAATTCCGCTGAAAGTGTGTGCCATCACCACACAACAAACACTTCCCGTTTTTCAACCAACACTTATCCTCATTATGCCCACTCTTCTTGCAATACCCACAAGTCACTCTAGCATCACGCTGTCCACAGCCCACATTTCCTTGATTCCTAGCTTGTTGTTGAGATTGTCCTCCCTGTCGGCTAGTGTTACTCCCCCTGTTAGTCCCACTTGAGCTTGATCTCCTCCATTGCGACTGTGATGCCTGCGAGTTTCTACTTGTACCACCCAGCTTGCCTCGGTGCTCCTCTATATCATGCTCGATCTTATAAGCCTTATCCACTGCACTTTGGTAACTCGGCAACTCAAGTGGTAAGAGTTGCTTACGGTATTCCGTCCTCAATCCTTTCACAAAGCGGTAAATCTTCTTCTCCATTGTTGGAATTAAATGTACACAATACCTTGCCAATTCAGTGTATTTGGTCGAGTATTGTGCCACTGTCATCATCCCTTGATCAAGACTAAGAAACTCTACCTCCTTCTTTGCCTGAACCACATCCGGAACAAAGTGATTCCTAAACTCTCTCAAAAACATCTCCCATGTACGAGCTACACGATCTTGCACCCAACTTGCCTCTAGTACCTTCCACCAGTGTTCCTGCATCCTCCAGTTTGAACGCTGCAAACTTGACTTTGTCTTCCTCGATGCACTCTATTGCCACAAAAATCTTTTCCAAAGACTCAATCCACCTTTCGCTTTCATCGGTCGGCTCCCCATCATAAGCTGCGAGGTTTCATCTTCAAGAACCTCCCCATCTACGATCATAATCTCCATTTCCCCGGTTGTTGATCCCCGGTTTCCCGGCTTGTCCCTATCCCGCCATTGCATGCGTGCGGATCCAGAGTTTGTCGGTTCATTTCCATCATTGTTTGCATAAACCCCTGCATAGTTTGTATAAAAACCTCAGTCGCATTCACATGTGCCTCGGGTGGTGCATTCTGTTGCCCTGTTGGCTGAACTCCCGGTTGATTAGGAGGTGGTCTAGGTGGTGAAGCATGGCTTTCTGCCCCAGCAACTTCCCCAACATGGCTTGTACCAACCCCATCCGTATTGGTACCATGACGTGTCTCTACCATTGTCGAATACCTGCAATAATCACTCGACGTTAATGACTCAAACACACAACCCACCCTCCTAAACCAAGAATCCATTCCAGGTTATCTAACTTATGCTCGATACCAACCGTCGCGACCCGCACCGGACTCCTACATGGAATCCCGAGTTGGACCGCGAAAGGGACACACAAAATATGCATTATAAAAATTTCATGCGCGATAGATGTAAGTATGAAGCATATGCACAAAACCCTGTAATGCACGTGCAAAACTTTTGTTCAAAACCAAAGCAATACTTCATCGGCATAATAACAAGCCGGAACTAATCTTGTTTAAAATTTGGTTTGAATACAAAATCGAACATATAACATAAACCTCCACGAGCAACAAGCTCGGAGAACCATAACAATCTTCAAATCAGAGTATGCGGAAGTAACGAATATTAATAAATACATCAAGCACGACAACCGTGTCGGCACAACCAAAAGAATATTACAATCACAAAGACCAACACACTACCCAACATTACATAGTTTAAGTAACAATGTTTACCCTCGGCCTCACCAAAAGAATTACAAAGGCCCAAAAGAACAACTTGCTGAAATGCCAAGACCAAGCAAACCTCTACTAAGGGTTCCTCGCCGGACCGTGATCTAAGGAAAACAAATAAACATTGAACGGGGTGAGTTTAAAACCCAATACGCTACTAATGCAACAATATGTCATACGAGATGCAAGACAATAAAGTGAACAAGTAATACAAGCTATAACAAGATATATCAATCTCAAGGCATAGCATAATAAGCATCTCATGATAACACGTTACCCTACACTACACGAGAGGCTCAACAATTGCCAACCGACCCATATCAGTTGGAAATCATGACCAACATTCGCATACGTAAGAACCATATAAGTGCGGTATGTAAACACATTCTAAAAGGATACAGTATTGAGGTACACCTCCAATATACCCAATACTTCCAACCAACCAACATATGATATACCAATGTAGGAGCCGTTGTTGACGTGCTCGATCGACGAATCATAGCCGTTAACCAATAACCAATATTTAATAACCAATACGGTGTGAACCATTTTCTGTATTCACGTCGACGGGTGATCTTAGTCCCTACAACCCAAGAATCAACCACGGAATAGCTTACCTAGGTTGCGTTTATTCCATACAACAAATGGCGCTATGCCCCTACCGCGGCCAACGGTAAGGCGAGGCCCAGTGTATTGGCCTTCAATTATTACGTAGCCCCGGCTCTCGCAATAATCGAGCGTCAATTCACCGCCAACAAATAATCCATGGACATAACAAATGTACATGTAGATGTTTACTTGACATTTTCAACAACAAATCAAACTCCAAATAGGGAGCACACATCATTCAACATGAATGTCTCAAATAGGTCATAATAATCCTACTCACATAAACAAACATCTCATAATATTTACGAGAATTAAACAACAACATCATGCACAATTTCGGGTAACTAATTTTCCCGACAAAACTCTCGTATCACAATGAAATCCCCAAGTCACACACGTGGTCTCATCAATTATGAAAACCTATTTGACTCCGTTAGGGTCATTATTCGTTTCTAATGAGTTCGAACCGAAGAGAACCCATTTATACTTCAAGATTAACAAATGATACCATTTCTATGTGTATCAACCAAGACTAAATAAGTCTTTTAACATACGAAACATGTCATCCACGAATTTCATATGGCTCAACAACAAAACATACTCTAACATGTTGATTTCAACATATAAATGCCATTTTACAAGGCTAGGATGTCATAGAAGACATAAATAGAGGAAAAGAGGGGTAGTAGCTTACCTCTTGATGAAAACAACCAAGAAAAACTTCAAGAAACCCACATGCAAACCAGGGAATGTATTCTCCTTGTTAGTAGCTGCACAATGGTGAAGTTGGATTGTGATTTGGACAACAATTGAGCAAACTAGCTCACTTTCTCACTCTAGGACTCTCACTTCTTCTCTATGAAATTTTCTGGTGTAAATGGTTGAAATGAGAGTGTTTAAGACTCTCTTAAGGTGTTATAAGGGTCCAAGTGTTCTGATTTAAGTGATGGGGGATGTGGCTCCACCCTGGCCATAGTGTTGAAGTCAAAGCTGGTCAATAAGGAGAGAGCTCGTAACAGCTGTCAAGGGCGCGCAGGCAAAATCGACATTCTGCCTATGAAGCGATCGCTTCGAGTCGGGACAAGGCGATCGCTTTGGTACAGAGAGATCGCTTTGTGGATTACAGGGCGATCGCCTTGTTCCCAGATTTAAGATACAACTTTCTGCCTAGAGAGCGATCGCTTTGGTGAGGAGTAGGGCGATCGCTTTGTGTCCAGATTTAGGGTACGACTTACTGCCTAGAGAGCGATCGCCTAGGAAGGAAACAGGGCGATCTCTTTGTGCCCAGTAAGTCTCAAACTGTTATAAAATCTTCCCAAAGGGGTTCTCAACGAACCAAGATGATTCTAAGTTTAAAATGAGATCAAAATACTCCCGAAAAGCCTGGAAACGAAGCTAGAATTATAACACAAGATTAACACGATTGTTAACACGTACTCAACAATAATTCCAAGGCATAAAAATGCATGTAACCAATACGAGTGAGAATATGTTCAAAGTAAATATATTCAAGAAATATGCTCAACATCACATGAATGTGATAAATAATGATCATGCAAATGATGCAAATGATACGGGTGTTACACGCCCCAACCCGGATCTCTATATGAAATCCCAAGGTCGGTGCGCCAAACGGATGAACAGAAACCCAAAAATGAAAAGCACATGGCATAACCACTCGTACTTATTAGAAAACATATGGCTGAACCTGATAAAATAAAATAATTCATCGGCGACACTATAGCCGGAACCCAACTAACACAACCACGAGTCTAAAACTCAGGAAAATAAATAACAACAACCTCCACGGCCACATCATGACGGAGAACAAATATAAACCACGAGCTAAAACATGCTCGGGAAAGAAATTGAACTACAACTGGAACTATAAACACAAGCACGGTATACACATGTCGGCATCCAAAAGAGTCAAGAGTTATAACGCAGGAAGACTACCCAAAGTAAAGTTTACATAACTTTACATAACCAATCGTCCTTACCAAAATAAAACAACTACGACTATGAACAAGCTCCACGAGCTATAAACCAACAAAACACCTACTAACTAACTGCGATCTCCCCGACCTCACCAGAGACTTCTTGGCTGGCTCGGATCTAAGGAAAAACATATGAACAACAAACGGGGTGAGTCATAAAGACACAGTAAGTTACTAAGTGCAACTATATGACATGGCATAATGCTCAATCATAAAACTGTAACATGGCATCATTTATAAGTATACTAAACTGTAAACATGTACCACATAATCATAGGCACATAAATCACATATACCACGTAGCACGATGATGATCACATAAGTGCACGTAAATAACCACATTTAAAAAGGATATAGTTGATGTCTCTCAGACTATGCTGCTGTCGCTTTATACATATCGAACTGTCGTCGCCGAACTAGATCTCGTGCTCGGGACATACTGAACCCACTATACATATTATCGTTACATCTCGCTATTCTACTTAGCGAGGAAAGATACCATCATTACTTCTCACTTGATTACATAGTGAGGAAAATACTGTCGTTACTTCTCACCGTTTACTTAGTGAGGAAAATACTGTTGGTTGCCATAGTTACGTGTATTGCTTATAACAATAGGACCACATCCCACTAGGGCCAGTAGTGAGGGGAAAGGGAACCAATGAGGCGACCCATAGCAATCGCTTACCACGAAGGCTATGTGTCGTCACATTGCTGACTCGAATCAAGTATGCCAGATGGACTTCCAAACAATGCACAAGTAGATATTTACTCGTAACATAACAACAACAACAAGGTTCAAAAGTGGTGAACCTTATCCCAACCAAGGAGGTCAATGATCCTACCTTAACACATTACTAACACATTTTGTGAAATAAACTAATCAACATCTCAAAACCACATATTTAGCCTTGGAACACATAGTCATACAAGTATATGTTTGCAAGTACTTCTCACGAACAACTGGACCACATATTTAGTCTATAAACATCTACACATAAAGGTATACATTTGATTCCCAAACACAAAACCTTATGACTACTAATTTAGTCTATTCATAAACCCAAGTTGAGACTACTCACTTAGTTCTCAATCACAAACACACCAAGAGTACTTATTTAGACTATGAATATCGAGCACAAAATACTACACTCACAATGACAATTGAATCGTAACAACACCATTCTTTTAATCGCAAGTGCCCTCAAGTACACTTATCCTAAATCATACGGTTTTGTAATCAAATCCCAAAATTAATGAATAATCGTTTACCACATCGAGACTGTCATACTAGTCTCTAACATTCCGTATTTTAATATATATACGTGTAAACAACTCTCGTGAGTGGCAAATTCTATTAAACGAACATCCCAAATTACACAATTTCGGATATACGGCTTGCTAAATTCATTAGACGCCATCTTATGATTATAATCGGAGTCTTTATTTTACAAGTACCAAATAATCGGAGGACTAAAATCTATAGCAAACGAAGTTTAATTCGAGTAGGAATTTAACATGTTATTCAGTGGATATTATTCTCTTCAAATATCAACTTTCTAGAGTCATTAACATACTTCTCAAAATTTGGATATAATTGCTTATTATGAAATTTCCCAGTCTAAGTCTCATCTTCTCTTCTTAATTCAATTCCAAGGTTTATACTCCAACAAACATATATCCAACCCATTTCAAACCAAGCAAATCTCATACATATGGTTCTCACATACCAACATAGCAATTAGATGTGAAATTATCATCTTTAACAAGTCTAACATGTATATTTATGAACTAACATGTAAGAAATCCTAAAGCATACAACAAAGGGGTAACTTACTTAAAATGAGAAATCAAACCATTAACATCGCAATTAAAGCCTTCTACGTTGCTCCCGTAGTCATCCCTATCACATGCATGGCCATGGATCAAAGTTTGGTTGGTTGGATTGAGAGAACAAGAATTATACACACTATCACACCTTCATCTCCCATACTAACTCTCAAGCTCCATGGATGATGAGAAATGAATTGAGAGAGTACTTTTGGTCTCCCATGTGGTTTGGAGAGTGTTTTTTGCTGACCAAATGGTCTTGGGTCGTTTTGAGTGAAGTCAACCAATGTTTAAGGTCAAAAGGGTCAAAAACACAAAAATTCTTAAATGCTGAGAGGCCAGGCGCGCTAGGGCATGGCCCTGCTCTGAATTTTTGTCTGATTTGCTTAAAACTGCTGGTTGTTGCGTGCTAGGGCGCACCGATGCGCGCTAGGGCGCGACCTGGGACTCCAAAAGTGTTCAAAATTAATTTCTAAGTGTTTACAAAGGATCCTAACATGAATCCAACTTCCAACCGAGTTTAAAACACATTAAAACTCATCCAAATCAACATGTACAAGGCTTAGAATGAAGTGCATTCCCAAACATGAATGATGAACACAAATTAAATCATAACTAAAACATTTTAATCACATGAAATCAATATATGAATCAATCAACTTGATGTTCAATCAAGTTTAACAAACATGCTCAACATGATAACCATACTACATGATACACAAGTCATCCATAGGAGGAACCAGGGTATTACAGTTATCTTCCTGATCGACCATCTGGTTCAAACACAGACTTTCCGTACTTGACTCTGAAACCAAACTTGAAACTATTGTCAACCTCCCAATGCTAGTCCTCCTCCAATTCAAGGCCAGGTTCTGAAAGGTTAGGGAATGGGTAGAAGTTAGGTTATGGAAGTGTTTCTGGGTACATCACAATTTTATTGTTCCTCTTTTCCTTTTGACGCACCCTAAGGTGGTTGGACAAGCGACAATACTTTATTTTGACTTGTGAACCGTTCCTAGAACATTGGATTCTCTCACCAAAATATAGGACCTTCGTATTCCACATGTATTTCGACTTCCCAAGATTGGACAGATCTCAAGCGAAGGGTCTATATTCTCTTCAGGATCCACCATCCGAATTGTTTAGGTATATTTCATTGACTTCTTTGTTAATCCTGTGCATGAGGACCTTGCTTGTTTGTCGACCTTTTAATCACCATGATTCTCTTTCGGGAGAGTATGACTCTTTTTTTTTATGTTTATTTCTCGACATTTTTGTTGGTTGTGATCAAACATACTCTTTTGTCGGTCGGCGACTCTCTTGATTTGATTTCTTTTTGTCTTTATGCACAAGAATGACAAAGCATGTTAACAAGAACCAACCGGTCTTTTGAACTGTCCTAGAAATTTACATGAATTATGTGATGCCCTGACCCCAGATCTGTATACGAAATCCCAAGGTCAGTTCGCCAAAAAAACACAAGGACGTAACCAAGAAAAGCAAGTAGTGTAACCACCCGTACTTACGACGAAATACAATAGATAAAATAAAACTTGATTTAAATTAAACAAGTCTTCGGCGACAGTACAGTCTGAACCCAATAACTAAATCCGCAAGTATAAAGCTTGGGAAATAAAACAACTACAACAACAATAACAACATCGGCCACAACATGCCGGAACGTAAAAATAACCCACGAGCCACAACATGCTCGAGAAAGAAACTAAAACAATAACAAGTTATAAACACAAGCACGACATACACATGTCGACTACCAAAAGAATAAACAAGGTTTACAAGACAACCAAATACTACCCAAGTAAAGTTTTCTTAACTTTACATAACTATCGTCCTCACCAAAATAAATACTATTAAACCAAAAGACAACCTTTAAACAAAACTCAAGCTTTTCATCCTCACCGCGAACTGCTAGGCTGGCTCGGATTTAAGGAAAAATAATAAACAACAAACGAGGTGAGTCGAAACTCAATAAGTTACTAAATGCAACTACATGACATGACATAATGCTCAAACTGAAATCATAACATGGTAATAACATTTATATACCACAACAAAGCATGTATCAACATCATTGATATACAAATCATTCAGCTCACATAGCACCTTGATTAACACATAAGTGCTTGTAAATAAATCATGTTATAAAAGATATCATTTCTCTTTCTTCTTCTTCGTGTTGCTCTTGCAATACACAGAAAAACAACAAATGTGGACCGATAATCGTGTGGGATGTATTGATATTCTATCGACAAACCCAGTCAGAAACTAGCTAGCCAAAGTCGGGTGTATTGCTACAAAATGGGGCTACATCGCAACTATGGCCAACAAAAAAGGGTGTGTGATCTTCGGTACGGCGACTTATAGCGATCATAAACATTGATTTGTAAATACTATAGGTCATCCCACCATAACAATAACAACGACGATGCGAGCTGGACTTACACAACGCACAAGCAGGTATTCTTACTAAACTTTTGCAAATAACTGTCAAGTTCAAAAGTAGTAAACTTGACAAATAATGTGTAGATTATATTATTCTACAATATATGATCATCAAACATATTGTTCAAGAACTTTAAATCACAACTTTAGAGCTAATTTACAAGTCTCTAAGTTACTAGTATCAAATACTCGGAGGACCAAAATTCATATCAAACGAACTCTAAATTTCGTAGAATTTTAACATGGTGTTCGGTAATTGTTACTCTAACTAAAAATTAACTTCTTAGAGTCATTACTACACTTCTCAAAATTTGGGTATAATTGCTATATGCAAGATTTCCCATTTAAAGTCTCTAACTTGTTCTTGAGTTCATTTCTATGGTTGTGCACTCAATTTAAACATACAACATCATCCAAACCCAACACTTAACACATGAACATGTTATACATCTCAACATATCATTTAAATTTGAAATCACCAAGTAAACAAGTCATGCATGTAAAATATATCACAATTATGCAGCAAATTCTTAAGCATACATAGGGGGTTTAGTAACTTACCTAGGAATGAAGAATTAAACCAACAACAACACAATCAATGCCTTCAAAGTTGCTCCCCTAGTCAGTCCTAACACATGCAAGGCCTTGGATTAAGAATCAAAATGTTGAAACTTAGTTTTGCTGAAGAACATACACTATTCTCACCTTCTAGTACACACAGTCTCTCTCTCTCTCTCTCTCTAATAACCTTGGTTGATTTGGGATCGAATGAGAGTATTAAGTTTACTCCCTAAGGTGTTTTAGAGGTGGAAGGAGGTGTTGACTAAGGTCAAAGGTCGTGGGTGTCAATGGGCTTAAAGATTTTTAAGAAGAGAGTGAAACAATTTTTTTCAGAAAAAACAGAGTCAACATTCTGCCCACAGAGCGATCGCCTTGTCGCCAGAATGTTTCTGCCTACAAAGTGGTCACCAAAGGTGCGATCGCTCTATTCCCATATTTGGGATCCTTGGTAAAACACTCCAAATTTACTCCAAAATGATACTAATAAATTCCCAAGTGATTCCAACAAGTACTCAAGGTCAACACACTCCACCAAGACTCCCAAATAGTCCAAGAACATTGCTAGAATATAACATAAAGATTATACAATTGTAACACAACCCATATATGACAAATTTAGCAACGTAACACGTTATAAATACAAATGCTAGACAGTTTAAACACAATCAAGGCATACAACTATGAAGGACAATATATATACTAAAACATGCATGAATAATATGTCATTCTAATGAGTCTAACAAGCATAGAAAAACCCAGGGTATAACAAATTACGCATGGCTATGCAGGGCTAGGATGACTTACTTTTCGGAGGAAGATTAGTAATCGCGCGGAAAGGGATAGTGTCGGCTAAAGGAATGCTTGGCAGGGTTTGAAGCTTGGCAACAATTCAGAATAAATGAGTTCGTGTGTGTTCGCAGTGTCTAAGAGACTCTTTTTACAATTATATGTAAATGGAAGTGAGACAGATGTGTACATAATAAGAGGGAGATATGTCCATTTTTTCTGATTCGTGTGATGTGGGTTATGTTATGTTAGCAATTGAAATTAGCAGAAAGGAAACACATCCACAGATCAAGGGTTTAAAGCCTTGAGGAAAGAGAGGAAAAGAAATAGAAAAAATGGGAATTCTATCCTATTTCTAATTATTATATTTGTGTCCTATTTCCCAAAATGAAAAAAGACATAAATGAAATAATAAATGTACAAAATGAATAATGAGCATTGGCGTCCGAATAAATGTACAAATAATGAATAAATGAATTTGTACCTACAAGGGTTAGTATCGACGGAGTATCGAAAGTTTATACAGATAATATTTATATGCTACAAAAATAACATTTTAGTCTTGTTATAAAGAATCAAACAAATTCGCGATATTTACGTATGTGAGCATGCAATCATGTATAAAAAATGAGTCTGGCGCTCTTTTTTATTTAAAAAAACAAATGTCTCCAGCAGAGTCGCCACTATGAGCACCCCGTCTGATTCGCAGATCCATTCTGGGCCATTCGCTCTTGGACTTCCCTCTGTGATTGGTGTTTGATAAACGTGCCAAAAAACACATTTATTTTGTAAAAACAGAGTCGCCACCCTCGTTTATGAAGTAAACGAGAGAAAAACTGAGATTGTGCGTTCGGGGGCCAAGTTAAGATTTGGGAAAGTTTACGTACCCAATTCTCCCTTTCAGTCTCTACATGTTTGCATGCTCGTATTTAAGTATCGCGAGTTTGTTATTTTAAGTGACGAAGTATTTATATCTCTGTTTATATATATATATATATATATATATATATATGTTTATGTACTACAATATATACATTAATTTAACAAGTATAATACATGTATTTGCATGTCAAATGTATTGAAATAAATATACACATTTAAAATTCAAATGTATTTATTTACATATTGAAGCGAGATAAGTAACGAACGGAAGGGGTTACCTTCGTCGTTTTGAATTAGGCCAAGTTCTAGGTCGTTGTGTTATATTGGATCAAGCTAGCTCGTAGCCTAACCATTGTGCTTCCACGCTACCGATACGAGGAAAGGAAGACTTACGTTTTGTGTTTGTGTATTGTGTATTTGTGTGTGAAAAGGGGAGAGTTTGATAACTCTTCTTTTTCTTTCTTTTCTTTTCTCTTTCTACCTGAGAGAGAGAACAAAGAGTGTGTGTGTTTAGTTTGTTGTTCTTGGAGGAAAGAGTGTTGGTCTGTTGTTGATAGAGAGATAGGACCTCTTATATAGGAGGCTGAGAGGGAGATATTTCCCATTACTCTCAGGGCCATGTTTGTAGGAAGGTTTGTTTCTGTACCAAAGTCTTCAGCAGCCAGGTGGCTTGACTTTGAAGGCAAATGTCAAGTTTGGTGCGCGGCGCACCAGGCATGGTGTCCGCGCACCAAACCCTGTTTGGGTGTATTAGCACACCAAGTAAGGCTTCAGCGTACCAAACTTATTTTTTGGCTTTTTTCAAGCTTTGTGTCTTGCACTTTGGCCCTTCTAAGCTTTGTATCTTCAGTTTGGACCCTTGATGTTGATCTAACTGAAGTTGTTTGTGTTTTCGGACGTCGTTAGTCCTGTTTGATATGTTGTTTCCTGAAATGATCATAGAAACAAGTGTTAGTCCATTTGTAAATAAACAGTTGTTTATAGGATAATTCGTATAATGTAGGTGTACGAATCCTGGGTGCCTACACTACCCATTACTCGACTCCGTGGAGTCAAACATGCATATTATTTGTTTTACTAAATCATTTGATGTATTTTTATTACGTCCTAATCGACTCCATTGAATCAAACATGACGGTTACTCAAATCACAAACACACCAAACAAATATTTTATTACATTCTATGTGACTCCGTTAAAGCCGTTATTAATTTTTTGGTTATCATGATAACCCGTAGTATCATCCAAAATTGTTAATATTAAATTTAGTGTTACTCGTTAGGGATGATAACTCGCCTAAAACACGGTTTCATAATTCTCACCGAACTAAACTAACAACAATAACCTTAGCGATCTAATAATGTTCGAAATCAAATAACAACAACCACAACAACAATGACACGCCTCAACGAGCTAGAATACTCGGTGACTATAACAACAATAACCATAACAATAACATACCTTGACGAGTTAATATTGCCCGGAGACAATGAAATTAACGATAAACTAGCAATACCCAACAAATAGCATAGGAATATTTCATCTACAACAAATATAGCATGGAAACATCGTGATTTTATACTATGATGGCTAAAACAAGGAGAAAGGAGTAGTAATTTACAAACACCAAGATTACTCTGAAGAAAATGAAGAATATCTGGGTGGAAACGCTCCCCTCGTTGAGCTCTCCGTCGTGGTGTAGTTGGATCGTCGAATCTGCGCTTGGATCTCGTTAGATCTGAAGATCTCTCCCTTGAATACACTTTTTTCTCTCTTGAACTATGGAGGAAATATGAGGAAAGGGCTGAAAAATGAAGCCCACGCATCCAACCATGGTTTAAATAGGTCAAAGTGGTCAAAATGACAAAATTGGAAAAAATTAATAGATTTGATGCCGACACAGCGCGGGGGCGCCTCCATCCATGATGCGAGCGTGCCAGAGTCTAATACCAGGGATCTGATTTTGTTGTTTCGCGCGATCGCTCCTCTATGGCTGCGCGAGCGTGCCCTCCCCTACTCTGAAACACTCCAATAATGTCCTAGGTTGATCCCAAAAGGTCACTAGATCATTCTAGGTTGATTCTAACACCAAACCAAAGCCAAAACACTCCCAAAAATCAACCGTACCAACCTCTATTGTGGCTAAAATGACAATAAATGCTAATCTTGAATGAACCCAAGGGTTAGGCACTTACGAACACACCCTGAAACAACTTAACCTATGAGTTAACAATAAGATTGACATACTCCTCATTCATAACCAAGTTAACTAAGGCGTGAACACGTGAACACATCAATGAATATACATACAAATACGAGTCGATATCAAGAACAATCTCTAACGGGTACGAAAATATAGAATGGTTCAACTTTGTTCATTTTTCGGCCAAACATGTGCCACGAACACTACAACAAAAAATACTTTTAACAACATTTTTTACACAACATTTTTTGTAAAATGTTGTTGAAAGGTAGGTGTAGACAACGTTTTTATTTCAAATGTTGTGGTTTACATTTAAGACAACGTTTTCAGAAAAAATGTTGTTGAAATCATACATTAGACAACGTTTTCAGACTAAACGTTGTTAAAAGCATACATTAGACAACGTTCAGATAGAAAACGTTGTCTTATTTTAACAACATTTTTTTTTATAAATGTTGTCGTTAGCCAGACCCCCGAAATGTTTTCACTCTCCCGCTGTAAGCCATTTTTCGCGCTCTGGTTAAAACCCCCCATAGTCAAAATCCCCAAATGTGTTTTCCCTCGCTCTCATCGCTGCTCTCTCTCCCTCTAAACCTAACAGTCTTTCAACACAGTCTTTCCCTCGCTCTCATCGCTGCTCTCTCTCGCTCAGTTTAGGTCCGCTCACGGCTCACTTAATAAGGAGGTAATTGGAGACTTCATAACCTTCAATAGACATGGATGAATCTCAATCCTTCAGAGAAGAGTAGGGTCGAACCGTTTACAATAGAAGGGCCAATTTTGCAACAGCTGTAATTCATCTCCTTTCGGCGGTTTGGATTATTAGGGCCAGCTAGGTTCATCTCATTCCCCCAGTTGTAAGTGAAATTTTGGTTCAGTTATGAATTGAGGGTCTGCATTGTTGTGTAATTTAGTCTTTCTTGATGTTGGGAACAGAAATGGTTGAAATTAGATTTGATGCATTTTTTTTATATATTTCAAATGTATAAAGACCAAGCACCCCAGAGCTGCTGATAGCGCTCTACTTTCACTACAATACTTGCCCCTGTCGCCCTGTTCGAGGTGAGAAAATCAATCTAGCGGTACTTTTTCCGGAAACTCGAAGGTGAAACTTCTGACGGTAATTGTTGGCATCATGCTCTTGACTACGTTTATTTATTTCAATTGTAGCTCACATTTATTAAAATCTTCAGTTCTGTGTTCTCCTGGATTTTGTAGTTGTTATGTGATGATTTGATTTTATATAGACTATTTGGAGTTGATCTAGGTAAATTCAAATTTAATTTTGAAAGAATGAAGTTTTTGCTTGAATGTTGTATACTCCCTCCGTTTCAAAAAGATTGACGTTTTAGAGTTGTGCACACATATTAAGAAATTTTATAAGTTGACAAATATACCCTTATTAAATATCTTTAATTTTTGTGCTAAGAGTAGTTGAAAAGATAAATTAGAAGGAGATAGCCATTGGGAAAGATAAAGTATTTAATTAAGAGATGATCAATTATTGGAACTTGTGAAAAGACAAGGGTAAATTAGACAAAACATGCATTGGAAACCTAAAACGACAATCTTTTTTAAACAAATTTTTAGAGCTAAAACGACAAATATTTTGAAACAGAGGGAGTATTATTTTTAACGGTGTTCGATTTCAGAGAGTTATTATTATTATTATTATTAATTATTAATTGTCTATTTTTGGACATGTTTAGAGTTTATTTTGATTTTTTTAGTACAAATTTGTTGTGTGGGAGCTTGGGAATGTATTTCCTGCTGAAATCATTTTGTTTTTTGTAGACTGATTCATTTTTGGAAATCAAACTTTTAAAAGTTATATCTGGCTTTCTGATTTCTGGATTGCATGCGTGTGTGTAAAGTTATATCTGGCCTTTTGACCGCTGAAATTGAATGAACGAGCAATGCTTTGGGAAAACCAAATATATATTTATATATGTGTGTGTGTGTGTGTGTGTAAATGCTATATCTTTGCCTTATTACAGCTCAATTGCATGAGGCTAATGATTTGATGAAGAAACGAAAAAAAAAAAAACATATGTGTGTATGTAATCATCAACATTGTTTTCTGATTTTTGAATACATTTACTTCTTTCTAGTTTTGGGGAGTTTCGCTCAGTATCTTTTATAGTAGAGAATCCTTGCTATTAGCAAAGGTTAACAGTGTTCCGAATCATCAATCCTTAACTTGAATTATGACTAGATTGTTTTTAGGGGTTTACTCCTTAATTTTGTTAATCTTACCATTGATGATTGTTGAAATGAGTGGCTTAATTTTGGAAGCTCACACCAAAAAAAATATATAGATAGATCTGTGTCTCGATGTGTGTCTGCCTGATCCTTTAGTATGTAGGTGGTAGCTAAGTATTTGTTTCCATATTCAAAGTTGCAATTGGATCTATTGCTTTCTATTACAGTTTCTTTGTGGCAACATGTTGCTCTTGTTGTCCTTTTCTCCTTACTAAGCATAACCTTGTAACCACGATGCACTCCTCCTTATTTTCAGAGTTTAAATTTCATGTTCCTTGAATATTGAATGCAATGCTAGTTTACCATCCACTCATTGTTTTCATTTTCATTTGCATGTGTTTGATAGTAGAATTTTTTTAATCTGGCGATGTGTATTGTCAATTACTGACAATTTCTCTCTTCCAGAATTCTTTTTGAGGCTACAAATGGAAAAGAGAAAAAAAAATCGAGATAAATCCACAACCACAAGTACCACTTACATGTTAGGTTTTCAAGTGTATAGGAACATTAATAGGAACACGGTCGTGATTTGTTAGATGGTTTGCTTTATGCTTGGGACTTAGGAAAAGAGAGCAAAACTATAGATCTTATAAGGTTGATAACATTGTTGCACTATTGAGAGTGGTACAGTTTAAAGTTAGGTTTTCAAGTATTTAATTTCATGGGTTCTTGGCAATGTGTGAGTGCTAGAGTTTAATGCGAATTTCAAATACTGAATTTATATTTCAGTTTTTTTTTTTTTTTTTTTTTTTTTGTATTTGGCTGAATTTGACATTATTTAGTTTTCTGGTATGATACATACTGTTTTTTGTGGTGCTAGAGTCTAAATTTGGGTTTTCAAGTGTTTAATTTAACGGGATCACCTTCAATTTCACTGTTGAATCTTGGATTCGCTACCACATTTGCATCCTAGCTAGGTGTAAAGTTAGAATCCCAATTTTTTCGATGGATAAAGCTTGGCTGTATCTGCCAAGGTAATCGTATCTGAATTCAAATATTAGTTTGATACTAGCATGCTCTCTTGTTGCTAGCCAAATAAATTTTTTTATATATTTTCTTTGTAGACCACTGCCTGCATATAGTGCAGGACCTAGAGCTTTCGTTGCAAGTGCGATGGAGAAGTTAGGAAATCCCCCAAAAATTCAATGTCCTTGTGCTCGGTGCAGAAATATCATTTTCCAAACTGGTGACGATGTAGTCTCACACTTGGTTATGTTTGGGATGGATAAGACATGCAATATTTGGATTTTTCATGGGGAAGAACATCCTAGAACTTCCTCCAAAATGACATGTGAGCGCGATGAAGTACCAGATACATATAGGATGTTCATAGATACGCATGTTAACAAGGAAGAGATTGCAGATTATACAGAAGAAAGGAGAGAGGAAGGGTTTTCGAAATTGTTGGAAGAAGCAGAAACTCCCCTGTACCTAGGTTGCACCGACTACACAAGTTGACAGCGACAGTAGTACTTTTCAAACATAAAGCTATCAATGGTATTACTGATAAGGCATTTATGGAACTTCTCAAAATCTTGAGTGGCATGTTACCTCAGGAAAATACACTTCCTGGTTCAACATATGCTACCAAAAAGCTACTTATGACCTTTGACTTAGGGTATGAAAAAATACATGCATGTGTCAATGATTGTTGTCTATATAGAAAAGACCTGGCAGATCTGGACAATTGCCCAAGATATGGGAAATCCCAGTGGAAAGTCATCGAAAAAGGAGATGAGCGCAAAATTAAAAAGGGGATGCCGGTCAAGGTTTTGAGGTACTTTTCAATTATTCCCAGATTTAGAAGGATGTTCAGATCATCAGATAATTCTGAACAATTATTGTGGCGTAGCACTCATCATAGTAAGGATAACAAGATGCGACATCCGGTTGATTCGCTTCAATGGAATTTCATTGATAGTAATTGGCCTAATTTTGCAGCTGATCATCGAAATTTAAGACTTGCACTTGCTACAGATGGATTTAATCCTTATTGTAATCTAAGTTCCACATACAGTTGTTGGCCCGTGATGCTTGTTAATTACAACCTTCCCCTATGGCTATGCATGAAAAGAGAGAACTTGATGTTAACCTTGTTAATCCTGGGCCGAAGCAACTAGGAAATGATATTGATGTATATTTAAGGCCACTCATTGAAGACTTGAAAGAATTATGGATAAGTGGGGTTGAGGTGTATGATGCATATAAGAAGAGCATGTTCAATTTGAGGGTCATTCTGATGTGGACAATTAATGATTTCCTAGCTTATGGAAATCTGGTTAGATGTACTACAAAGGGTAAGGCAGCAAGTCCTATTTGTGGTGTTGATACTTGTTTAATATGGCTACCTTACAGCAACAAGTGTGCATACATGGGTCATCAAAGATTCCTTGCATCCAATCATCCTTATCGAAAGAACAAGAGTTGGTTTGATGGAACCATTAAGAAGACGGGCAAGCCTCTAATACTTACTGGTTCGGAAGTTTTAAAAGTTGTTAGTGATATTAAAAATAATTTTGGAAAAGGGGAGGAAATGAACAATGATGAAGAAACAAAAAAAGGAAGGGAAAAAGGTAAGGGCCACAAGAAGAGGAAGAGGAAGACTAAAAGAAAGAATGTCGTGAAGGGCCTCATGTGGAAGAAGAAGCGAATTTGTTTTTAGTTGCCTTATCACGAGGTAAACCATTTTTTAGACTTTAATAATACTTTAATAAAACTGTAGAGTTGATTAGTCAATAACATTATGTCAATTTCTTTTTCTAGTATTTACCGGCACGTCATTGTTTAGATTTAATGCATGTTGAAAATAATCGCGATGAGAGTTTAGTTTGCACTTTGCTTGATATCAAAGGAAAATCAAAGGATGGTCTTAATGCTCTAAAGACTTGGAAAAAATGGGAATTTGGTCAGATTTTCACCCAAAGGTTGGAGAGAATAATAAGATGTTCCTTCCACCAGCACAGCATACTCTAACAAGTTTAGAGATGGAGACCTTTTATTGGCGATTAAGAAATTTGAAGGTTCCTGATGGGTATAGCTCAAATATTGCAAATTGTTTTGCACAAGAAGACAAAATATTTGGACTCAAGTCCCATGATTATCATGTTTTAATGCAGCAGTTATTGACCGTAGCTTTGAGAGGAGTTTTACCTAAAGGGCCAAGAAATGCGATATTACGACTATGTTCGTTTTTCAACAATATAAGTCAAAGAGGGATTGATACAAAAAAGCTAGAAGTTATTGAAGAGGAAATTGTTGAGACATTGTGCATACTTGAAAGATATTTCCCACCTTCCTTCTTCGACATCATGATGCACTTGCCAATACATTTAGGACGGGAAACACGTTATTGTGGACCAAATCAATTCCATTGGATGTATCCATTTGAAAGGTAATCGTATTCTATTCATTCATCAAACATTATTTTTTTCAATACTTTTTGTAGTTGGTCTTCATCTTTTTATTCGATCTTCTTTAGATTCATGAAGACATGCAAGGAAAGTGTTAGAAATCCTTCATGTCCAGAAGGATGCATATGTGAATGCTATCTTGCCGAAGAGTGCATGAGATATTGAAGTCAGTATATCAAGAAAGCTTGTGAAATTGGTGAAACATATCATCATAATGAGGACTGTCAAGATGATAGAATATTTGATGGACGACCAATTTCCAAAGGAGAGCATACTATATTGTCTGTTGAAGACATGGAGAATTCTCATCGATATGTTCTATTTAATACTGCGGAAGTGGAACCATATGAAGAGTAAGTTTAAGTTAAATAAAAATATTTTTCACTCAATCTTTCTCTTACGATGTGTATGGAAGAGTTGAAGAGGTTACATGATAATCTCTCTAATGAAGAACTTTCAAAGAAGCATTCAGAGACTTTCTGTGATTGGTTTACGGATAAGGTGTTTTAACACTTTGTTGTGTTTGATTACACAATAGGTTAGTTTACATATTACCAATAAATATCTTATAATTTTGAATACATGTACAGGTTAAACTTGAAATGGCAACAGGAGATGTTTCTGAAACAATAAAAGGGCTATCATATTGGCCTAGAAAACAAGCACTCTCTTACTCTGGTTTTATTATAAATGGTGGTTTCGCACGAAAGCGACTGAAAAGTCCACACAGAATAGTGGTGTTTCACTCGAAGCAACTACAATACGTGGATTTGCGTCAAATGACAATGAAGAATCTAGTTGTAGTACAATCGGTCACTATGGGATCTTGTGTGATACTATTGTGTTGGACTACCTGACTTTTAAAATTCATTTATTTAAGTGCGACTGGGCGAATATATATCATGGAGTGAAGGTTAAAGATAGATTTACATTAGTCAACTTTGACCAATTTTAAGATCAATTTAAAGGAGATCCTTTTATATTAGCAACACAAGCCTCCCAAGTATTTTACTAGAGATTGGCAAGTCGTGGTGAGGCCACCACCAAGAGGCTACCATGATTTGGAAATCTATGATGAGGGTCACGATGAGGATGATGAATCATCTTATAAGCCACTAGATGCAACTTTGCTTGATAGAACCATGGACGACCAAGATGGTAGTTGTGTAAGAGCGGGTTGTGACGACATTTTGGTAAAAATTATGAATGTTTCTTTTATTATGAGTATATTGTTTTTATTACATGAGTTGTGATGGCATATTGGTTAAAATACTTTGATCTCTATAATCTTTTATTTTTCATGAGTATATTGCTTATATTACTTGATGTATATACAATATTTAATCCATGGAAATTTTCTTGAATTAACAGGTGGATCATTAGATAAGTGACGACTTACCATCATCATCGATATGGCAGGTGGACAGGCGGAGGTAAGACTTTACCAGATCAACTTAATATTATATATTCATGTTATGTATCTTGATCTGTATAAGTTGTATCCCAAATTAAAAATTAAAAAATATGGTCCCGCATTAGACATGATTTGCACTCGACATATTGGTTCGTGTCGCAAGTTGTTTCCTTGTCTGGCTCACAGATTATGGTGTTTTTCATACATTGCTGATTCATTCTTTCATCTCTCATTTTTGTTTCAAAACTTATATGTCTCTCTATCCTTTCTACTCCCAATCTTTTAGACAGTACTTTTTCGTCCAATGTTAATTCTCTCTATGCATGTCATGTTATAATAAATAAATGCCACCAGACGAACAACCAAACCAGAATAGTCGGCACCTACAGAATACCCTGTTATTCCCTGATACAGAATAGTTCCCAAGAAAACCTCAGTCAGCTAAAATTTAAAAAGTATGATAAAGTCGTATATCATCATTACAGAAAATATAAAAAAATTTCCTTTGGCTTCTAGTATTTGATTGTAAATCTTTTTCCTCTTCACCTTCTCCTCACTGTACTTCAGTTTAAAACCCTCACACTCTGCAACTGCAATACAAAAGATATATTAGTTAAAATTAAGCACCAACTGTGATCATCTGTTATAGCAGGTTACCTAGTCTCTATACTGCAGAAACCATCTTATGCAAATCAGGAATCGAATTGACACATTCATATGCGTTATACTAGAGCTGAGCTTGCTCTTGCTTCATCTTCTGTAAATAAATTAGGAATCTGTGAGAACTTTTTCTAATTGAATTCAAATGGTAAACAAGATAGACTTACCCAGTATATATGTGTTATATATATATATATATATATATATATATATATATACACACACATATTATGTGTGTGTTCTAACTCGATATTTGATAATGAACTATGCAGAGTTCAAGACAAGGGAAGAAGCGCTCCAAAAAATTAAAACTAGCAGCCATTTCACTTGCGCAACAACAGGGTAATGAAGTCATTAGGATTTCTGAAAGAGGTTTATGAGCACCCCCGATCCGCAGGATCGCTTTCTTTGGGCCTTTTCGCTCCTATGGTTTTTCATCTGTTGATTTTATGGTTTGATAAACATTTTAAAACACGTTTATCACTTAAAAATAGAGTCGTCACTCTCGTTTATAAAGTAAATGGGAGAAAAACTTTAGATTATGGGTTCGGGGACCAAGTTACGATTTGGAAAGGTTTTACGCACCCAACTCGCCCTTTTCGGTCTCTACATATTTGCATGCTCGTATTTAAGTATCGCAAGTTTGTTATTTTATAATATATACTTTACATGTATTTAAAATGTATTGAAATAATATACATTCTTCAAATAAATTTATGTACAAATTTAAATGGACTAACGAACGGAAGGGGTTACCTTCTGTCGTTTTACAGAAATCGGGCCAAGTTCTAGGCCGTTGTGTTATATTGGATCAAGCTAGCTCGTAGCCTAACCGTTGTGCTTCCACTGTTACCGATCGCGGAAAGGAAAACTTACATTTTTTGTGTGTTGAGAGAGAGTCAATACTCTTTTCTCTTTTCTTTCTCTCTTTTCTTCCTCAAAAAGAGGCTTGATAGAGAAAGAGTTGTGTGTGTGTGTGTTGGCTCTTTGGAGGGAGTTTAATCTGTATGTTGAGGGGGTGTAATCTGTCTGTTGAGGGAGAGCTGAGAGCTTTATTTATAGGGGAGGAAGTGAGAGTCTCTCTGGCCCAAGTTTGGACGAAGCTTTATCAATGCCTTCAAAGTCTTCAGCAGCCAACGGCTTGACTTCTGGGGCAAATGCAGATGTGGTGCGCGGCGTAACAAGCATGGTGTCCGTGCACCAAACCCTGTTTGGGTGTATTAGCGCACTCAACAAGACTTCAGTGCACCTAACTTGTTTTTCGTCTTTTCCAAGCTTTGTGTCTTGCACTTTAACCCTTCCAAGCTGTGTATCTTCAGTTTGGACCCTTGATGTTGATCTAACTAATGGTTGTTTGTGTGTGTGGACGTCGTTAGTCCTGTTGAATATGTTGTGTCTTCGATTTTGACCCTTGATGTTGATCTAACCAAAGTCATTGTATTTTTTGGACGTTGACAGTCCGTTGTGTATGTTGTTTCCTGAAATAATCATAGAAACAAGTGTTAGTCCATTTGTAAATATACAATTGTTTATTGGACAATTCGTGTAATGTAGGTGTACAAATTCTGGGTGTCTACAAGGTTCTAATCCCTCTCCTGACCACAATTCTACGGCGCAAAGAGTGCCTTCTCCCCCGCCTTTTACAACTAATGAAGTGCCTAATGAACCTATTGAAGAAGGGCAAAGACCACAAAAGAGGACAAGAGGTCCAACGAGGATGCAAACACTCATCTTAACTCCTAATACTTGAGTAGAGGTGGAGTCCAAAGAAAGAGGAAAATTAATAGGTGTGCACTCTGAGAAGTTATCTTCATACTTGGGTGCATTGGTACGAGATCATGTACCCGTTACTTTTGATGATTGGAGGAAAGTTGATGAAAAAGTGAAGGATGATCTGTGGACATGTGTCCTGGTATTAATTATATAGCTAACTCAAGTTCAAACATAACTTTTCAAGTACACATGTTAATGTTATATATATCTGATGTGATACTTTTTTACAAACGAGGTTTAAGGTCGACGATTTATTCAAGAAGCTTGTTATTCAAATGATGGGTACTCGTTGGAGGGAGTTTAAGTCTAAGCTAATAACATCAATCAGAGATGCATCGAAACTCCTAAATAAGGAGTCTCTCTATGCTAGCCTTAAACCAGATAATATAAGATCTCTTCAAGATTGGAACGATTTTATAGCAAAAAAGATATCCGATGCATTTGAGGTACATTGTAAGTTTTTATTTAATGATTTTGGTAAGGTGTGTTTTGTTTACCATTGAATTTTTGGTGTAGGTGAAGAGCGAAAAGTTCAAGCAGATCAGTGTGAAGAATGAGACCGCACACACTATGAGTAGGAAGGGGTATGCCCAACTAGAGGAGGAGATGGTAACTTTCTATGAACCTACTAACATATGAACGACTGTTTATAGTTTGTCTTGTGCTTGAAATAATGTTTCATTTTTCAGAGAAAGGATAATCCAAATAAAGTTATAAGGAGAGATGAGGTTTGGTGTAAAGCACACACTAAAAAGAATGGGGAAATACTAACTACTTTTATCGCTGATTGTGTGATAAGAGTACATTTCTATTAATGATCTATTTTCTAATTGTGTTTGACTTCTTTATATCTTAATACTCTATTGTTTATAAATTTTATAGAGTAAAATTAAAGAGTTCAATTCCTCGCAAACTTCCCCTGGGAATTTATTACCTATATCTGATGATGCACTCTTTCATGCCCTCGGACTCGAACGGAATGGTAGAGTTAGAGCGATGGGATTTGGTATTACCCCTTCTCTAGTAGGTGTCCACAAACATAGCTCCAAGAAAGTACAAGTACTAGAGAATACTATTTCTGAAATGAAGAATGAATTGGAAGACCTAAAAAATCTATTAATGCAGGCAAGTATTCTACAATAAAGCACATTGTTTTAAAAACTTATTTTAATTTGTCACTTACATGTTCATTTGTGTTTGTCCACAGACTATCGCTTAACAAAATGGCAAGATGCCTTCCCCTCACTCACAAATAGGCAAGACGCCCTCCCCTCGCTCACAAACTGGGAAGACGCCCTCCCTTTGCTCACAAAATGGTAGCTCTCACTTTGTGGGTAGTACTAATTTAAATGTTGATGTTGGTAGCAAATGCAAGACGGCTGCTGCAGAGGCTAAAATAGCATCCATGGATCCTAATGATGTGGTACATCACGTTCCACTTGGAAAGGATATTTGGAAACTTTGGGTCGAGGTGCCTTTAGATCCCAAGGCGCCACTGTGGAGTCCTAACTCAGCCATGTCGGTGATTGAGGATGCAATTGGAAGTACTATTGCATGGCATAAGGATTTCATCAGTTTAGATTAATCTTATTTTACTATGGCTCTTCTGGATATGCATATTTTGGCCAATGACTTTTATTTTCAACTTTCAGGATCTTAATCTATGTTAAAGACTTCTATTAATTGTTTTGGTTGTTTTATATAATTGCATTTTAGGGACTCATGCACCACATAGGTAACTAACCCCTTTTTAACTCCGCCAATGTAATTGCTATATATAGCATTACATTGCCGGTCCCAAGCCCGAATAAAGGAGGAGGGGAAAGGAGTTCACTTACCTACAGCAGTTTAAGGTAATAAGACCGTTCATTTCCTTTTTCTTGTTAACCTTTTATTCCTAGGCATAAGACCCTTCATTTCCTTTTTTCATTCTAATATTGTTTGCTCGTTTTATTTTCTTTTACAGGTATGAGCTTGGTCTAGGCTCCCATGCATGGAATCGCTCATCCTCTTCTGCAGAAAGTAACTGCAAAAGAGGAGGGGAAAGGAGTTCACTTACATACAGCGTTTAAGGTAATAATTAAGCTCTATCTCTCTTTATCTGAGTTGTGAACTTAGCATCAGTATTTTTTCTGCTTTCGTCTTCTTTGAGAGCATGTAATCTCTTCGTATCTTTCCTGCTTTCAGACTCATCAGCAAGATTAGCATCTCCTTCCATCAAAGTCTGGCCTTGAGCACCAACATACTCACCCTCGTCTTTCATGCTTTTGCCCTCTTCACCAACATGAAAGACGAGGGTGAGTATGTTGGTGCTCAAGGCCAGACTTTGATGGAAGGAGATGCTAATCTTGCGGAGTCTGAAAGCAGAAGAGATTACATGCTCTCGAAGAAGATGAAAGTAGGAAAAATACTGATGTTAAGTTCACAACTCAGATAAAGGGAGATAGAGCTTAATTATTACCTTAAACTGCTATAGGTATGAGCTTATTCTGTCCAGATTCCATTAGCTTCCATTTTTTATGCTCATGGTAAGCTTTGAAGTTCTTTTATATACTTGTTGCTGAAATATATTTTATCTAATGATGTTGGCCTTTCCAATTAAATTTCTTATCATGGGGAAATGATTCTATACCTTATAGTACTATATTAATCTATATTTGCACATTATCATGAGTATTAAAATATAGCAGGTTTCAGACACAATTATTAGAATGGGTTAAAATTGATCTACTCATGATTCTGAACTATAGGCTGTGGTGGGTCCTCTGATTTTTTATTTTATTTTATTTTTTACTAAAGTTTATCTGATGCTATTCTGTTGAAACAGAATGTGTAGGCTATTTTTTAAAGCATGTTTAGGCTTTAAATCTATCACTTATATCATTCATTTTGAGGAGTAAATGGTTTTGGAACTGCATTTAATTTTTACAAAGCCAGTAATGTGCGAATAAATGGTTGTGAATGTGGCAATAGGCAATACAGAGAGGGTTGTCACTTCTTCATGTCATATGCCATAACTGATGTTCTATTTTGTCATTTTGAAGAAATTTTTTAAAGGTCCATTTTGAGGAGTAAATGGTTTTGGAACTGCATTTAATTTTTACAAAGCCAGTAATGTGCCATTAAATGGTTGTGAATGTGACAGTAGGCAATGCAGAGGGGGTTGTCACTTCTTCATGTCATATGCCATAACTGATGTTCTATTTTGTCATTTTGAAGAAATTTTTTTAAAGGTATGGATGTTGTAGTACCCCTACTACAGCTTCGCACATATCCATCCCACATGTTGAACATTGTGTATGTGTTAGGATAGAACTCTGAATTGATAGCTTTCTATTTTTTTTTTCAGGGTAACTTGATAGCTCAAGATTTTAAATCTGCTTTAGAAGCCAATATATCTTGCAGTAAGTTGTCTTCACACATTTACCTTAATTTTGTTGGTTTTTTTCTTTCATCTTTTATATGTACTCATCTGATATATAATTCAGGGAGACATTGTGAACCACTCTAACAACAAAAACCCCAGCCTCTGTTTTTTTATCGAGGCTCAATTAAAGCCCCTCAATTAAATACATAAATATTAGTCTGACATTCTAACATGCTTCCTTCTGTAGTAAATGACATTTATTTGAAGTATATGTGTTTAGCCTATTGAATATAGCTAACTAGATGATATCTCTCATGAGTTTCCTTGGCTCGTTTGCCGCCGTAGTTGTAATATCATAATGTCCTCTGATTGTTGAGGTACATAGGGCATTGACAATCGTAGTAGCACATTTATCTTAGTGTAGTGATTGGAGAAGAAATACTAGGGATGCAGGGGAATCAAGTAGAGATTGCTTACTTGTTCACCTGGAGGTTGTTAATCTAGGGTTTCCAACTCAAAGACAATTGGTTATGTTTGGAGCATGATCTTCTATTGATACGCTAGGCTTTAGGTTACTGACATATGGTTATGTTCTTAACATGAACTTGTCAGGTTACCTGACTTGAAGCACACATGTTGGCTATAGAGGTGATGAAGAGTGAGCATATCTTGTACAAGGACAGTCTACTTACCATCTGAAAAATCATAGAACTCAGCACATACCCAATCTTATCCCCGGCAAATGTCTTTTATCTGATGGAAAATACAAAGAGTATAAGAGCAGATTGTTCAATAATAACAGTGATCTTAATTCTAAATGTCTTTTATCTAATGGAAAATACACCCGATAATTCGACTTGTTTGACTTTCGAGTCTTTTGATTCTCTCCTATTAAGAGAGAACTCTTTTTTAGTACGAGTCTAATGCAAAGTGTTGAGAAAACATTTCAACTTAGAAGAGCAGACATGGACTTGTTGGCAAAAACAGAGTGACTGTGGGTGTGTTTGGTGCAAAGTGTGTGTAAATGGTGCTAGTATGTGTTTAGGGTATTAGCGTATGTGACTGTGGGTGTGTTTGGTTTTTTAAAATGCATTTTGGATAATTGTTTGATTGCAGCCATGAAATGTTAATGAGATTTTTGGATAATTGTTTCATTGCTTCATTTGTTACAGTTTTTGAAGGATTTTATACTTGCTGCTTTCTGAGGCTTGATATACATTGTTGGTTGTCGCTCTAACTACCTAAACTTTGTAGATGAGTTGGTAACTCTAAATTAAGTATCCCGGCTTACACTTGTTTCTTATCACCCCAAGTGCGAGTGAGGTCACATATGAGGGCAAGTGTTAAGACTTGATATGCAATTTTGGGACATTTCTCTGACAGGTTGATTTATTAGATGTGTTAGTAACTCAACAACTAATCTTAACCAGTCATATGACATGATAGTGTTAGTTATTCTGCACAGAAACCCACATCTTCATGACAACACTTAGAAGTTCTTATACCAATCGTTCTCTTCATGAAATATGCTGGTTATGACGCTTTCTTTTTTCTTTTTCTGGTAATGCAATTTCAAAGATCTTTGACTTTCCTAAAGAACCTTTTAGTCTTCATTTAGAAATATTTTCTGATTGCAAAGGGTCTTTTGATTTCAGCTATCTAATTGCTACATTGGGGCTGCAAGTTGTGTGGAGTTTTGGACTTGCCTGCCTTGATATTCATGCTTTAAGGCTAAAGAAGGACTTGCACAATCATATCCTAGTGAGTCTCTTCGTAGTTGGTGCCTGGGTAAGTAACCGACTTCCTAAGTTGTAAAACTTCTTGAGAATGTTTCTCAAAAAACTTACAAAATAAATTAAAATGAATGACATGCTTTCCTTTCTATCCAAACTCTTGCAGCCATGAAATGTTAATGAGATTTTTGGACCAACATTGCAATGTCGTGAATGGAAGAGCAGATCAAGATTTGTTTTCTGAGGGAGAAGAAAGGGAAGTGCACATTGTTTCGGCTTATAATTTTTTCTTGTTCAAATATGTACAAGTAATGTAATCATGGTATATTGAAACTTACCCCGTATTTATGAAGAATTTTGGACTAGTGATGAATTTTTGCATCTTAAATACAAAAACTTCTTTTGACAACTTTAATTTTGTAATTTTGTGGATGTGATGTGGATGTGGGTGGATGTGCAGGGACGGGAATGGGAAGAACAGGACAGGTTACCTAGGAATTTAAAAAAAATAATAAAACATTGACAACGTTTTCAAAAAATGTTGTAATAGACCTAAGACAACGTTTTTTTAAAAACGTTGTAATAGACCTAAGACAACGGTTTTTTAAAAACGTTGTCTTAGGTCTAATACAACAGTTTTTGAAAACGTTGTCTTAGGTCTACTACAACATTTTTTTTAAAACTTTGTCTTAGGTCTATTACAACATTTTTAAAAAAACGTTGTCTTAGGTCTACTACAACGTTTTTAAAAAACATTGTCTTAGATCTAAGACAACGTTTTGTAAAAAAACACTGTCTTAGGTCTAATACAACGTTTTTTAAATGTTGTCTAATGAAGCTGAAAAGAATGGAATTTCAACTTGGAAGGGTATTCAACAATGTCTTT
Organism: Platycodon grandiflorus; assembly: GCA_016624345.1. NCBI lineage: Eukaryota > Viridiplantae > Streptophyta > Magnoliopsida > Asterales > Campanulaceae > Platycodon > Platycodon grandiflorus. Next base: position 34,698,101 of record CM028369.1, on the reverse strand, counting down.
TTGCAACGTTTTTAAAAACGTTGTCTAAAACTAGACCATACGACAACGTTGGATTATACAACGTTTTGGAAAATGTTGTCTTTGCCCTATTACAACGTTTTTAAAGCGTTGTTAAAAGCCAGTTTTGTTGTAGTGGAACTAACATGTCACGCTTAACAAATATGACAACACTCTCGCAACCAATCATTAAAGGTCGCACATCGTATCCCAAGGGTTTCTGAGCTAAAACAGAGTAATTACGAGCGATATAGGAAGGAGGTAGGGACGGAGCCTTACACTAATAGACCCAGGGTCATCACATTCATATATTTCATCCAACTTTGTGAAATATTTGCACGCTCCATCACAATTGTTGGCATACACGCTAGAAGTTGCTACCCAGATGGGCGATTGTTTTAATGTTGATGTTGTGTATAAAGCATGCAAAATTGGTATTAGTACTCGAACTTTATGCGCTAATTTGATTGTTTTACCTATGCATGATCTTGATGTGATTTGGGCATGGATTTTTGTCGTAGTATCATGCACAAGTGGATTGTCATAATAAGCATGTTGTTTTCTAATTGTCAGGTGAACCGGAGTTGCATTTTATAGGGGTAAAAGGGATAGTAAGATTCATGTTATCTCTAATCTATGGGCTTCCAAGTTACTTGCTCAGGGATGTACTGGGTATTTAGCTCATGTGGTGGACTAAACTAAGGTTACGGTGAAACTTGAAGAAGTCCCTATTGTGTCTGAATATCCTCATGTGTTTCCCGCTGATTTCTCACTACCTCCCAAGAGGGAAATTGAGTTTTGTATTGAGTTATTTCCAGTGACTAAACCAATTTTGAGGGCTCCTTACAGAATGGCATCGACAATATTGAAAGAGTTTTTTTTTTTTTTTTTTTTTTGAGAAACAGGGGCGGCACCCTGCAGGATTTTATAAAAAAACAAGGAAAACAAACAAGAGGGGGACAACCAGCCGTACCCTTATAACGGGGGGACGGAGGAGCCTAACCTCGAAGCGAAAGGAAAAGGAAAATACAAGGAAAACAACTACTTCTACTTACGAAAGCTATAAAAGCCTAACTCATCATGACCTAACGCCTGCCAGGCACTAACAGGGAGAAGCCATTTATGGACGATGGAAGATTGAGATTTATGAGAGTAAGCATACGCTGCCAAACGATCAGCAACATGATTAGCTTCTCTGAACACATGCCGCAAACTATAATCCCCCAACAGATCTTTACATATTCGAACATCATAAGCGTAACTCCAAGGAATACTGAACTTCCCAGCAATACTCATAGCTGCCACAAAAGAATCTGTTTCAACTTCCACCGAGTCCAAGTGAAGATGACGACAAAGTTGTAAACCATCACGAAGAGCTAAAAGTTCAGCAAACATATTCGTACCAGGCCCATAGAAATTAGAGAAGGCCCTCACCATTTTGCCCTGACCATCCCGAATTATGCCTCCCCCCGAACACAGCCCATCAATTGCTGAACCATCAGTATTCAATTTATACTCCGCTGTAGTAGGGGGGAGCCAACGCAACCAACTACCTCGCCGAACAGGCACATCAAGAACTTGAAGCCCCAAAGTTTGTAAAGCAAGGGTGCCCAAGCGATCCACAGAAGATTTGGGACGATAGATAAGAAACATATCCTGCAAACCTTGGCACACATTACGAATAATAGATCCAACATGCATAGGAACATTTTCAAAAACAGCCTTACATCTAGCTTTCCATAACTCCCAGCAAGTGAAAACCATAATACCAATCTGACTAGCCCCAATTTGATTACGGACAGAAGCATGCGCAACCCAAGTGTCAAATAAATGTTGGAAAGAAACATAGCTGCTCACCTTATTAAAAATAAGAGCGAACTTCTCCCAGACTTGAACCGCAACCTCAGAATGTAAAAACAAGTGACTTAACGACTCACAATCGGGACGGGTAGAGCAACACACACACTTAGACGTGACAAAAATGCTCCATCGCCGAAGAGCCATATCAACTGGAAGGACACCATGGAACAGCTTCCACATAAAGCCACTCGCCCGCAAAGGCAACCAAAATTGCCAAATCTTTTTTGCCCAGGCCAGCTTAGGAGAAACCATACGGAAATTGTCCCAGAAAGCAGCCGCTCTGAACTCTCCTGAGCGAGTTAGACTGCAAACCAGGATATCATCCTGTCCCGAATCCAAAACCACCTTCTGAATAGCGTCGTGCAGCCTAGGCGGAATCAATGGCAGCAGATCTGACTTCTGCTCAAAGGCTGACCGAAAAAATAACTTAAAATCCATAGGCTGGGGACCAACTAAGATCTCCCCACACCAGTTTGCACCCCAAAACGAGACCTCCCCACGCCCAATAACCCACTGAGAACACTGCTGAACCCTTGGCATCTGATGCATGATAGCCCTCCAAATGTGAGATCCCGACATTGGCCTTTCAAAACCATAAGAGCTGCCATATTTCGAGCGAGCAAAGAGAGCCCATAAACTTTTACCTTGAAGAACATTCCACGCAAGCTTCGCATGTAAAGACTCCATAACTTGGAACAGAGAACGCAAACCCAAGCCCCCTTCATCTAAAGGCCGACAAATAACCACCCACGACAACCAATGAGCACGATGCTCACCTGCTGCATCCCAAAGAAAGTTGGCCAGCATTCGCTCAATATTGCGAATCGTATGTTTTGGGACCTTGATAGCAGCAAGAGAGTATATCGGAATACTAGCCAAAACAGATTTTAACAAAACTAACTTTGAACCAGATGATAGCAGCTTGGACTTCCACCCACAGATTTTCTTACGAACTTTGGCTTCAACATCTTCAAAATAGGACCGTTTAATTCTTCCTTTAAACAACGGAACACCCAAATATTTAATCGGAAAGAATTGTTGCGAATACCCAGTCCAGACAGCCATGTTGTGAGCCATACGTCTTGAGGCTTTGGCAGATAAATAGAAACCACTTTTAGCAGTATTAATAAGCTGACCCGAAGCCCTTTCATATGTCGTGATAACCTCTTTCAAAGCCCGAATAGAACGACGACTTCCATTAGTAAAAATAAGCATGTCGTCTGCGTACAATAAGTGCGAAACAACCACGCCACCCCTCCCATGAGCATACGGAATAACCCTCCTTTCTGAGACAGCCCGATTGATGTTAAAGGAAAGCACTTCCTGGGCAATAATAAATAATAAAGGAGACAGGGGGTCACCCTGACGTACTCCCCTAGAAGACTTGAAGAAACCATAACCCTCACCATTAATCCGGAAAGTATACCAAACATTGCTAATAAGCATATATATTAGATCACAGCTTATCTCATCACATCCAATGGCTTTTAGAGCACGCAGTAAAAAGGGCCACTCAAGATGATCATAAGCCTTTGACATGTCAAACTTGAAGACCACGTTACCACCCCTAACCTTCATATCAATTCGATGAATTAACTCATGAGCCAAGACAATGTTCTCTTGGATACTTCTACCTTTAATGAATCCAGATTGTTCCAAAGAAATAACCTTAGGAAGGAAACACGCAATCCGAGATGTCATAATGCGAGAGATAATTTTACACGAAAAATTGCATAAACTAATAGGTCTAAGATCACCCAGACCGTTCGGATTAGACACCTTCGGAATAAGGACTACAGTGGTGGACGAAATCCCTCGCGGAATCGGACTACCCCGAAAAAAGTCTTGCACTGCCGCAATGACATCAGTCTTAATAATCTCCCAGCACCCTTGATAAAACCAACCTGTAAAGCCATCACTGCTGGGCGCACTATTCGGGTTCATCTGCTTAACACTGTCCCAAATTTCAGCCTCCTCTGGAATACCATGCAAGGTTTCATTATCTCGACGATCTAAACTATCTGGGAAGTCTCGAAACAAATCTTCGTCTTGAGTCGGACGAGAAGTAGAGAACATATCTGTAAAATACTCCAAAGCCAGCTCCCCTATCTGCTTGTTATCTACTAGCCAAGAACCATCCGAAAGACGCAGCTTCACAGTATTTATACTTGCCCTTTCCCGAAAGCTAGCATGAAAGTAGGCTGTGTTCCGTTCTCCTTCACCGTGGGGGAGCTCCAGTTTTATTTGTAAAGAAGAAAGATGGCACCTTAAGATTGTGTTTTGATTATCGTCAGCTTAATCAGGTAACAATCAAGAACAAATACCCATTACCTCATATTAAAGACTTGTTTGATTTGTTATGGGAAGCGGTGGTATTTTCCAAATTTGACTTGTCAAGTGGTTATCTTTAGTTGCGAATTTGTGAAGAGGATATTCTCAAACAACTTTCAGAAGCAGGTATGGCCACTAAGAGTTTGTTGTTATGCCGTTTGGGTTGACAAATGCTCCTATAGTTTTTATGGAGTTGATGAACCGTATTTTCATCCCTTAGTTAGATTGCTTTGTGGTACCGTTTATTAGTGATATCTTGGTGTATATCAAGTCAAATGAAGAGCATGAAACACATTTGAGATAAGTGTAATCCTTGTTGCGAGAAAAAAAACTATATGCTAAATTCAATAGGTGTGATTTTTGGCTACAGATCTCTTTTCTTCGACATGTGGTTTCTAAAGCAGATATTAAAGTGGATCCATCAAAAGTGGAAGCTGTTGTGGAATGGAAATGACCAAGAAATGTCACGAAAGTGAGAAGCTTTTTAGGGTTAACAGGTTACTACTAAAGATTTATCTAGGGGTTTTCAAAGATTGCTACACCGCTGACCAACTTAACTCACAAGAAAACTCTGTTTGTGTGGAATGAGCATTGTGAATCAAGCTTTCAAGATCTTAAACAATGGTTGGTAACAGCTCCTGTTCTTACTTTGGCAAGTAGAAATGAGAACTATGTGATTTATAGTGATGCTTCGAAAGATGGTTTCGGGTGTGTGTTTTGGCAATGCTTATGCTTCGAGGAATTCAACTCCATACGAGTAAAACTATCAAACCCATGACTTGGAGTTGGCTGCTATTATATTTGCGTTAAAAAAGTGAAAACATTACTTGTATGGGACAAAGTTTATAAGTCTATACCGATCACAAAATCTTGAAGTATTTGTTTTCGCAAAAGGAGTTGAGCATGAGACAAGGGCGATGGATGGAACTTCTTAAGGATCATAACTGCACCATTCTGTATCACCCTGGCAAAGCAAATATGGTTGCAGATGGATTGAGTCGGAAAGCTTACTTGACTTGTTTGATGATGAAAGAATAGAAATTCCTATAAGATGCTTGCAAATAGTGCCCGTATGAGACTAATCATGGGCTTATATTTGTGAATATCCACGTGAAATTAGGCTTACTTGAACAGATTCAGGAGGAACAAGAACGGGACTTGGAGCTACAGAAAATTGTGAAGACCTTGCATGAGGGCAAAGAATCTGAGTTTACAATACATAGTGATGGAGTGTTGAAGTACCGAGGTAGAGTATGTGTCCCTAATAAAGCCGAGTTAAAGAAACAAGTATTGGAAGTGGCTCATAGATCCAAGTACACCATCAACCCGGGGAGCACTAAGATGTATAGAGACTTGAAGCGAGATTTTTAGTGGAATAACAAGAAGCGGGAAATAGCGGATTTCGTATCTAAGTGTTTAACATGTCAGCAAGTGAAAGCGGAATACCAAAGACCAGCAGGGTTACTTCAACAATTAGAGATTCCAGAACAGAAATAGGAGTATATCACTATGGATTTCGTGATGGGATTACCGAGGACTCGCAGGGGGTACGATGTTATATGGTCATTGTTGATAGATTGACAAAATCAGCACATTTCATTCCTATTGTCATGACTCATTCCTTTAATCAATTGGCTACTTTATATATTCAAGAGATAGTAAGGTTACATGGAATCCCATGAGTATTGTATTTGATCAAGATCCATGATTCACCTCTCGGTTAAAGCATGTGTAGACACCCCAACCTCGTACCCTGCATTTTTTTACTGCATCGGGGTGCTCACAGCAGCCTTTAGAGGGTTCGTTGTCAACTAAGTTGATCTTTAGCACAACGTTTCATTCCCAAACTGATGGCCAATCTGAGAGAACGATTCAAATTCCGGAAGACATGTTACGTGCTTGTTCCATGGACTTCAAAGGTAGTTGGCATGTTCACTTTCTTTAGCAAAGTTTGCTTAAAACAATAGCTACCAATCTTGCAATGGTATGGCACCCTATGAAGCTTTGTATGGAAGTGTATATTTCCCATTTGTTAAGATAAGGTTGGTGAAGCTAAACTTTAGGGACCCGATATGGTGCGTGAATCAAATGATGACAACATAAGAAATGAAGAAAAATTATTCATCAAATGAAACCTCATCAAGTTATATAATATCCAACCTCCTCAAGAAAATCAAAGCTTTCTACTCCGAAACTTTGAAAGTTGTCTATCGTGATGAAGAAATGCTAGAAGAAACTCCATCTACCCATTTTCCTCCTTCCAATCCTATTGAAACAGCCAAAGATTCACTTGAAAGGGAAAACTAGTAACATTTGAGGGGGAAGAAGAATCAGAGAAGAGTGAATCTGAATTTGAAGACAGATTTGATAATAATGACATTCATGATGCCAACATGAATGTTGATCATGTTTTTCAAAATATTCTTGAAACAACTATATCACCTGGTAGCATATCAAAGATTAGCAGAGCAAGTGGTAGCATATCAAAGATTAGCTGAAGAAATTGGTGAAGAAGGATTGATAGCTAAAGTTATTGAAAAGAGCAAAAGAGATGTTGAGCCACAATTAAGAAAGATAGGACAAAGCTCTGGGAGTGGTGTTTGTCCTCAAGATGAAGAATTCAAAGTAATACTTCGAACAACCACCACTACCTCCCATTATTATTGATGCAGTTCAACAAATAGCCATCCCTTCTTGACAAATAGCTATCCATACTTCTCCAACAACTACCCCACCTCAACAAACAGCTTTCCCATCTAGAAGCGAACAAGGCGTTCTTGAGGTACCCTCCATACATGAGCCTTCTAGCTATCTTTTCTCTGATATTTCTTCTGATATTCATAGGATAAATGATAGTGTTGAAAGATTGAGAAATTTTGTTCTACCTCAATCTATTTTCAATCTTGATTTTGAAAATGTTGTTTCTATGTCCTCCACTCAATTCAAACTAGGAAGAAAATGTGCAGGTCTTATTGTTTCATTGTTTAAAAAGTGGAAACAACAGAGAAAGAAAATACACTCTGAATGGTTGCAAGAAACCTATTCTACCTAGCTTGAAAAATTCGTAGCTTCTCTTTATAATTGTATCTTTTCTTCAACTGTTTCATCTGCACAGTGACTCACTACATTTGAGAGCTATTGATGTTGGTAGATTGGTGTATTGGAAGTTTATATGCTAAAAGATTTTGCTATCTCACTCAGTTCATAAAATAGTCAAGGAAATTCTACCCTCCCTTATTACTTTTGTTAAGTTGTTCCCAAGAATGGCATCTGAGCCTAGGGAAGATGATTCTCCTGTGTCAAAACCTTCAACTCCCACATTCATACCTAGTTTAACCACTTCTTCTCCATCCCATATCCTTGAATGCACTAAAAGCCTTAAGGATGACATGTTCACCAAGAAGGATTACAATTCCTTCGAAAAGGCTTTGTGAAGAATGTTAAAACAAAGCTCTTACAATTTCAAAGAAGAGGTACGTCGAGTTCTGCAGGTCATGCCAAAGAGCAGAATGATGATCAGAAGTTTGTTCACATGAAATTGTAGTGCAAGCATCTCAGTCTTGTGCAGATGGAGATATAAGGTTTGACTTCTGTTAAATCTTAGATTCTTATCTTCCACACAAGATTTTGGCAAATAGGCATTTTCAGTCGTCTGAAACTTCGATAGCTTTTCTGACTTAAATGATAAATGAACCATGAATCAAGGCTTCCTGAAATAAAGTCTATGACAATTTAGAACCTAACACTAAAAAGCTTAGCAAAACTAAGTTCTACGAGATGAACCTTGCCTATGCCTCTAGTGTGAACACTACTTACATTAAAATTAGGGGTCCCCAACTAAGACTAAATAATTGATCAAGCAAATAGAAAGGTTACAACATATATTTTCCTAACACCACCCAAGGTAAAGGCGAGCACAGTAACAAGCACATGCCCCAGGCCCTCAACCCTGAAATAGCCCCGTGCTCGCTTTGCCCACAATCTCACAAATAACCAACCTCCATGTTTCTAGCCCATGATCATTTCCAACTAACTCCTGCCCTTCAAGTGGCTGAAGCAGAGCGTACCACCTCCATGCGTATGGTTACAAGCAGTTATAGGCACTACCTATAAATACCCCTTCGAAAAATGTCCAAGGTACACACTCGTTCATTCACTTACTGAATTCCTGCTGGTTCATACTCAGAAAGACCTTTGCTCCTTCGCTGATTATAACGCCAAAGTGTTTTGGCAGGGAACACCACCTTGCTCCACTCATAATTTATTTTATTCAGATTAACAAGTGAGATATCCAGGTCATTGGTAATACTACCCTCAGCAGATATATTGGACAGATCAGTAAAATAGTTGGTTTTAGATTCAAAGATGAAAATGGCTATCATCTACACAAAGATCTTTGAGAAAAAAATAATAGAATGAGAAGCAAATGTGCATAAGTAAGATTTGGGAGAAAATTGCTTCGTTATGTACAAACCAACCCAGTTCAAATTTTTCCTTCCTTCTCATCTGTCCCCTAACGCGCTTAACTTAATTTGACGGCCAGACTCCTACTAGCTTGGCCATGAAACTTGACTGCAAGTGCATACTTGTCTGAGTAGTCTGTCATCCAGCAGCACCATTATGTTGTTTGTTTACATCCACAAGTGCAATTCTCAAGTTCGTGATTAAGATTCTGGAAATGGAAAAGAGACAACCACGAGAAATTACCAATCAAAACTTAAGAACAATGATAATACTTGCTTTAATAGCCCCCATGCTTGCTGAACCTTCAACAAGTTCATCATGATGGCATACTACTGTGGTTCGTACAGAAATATGCATGAAAAGGGCCAGAATTGAGGGAAAGAATTCTTAATGCCCTACAATTTACTTAAGGAATCCATTCTAATATGCCTTAGAAAAGTAACAATTATCTAGGCATTATTTTTTAACATACATAACATAATATGTTGTTCATTCTTTCTGAACCAAACGCTTCTCTTTAATTAGGGCATGCCATTCCCATTCCTGTCTCATTCCCATTGGGACATTGAAATGGTTTTTCATTCCAACCCATTCCCACTTATTCAATTCTCATCCCGACTCTACTAGGGATGAGTTTCCCATTTCCACTATGTCGTTGTGATCACTAGCATGCAGTTGACAGCTATCCATGCGCACTTAACATATATATGCTTAGATGAATGCCATTTCAATAAAAGCTGAAATGTAAATTGGTTGTTATAGATGACACTATAAACCCACAACCCATCAATGCTGCTACTGACCTGAACCTGAGTTTGAAGACCCTTTATATGTTGCACCGCCAGATCCAGCATATCTGCGTAACTAGTTTGCTGAAAAAGATAATAATAAAATAAAATAAAAAGTTTCACATGGTTATAAGTATAGCGTAGTTATAGATAAATAAATAAATATATATATATATATATTCATGTTTTCTCAAAAAAATTCATGAAAAATACACTATTCATATGTAGGGATTGATTATTTTGTGCAGTGGTACATTTTATTTATATTTTAATTAGAGTTGTGTACGATATCGTTGGAAATGTTGGCGAATATTTACCATGAGAAATGTGATGAACTGATCTAGTTCATTGCTGCATGTAGTTCTTTTCAGAAAACGTTTTCCCAGAATATTTTTATTTTTTTTGGTTTCCCAAAGTATCCTCCGGCCCAAAAGCCCAAGACCAATCCTTGACGTACGGTCATGCGCTAGAAGTGGAGACCCTCTTTCAAGGATGTTTTTTCTTCATACACAAAGGCACAAATCCGAGACCTCTAGCTTAAGGGACCAGACCCTTTTCACTCAAACCAACCCCAATTGGTACCTAGAATTCTTCTAATGGGTATATTTATGTGACAAACTGAAAACATATTCACAAATGGCTTTCAATTATTAGTCTTGCATCTAAAATGCCAATGAAATACCTGTGTTCACATGGCACGACATGGGTGTGGGTGTGGGTGTGGGTGTGGGTGTGGGTGTGGGTGTAAGTGTGAGTGTGGCAACGTTACACTAAATTAGTGCAAAACCTTAAAATTTTGGCAGATCCAACAGCCGGATTCACACCCGTATCCGGAATCCAGATTACATAGATAGTAAATGGTAACAAATAACTAATCGATATTCGGAACATTTAGTGGCAACACTAATAACCCAGCTAGGAGTAGTATTTAGTAGCAACATTTAAAGAGGAATTAATATGATTACCTTATCCATATTCGGAACAAGATCTTGGAGCTTCTTCAGCTTCCCACTTATTCTGGTTCTCCTCTCCTATATCAAGGACAATATGATATTGAGCATGGATGAAAGGAACTTGAATTCAGTATCAAATATATGTAAGTTGTTAAAATCATGATATGACAGAGGAGAGCAAATCTTTTGTATTAAATGCATTTTACAAGTCATTCTGTCCTACAAACATTTACGTTCCGTAAGTTGACTTGCACGGCGTAGCATATAGGACATGGTTATGTATATGGGAAATTTTGTTTAGATCGCACGAAATATTAATGGCCCTGGTTATGAAAAAAGCACATACAATTGGCTAATCAACAAACATATTCGGTCCTTTTTCCACCAGATCCAAGGCAGAAACACTAGGATCCAACTTCCATATAGTACAGTCTCCGGTGTCATTCCCATCCAATATAGCACCAGTTGTATATTCCTATATGAACATTGACCTGGAATATCTTGCCAGTAATAGTGATGGGAATCAAGATAGCTCGGGTCAAGATAATCAAGACCCGTTGATCATAAAAAGAGGACCAATCACTCGTGTTTATGTGAGGAGGACTCAAGCAGCTTTACTTCAACTTGTGGGAGAGATTTGGAATCAGATTGAAGTTACCAATGATCTAGTATATAAAGAGAAGTTCATATGCAAGTTAGAGACAATCCTGGAAACTTGAAGGTTGGGTTTTGAAGTCTGAAAGTTGGACAGACTTCTTGTTTTCTTCTCCAAAGTTGGACAGTCTTCTTGTTTTCTTTTCCAAAGTTGGACTGGCTTTGATACCAATTGATGTGAATCCGAGTTCGGATTCGAGCCAAGACTGGTTCGAAGATTAACGGGACCCTTGTAGACGGACAACGAACGCGGAAAGAAAAAGGATAGGGAGTCTCCCTCGACCCACTAGCCGCGATTGACTAGGAACCTCGGGGTGCGGTAGAGAACCTTCGATGCGATTGCTGGAGACCCACGACCACGGAACGCCACTATCTTCCGACTCGTGAAGATTGATAAGTTCAAGGTGATTTCCAATCCAAGAAACCCAAATACTCTCACAAACTCAATCGTGGAGAAACGCAAGTGTATAAGAACACTCAAACAAAGCTTATGCTTTAATATATTAATCAAGTTGTTCTACAATGAGTTTAGAGCTTGTTGATTTATTCAAGGATTGGTGACTATCTTGGAAACTAGAGTGTGAGTGTGTGTGAGTTGAGTGTAAACACGAGTGATACACTTGTGAGGTTGTTGAAAATTGTAATCTAAAAACATGGCTCAACAAGGACAAACTAATGAGGTTCCACCAACTGGGGGTAACGGGGATGATGGAGGTTTAGGGGGAGGAAATCCGATAGACCTTCGTGAGGGGATGGCTAGGATGATGGAAATGATGGGGGAACTAACCCGAAGAGTAGCCACGTTAGAAATACCCAATGCACCGCCTCAAGGAAATCCACCTAGGTACCAACCAAGGAGGAGAGTGCAAGTAGAGAGTGAAGATGAGGACCCATTTACCCTAGAAGCATTGGTCGTGAAAAAGGTGTTGAGTACCCAAGTCAAAGAGTCTAGTGATCATCAAAGGGAACACATTTTTCATACTCGTTGCAACATTAAGGGAAAAGGTTGTGATTTGTTGATAGATAGTGGGAGTTGCACTAATGTTGTTAGCACGGAAGTGATAGAGAAACTGAACATTCCGATCATTAGGTACCCGCATCCTTACAAACTTCAGTGGCTTAATGATTGTGGGGAGTTAAAAGTGACCAAGCAAGCCTTGATCTCGTTTTCGATTGGGAAGTATAAGGATGAGATTATGTTTGATGTGGTCCCAATGTAAGTAGGGCATGTTCTATAGGGAAGACCATGGCAGTTTGATCGCCATGTGATGCATGATGGATTCTTGAATCACTACACCTTAGAACATAAGGGAAAATCACATACACTTCAATCATTGACACCACAACAAGTCCATGAACTTCAGCTTCAAAAAGCAAGGAAAAGTAAGGCTAGAGAGGTTGAGGGGAAAGATGAAAAGAATGGGTTGATGGAAGCAAGTAAGAATAAGAGTGTCGAGAAAAAAAAAAAGTGGGAATGAAAAAAATATGAGGGCGGAAACACGAGAGAAAGAGGAAGAAAAGAAAGAAGTTGAAAAGGCCAAGGGCCAAAGAGTGAAAAAGAATTTTTTTGTCAAAACAAGTGAGGTTTCGAGGGAGTTGGGGGATAAAAGAGAGGTCTTTATTATGGTTTTCAAAAACAATTTGGTTACTAATGATATATCAAGAACTGTGCCTTCTTTTGTCTCTTCTTTATTGCAGGAATTCAAGGATGTCTTTTCCGATGACGAACCAAGTGGCTTGCCACCTTTTCGAGGGATAGAGCATCAAATTGACTTCATCTCGGGGTCAACTTTACCAAACCGACCTGCTTACCGAGCAAATCCCGAGGAAACCAAAGAAATTCAAAGGCAAGTTGAGGAATTGCTCAATCATGGTAAGATTCATGAATCCTTGAGTCCTTGTGCAGTACCGGTAATTTTGGTACCTAAGAAAAATGGTGAGTGGCGTATGTGTACCGATTGTAGGGCCATTAACCAAATCACTGTCAAGTATCGTTATCCTATCCCACGCTTGGACGACATGCTTGATGAGTTAAATGGTGCTACAATCTACACTCGACTTGATCTTAAAAGTGGTTATCACCAAATTAGAATTCGAGAAGGTGATGAATGAAAAACTGCTTTTAAAACCAAATTTGGGTTATATGAGTGGTTGGTTATGCCTTTTGGTTTGACCAATGCACCGAGTACATTCATGAGGTTGATGAACCAAGTTCTTAGGGATTTCATTGGGAAATTTGTTGTTGTGTACTTCGATGATATTCTAATTTATAGCAAAAGCATGGAAGAACAAACACATCATATTCGTTCTGTTTTGTGCACTTTAAGGGAGCATTCTTTATATGCTAACTTTTAAGAAATGTGATTTTGCCATAGATAGAATAAAAGTTTCTTGGTTTTATTGTAAGTGCCGCAGGAGTGGAAGTGGATGAAGAGAAAATCCAAGCGATCAAGGAGTGGCCTACTCCTACAAGTGCGAGTGAGGTAAGGAGTTTTCATGGCTTGGCAAGCTTCTACCGTAGATTTGTCAAGAATTTCAGCTCAATCGCCGCACCGTTGAATGAATTGGTGAAGGAGGTAAAATTTCATTGGGGTGAAAAACATCAGGCTGCTTTTGAACTTTTGAAAGAAAGTTTAGTTTCTGCACCTATTCTTGTTTTACCTAATTTCGAGAAAATGTTTGAATTGGAGTGTGATGCATCGGGAGTTGGGATTGGTGGTGTTTTAAATCAAGAAGGTAAACCCGTTGCATATTTTAGTGAGAAGTTGAGTGGAGCATCATTGAATTATTCCACCTATGATAAGGAATTATATGCTTTGATGAGATGCCTTCGGACATGGGAACATTACCTTAGACCTAGGGAATTTGTATTCAAACAGATCATAAGTCATCAAATACCTGAAAAGTCAAGGGAAATTGAACAAAAGGCATGTTAGGTGGGTTGAATTCATTGAATCCTTTCCATATGTAACCAAGTATAAAAAAGGTAAGGACAATATAGTAGCCGATGCTTTATCGCGTAGGCATACTTTGATCACTACCATGCATTCTAGATTACTTGGATTTGCTTTCATTAAGGAATTGTATGCCAATGATGACGATTTCAAAGATGTGTTCTCATTGTGCGAAAAATTGGCTTTTGGAAAATACTATAGGCATGAGGGTTATCTTTTCAAAGAAAATCAGCTTTGTATACCCAAATGTTCTATGCGTGAGTTGCTCGTACGTGAGGCACATGGCGGAGGTCTTATGGGTCATTTTGGTGTATTTAAGACGCTCGAAACCTTAAAGGAACATTTCTTTTGGCCTAAAATGAGATTAGATGTCGTGCGTATTTATTCTAGTTGCATAACTTGCAAGCGTGCCAAGTCACGAATGGAACCCCACGGGTTGTACACTCCTTTACCTATTTCACATTCTCCTTGGACCGACATTTCTATGGACTTCATTCTTGGACTGCCTAGATCTAAGCATGGTCATGATTCAGTATTTGTGGTAGTAGATCGGTTTTCAAAGATGGCACATTTCACTGCATGTCATAAAACTGATGACGCTAGTTTCATAACTGATTTGTTTTTCAAAGAAGTTGTGCGTTTGCATGGTATGCCAAGAACAATTGTGAGTGATCGAGACACCAAATTCATAAGTCATTTATGGAGAGTATTGTGGAATAAATTAGGAACTAAACTGTTGTTTTCTACTTCGTATCATCCTCAAACGGATAGGCAAACCGAAGTTGTCAATCGTGTCCTATCTCAATCGCTTAGGACTGTTTTGAATAAAAACTTGAAAGCTTGGGAGGAGAGTTTGCCTTTTGTCGAATTTGCATATAACCGTTCTGTTCATACTGCTACTATTTACTCTCCTTTTGAAATTGTTTATGGGTTTAACCCTTGTAGTCCTTCTATTCCAGTTAAGGAGCAAGCTAGCATGGATGGAAAACACAAGGCAGAGATGATTCAGAAATTGCATGAACAAGTTCGGTTGAACATTGAGAAGAGGATATCACAATATATGCCAAGCAAGCAAATAAAGGAAGTAAACAGGTTATATTTGAGCCTGGTGATTGGGTGTGGTTGCATTTGAGGAAGGAACGATTTCCAAAGAAGCGTCGTTCTAAGTTGCAACCGAGGGGTGATGGACCGTTCCAAGTCCTCGAACGGTTAAATGATAATGCATATTGACTTGACCTTCCAGGTGAGTATAACGTTTCAGCTACTTTCAATGTTGCTAACTTATCCTTGTTTGACTCAGGTGATGATTCGAGGTCGAATCCTTCTCAAGAGGGAGGGAATGATGGGAATCAAGATAGCTCGGGTCAAGATAATCAAGACCCGTTGATCATAAAAAGAGGACCAATCACTCGTGTTTATGTGAGGAGGACTCGAGCAGCTTTACTTCAACTTGTGGGAGAGATTTGGAATCAAATTGAAGTTACCAATGATCCAGTATATAAAGAGAAGTTCATATGCAAGTTAGAGACAATCCTGGAAACTTGAAGGTTGGGTTTTGAAGTCTGAAAGTTGGACAGACTTCTTGTTTTCTTCTCCAAAGTTGGACAATCTTCTTGTTTTCTTTTCCAAAGTTGGACTGGCTTTGAGACTTGATTGAGTTGATTCATCCCTTAGCAATTACTGCATTTTAAGCCTATAAAAGGCGGCTCTAAACTCATTGTAGAACAACTTGATTAATATATTAAAGCATAAGCTTTGTTTGAGTGTTCTTATACACTTGCGTTTCTCCACGATTGAGTTTGTGAGAGTATTTGGGTTTCTTGGATTGGAAACCACCTTGAACTTATCAATCTTCACGAGTCAGAAGATTGTGGCGTTCCGTGGTCGTGGGTCTCCGGCAATCGCGTCGAAGGTTCTCTACCGCACCCCGAGGTTCCTAGTCAATCGCGGCTAGTAGGTCGAGGGAGACTCCCTATCCTTTTTCTTTCCGCGTTCGTTGTCCGTCTACAAGGGTCCCGTTAATCTTCGAATCGGTCTTGGCTCGAATCCGAACTCGGATTCACATCAAATAGGCGCAAACCTTGTTTGTTTCCTATACCCTCACTACTAACTATAAGGCTAGCCAACTGGTGCTAGCAAACAACCTGTCAATGCTTCAGCATACCTAGCACTCCAACATTCTTTAACACTCCAAATTTTTCATAACGCACTTCCATCCCCTAAGATGGCCCGGACTAAGCATTCTGCTTACACGTAATGGTCCAAATTCCAGAGTAGCCATGTCTCGAGATGAACCTGCTGGAATCACCAAGGGAAACGATTTGGAGGGTGAAATCAGAGGTTCGTTACTTTGGAACCTCCATGACAATATATGTAACCTGGTTAAGAATGAGAAGAGAGCTAAGTATGTCCCTTGGCATGGGACACACGTCACGCAGCCAGCTTTCAGCTACGGTACTGACTCGCTGAAGCCTGCAAGGTCGCACTGACCAAATATAAAGCCCATCATAGACATGAATAACATAACTAAACCTCGTCCAATCAATCCCCTTAACCTATAGCAATGGAGGACTTTCACAATCTCTAAAGCTAATCCAATAACTTTTAAACATCTAAACTGTCATTGTTGAAATTTTATTCATCTCTAATGGTTTCTGCTCTCTTGCCCATATGTCGTTAGGAATATAGAAATGATAAGTCGTAAAGACCATTCTAGTATCGTTACCAGTTACCACTACCTCTGCAATTTCAAACGATCAAGGTCCCTAATGATATTGTCAAACAAATAGGTACATGTGATAACAAAACGCACGGTAATATATTTATCTTTGCTGAGAAAAAGAAAACAAAGAAGCTACTTAAGTTTGCACTCACTCTTTCTGCTATGCTCCGAGGATGAGTTGCACAGCCACGCTTGGCGCGGATTTTGCAAGGTACTGAGTCTTGAGGAATCTCCATCAAACTCTCCATTGCAGCCATCTCTAGTGCTGATTGTGATGGGCCGAACTGGAGCTGGCAGAAAACATATATTTATCAAGAAACATTGTAGAATTAAGTGATCAGATTACTCTGTATTACAACAACCTCTAGTTAGGTGATGTATTTTATGTGAAAATATCTTCTAGCAAGGAGCTCATTGCAATTTTTATACTCCCTCCGTCTCAGAAAGACTGTCTTGGTTACTATTTTAGTCTGTTTCAAAATGGTTGTCCACTTTCCAAACCTGAAACCATTAACTATCTTAGTTTACTATTATACCCCTCTTAAATGCCTAGCTTTTATGACTTTGTTACTCATTAATGTAGTAACAACCAAATTCTGCTATAATTGATAGATGAAAATTTGTGCAAATAGACTCTAATAAATGATGTTTCTTAATCCTTGTGCAAAGTCAAACAGGACGGTCTTTTTAAATCGGGGAAATATAAATCTAGTTCAAAGGCTGTTGAGGAAAATGCAAAACATGCATTGAACAGATGAAAATGAAGATTACGTTACAATTTTCATTCATCTTATTTTCTTTCATACCAAACATCAATTTCTATCATCTAACTCAATCATTCATATTTAATAGGCATCGGATTCATTTTGTAGAAATGCGATTGTGTATAGTTGCTTCTTCATGTCTACGACATTGTCAACTTGCTTTGAAGCAGCTTAGCTAACTTTCATGTTTATCTAACTCTACTCGCTTCAAATTTTTTAAATGAAAACTTCATGGATTTTTTGTTCAAGAAGATGAGAGAACCCAAGTAAACAGATCACAATCTCATAGCCTATTCTGTTCTCCATTATATTTCTCTATCCCTTATATCTCTTGCTCGCAGACACTCTACGTATACATAAATAAATGTCAAAAGTAAACAAAAATATCAAATGCTTCTAAACGCATACATTAACTAACTTTTACTTGGAAATTAATAGAGCAACATAATGCCTTTACAAATTTGGTGTACAGCAACCATTATAGTGTTGTACAATACAACTACCATTGCATTGATAAGTTGTATTGATAAGTTGTAGTGTATAATAATACCATAAAGCTTGATGTTAACCAATCTGTTAATGAATTTTGTTGCTCTAGCATTACTCCTTTTACTCCCTCCATCAAAATAGTTCCCTTTCTAAGTTAATCTAGGACAATATCACATTACTATTTAACATACGTTTATTATCTTAGGTAATAAAATTTCAATTATTGATACAATATTAAGAATACTTTTACTAACAAGTTTTTAAAATTTCATCAAGATAAGTAAATTTTCCAAAATTTTTGTCAAAGTTTAATCAAGTTGACCAAAAAAAAGTCAAAGTGAGACCTTATTTTTTGAGACGGAAGCTATGTACCATACCTGGGATTCTACGATATTGACACCATTAACAATGTCGTTGCTGCTGTTCTTAGCTCGTTTGCTTTGTGGAGAAGGATACATATTGGTATCGTCCCAGGATCCCATACTGAAGCTAGCTGTCGTAAAAGAATGAGAAGCTTTTCTGTGGCCATCAGCAGCTATGCCATTGATAGCATTCTCACTTTCTTCAGAAATCTGAGACAGGGAGTCTTGTCTTGTGAAGCTGAGTTGAGAGTTCAATCTTGATATCCCACTGACATGTGTATCTGAATTCCCTTTGGGAGTGTAGCTTCCTATCCCCCTTGGGAATCCTATAGGCCGCAGAAATCAAGAATCAGTGATTACAATCATATAAAATGTTGAGAATATAAATATATATATGAGGCTGATAACAAAGCAAGAAATCAGTCAGACGAAAAACTAAACAGGCACACACTGATTTTAGGTTCTTGTAAGTATTATCCACTTTTGCGGTCTCTTTTACTTCCATCAAAAGGGAAAAATATTGAGTCCAATCAATAATGTAACATCCTAAAACCGGTTCTAACATCCAGAGAAATAGATAGGGTGAGAAATACAAAGAAATGTCCGAATGCAGGCATGGACTTGGCCCGGCTATATATGGACTGTATCGGAGGTTTCATCCTAAAACCGGTTCTAACATCCAGAGAAATAGAATGGTGAAAAGTACAAAGAGAAGCCCGAGTACAGGTATGGCTTGGCCCAGCTAGATATGGACTGTATAAGAGGATTCATTCTAAAACCAATTGGAACGAGTAGTCCCTCAAGCCTATATACTAGTCATTAGTCATATATTTAGCCCATATGCATGGGATAGCGGTTCTAACATATAAGCAACCTTGCTGGTAGGAAGAGCAAGGTTAATGATGACACATAAAAAAGGTTACTAATGAGTTGCATAATGAATGGAAGGTGATACCACATCAGAAAAACATAGCATTTTGAACCATTCTGCATATGCATGCTGCAGAATTGCCAAATAAAACAGGCATACTTCCAATTTAGTACTCCGAACTTGATTAATGTTAAGCTCGATATGCATTGTCGAGCCACTTTCTAACAACTTAAGATTTTGTATGAGTTGGTAACTTAACATAATATTAAAGCTCTGGTTTGACATCGTCTTACATGGAGACCCGTCACCATTTGAGACACATTCGTGTGGCAATCTTAGTTCTATACATAGCCGGTATCTTTTTCTTTTAACTAT
Source organism: Platycodon grandiflorus (assembly GCA_016624345.1). NCBI lineage: Eukaryota > Viridiplantae > Streptophyta > Magnoliopsida > Asterales > Campanulaceae > Platycodon > Platycodon grandiflorus. The sequence continues at coordinate 34,678,517 of CM028369.1, read as the reverse complement.
TTTTTCTCTTTTTTGGAACCAATATTTAGTGTCGCAAGGAGTAGATACCATGTTCTAAATGTTAATTTTGTCATTTGACAAGGCTCATGCAATAAAACCTCAAGAACTCCACCTTCTTAGAATTTTTAATTTTAAAATTTATCAAGGTATCTCCAGGCTTGAAAGTTCATAACTATTTTTTTATGTTTTAGTTTTTATATTTATAAGACCTATAGTTAAACTAGAACAACTCCTACCGGCTAATCTACGTGCTTGATGATATCTTCTTAGAATATCTTTTAATCAGGCTCACTTAACATTAAAAAAGAAAAGGCAGTTGAAAATTTGAACAAGAGGAAGACCTATATGAGATCATTTTATCAGCAAAGAAAATGGAAAGCATTCCAGTTATATGGTAAACATATAGTATATACTCCAGTCCAAAATAGTAGTTCACCTCCTTTGGAAAGCATTCCAGTTATATGGTAAACATATAGTATCTCATTTATGCCCTTTAAAAACATGGAATAAGTGCACACTATGCATTGCAAAAACAAAAAACAATGCATCGCAACACAAACACGATGCACATAAAACACGGAAGCCCACGTTGTGCATCGCAAAACAAAGAATGCACAAATTACCTTTTTCATTTGCGATGTACCAAAAGTTGTGCATCGCACTATAAAAACAAACTAACCCATCTTCACTTCAAAACACACAACAAAAAAAGAACCCTCTTCACTTCAAATAGAGCAAAATTTCTTAAAACCCTTCGAAAATTTTGCAAAAACTTTTGAAAAACATTATGAGATTCTATTGGTTATATTCAAAATGGTCGTCAACCACTAACAAGTTTGTAGGATGTTTTACAATGTCTGAATATCAGGTTAGTATTGCTGAATACATTTCAGGGTTTCAAAAACAGAACAAAAATGTCCTGAATAGCGTTAGTACCAACAACATCCATCCACTGTACAAATATTTTTTTCAACAAATCAATAGGTTGTATAACATCTACTACTACTTACGGTTGGTAGTGGAGTCGGATATGAGTTCCAAAAAGCACTCACAAATCTTTTAGTAAAAACTTCACGGAAAAATTTGGATCCAGGATTTTATACGATCTCAGTTATTTATCATCCAAAGTTGAAGAAGTTTTCAGGTACATAATACATTTTATAAATGTACTTTTTGTTAAGCACTTCCTGAATAGAGTGAAATATGTATACAAACATTACATTTTTTGTATTATTCCTCTTTTTTTATGAACCTATGCTGATAAACATTGTGTAATTTCTATCTTTTTTGAAATTACGTTTACAATGCACACGTCACAATGCACAAAGTTTTATGATAAAAAGTACTATTTTTGTGCATCGTAATGCACAACCTTTATTCCCATTGCATAACTTTTTAGATTTCATATTCAAATTATATGTTCTAATCTCAATAATATATTTTCAGGTACGCGAGGTGCACTCGATTTGTGTCAATAGGTTTGTAAATAAATTACTTTTCATTCTGCTTAATTTGTGTACCTTGTTTACACCAACTTTAATTTCACATTTGTGTTGATGGCTTTTACATTTTCACCTACTTACTAGGCACATTTGGCTGCATTTAGGGCTCGCTACTACATTGAGGGCGATGCATCTGAGACCGATTCCTCAGCCGGTGGAAGGGCTGCCATGAGGGAGATAAATGTGGTTGTTCGTCCGCTTCCAAGGATCAGGTATAATATGAAGGATGTCATATTCTATTGCTAAGTAGAAAGGTTGACCCGATTTTGGTGTTAGTTGTATATTGAGATGGTTTTACAAAATAATTTAATCGTTAGCTCTGTGGTCAGTGGCAGTAGTGTTAAATCTTTTTGTCCCACGGCTCATGTTGAGGGAATACACTCCTTTGAGTAGTATTAGAGAGCTCATTCGACGACATCGGGTTTTTCTATTCCATACCACCAAATTTATACCAAAGAATGTCAATTATGTGCTATGGATTGTATTCTTGATAACTTTTGTAATAGCAATTGGAATTAATAAAAATTACAATTATTATAGTTCACGATGCATAAAAAAATACTTCACGATGCACATATTATACTGAAATAATACTGTTATAATTGACGATGCACAAAATTATAATTAACGATGCACATTTCTTAACACAAATTATTCTGAAAATAGTACTGTTATAATTGACGATGCACAAAATTACATTGACGATACACATTTCTTAACACAAATTATACTGAAAATAGTACTATTATAATAATTGATAATGCACAAAATTATTCTTGATGATGCACATTTCTTAACACAAAATTATACTGAAATAGTACTTTATAATTGACGATGCACATTTATTAACACAAATTATACTGAAATAATACTGTTATAATTGACAATGCTCAAAATTATTCTTGACGGGCACAATTCTTAACACAAATTCATGCACATTTTATACTGACGATGCACATTTCTTAACACAAAATCACAAAATATATTGACGATGCACAAATCACAAATATGATGATACACAATTTACACTTAAAAACGTCATTTGTTGTTACAGGGGCAGTTTTGGAACAAATAGCAAATTTATCATTTAAAATGAATTTAAGCGGTTAAAAACAATTATAGTGGACTTAAGCGGTTATAGATTATCTAAAGGGGATAGGCCCGCAATTTTTCCTTATTAAAATTGAGCCTGAGTTCTGTTTAAGAAAACCAAATTAGAAAAACATTGGTTGCCACCCTCTGGTTTAATTAAGGGTCGAACTAAAATGGGGGACTGTGATAAAATTACATAGGTGCTAAATACAATACCCCAAAAGTGTTAAATACCACCCATCCTTGAAAAAAATACCGTTTTGCCCTTCATTTGATTTAAATGAGTATTTACACGAAAAAACCCTCAATTTTATATTTAGCACAAATGAAACCCCTAGGGGTGGAATTTGGGATGGCCACCTTCTAGTCATGGCCACCTAGGGGTGGCGGCTCTTCCAATGATGGCCGCCTAGGGATGACGGCTCTACTAACTTCCGTTAAAATTTTAACAAATTTGTAAACTTTTTAACGAAATTGTAAACTTAAGGGTTGAAAGTGTTAAAAAAATAAAAAACTGACAGAATAATAGATAGCCGCTTAGTCTAGGTGGATGTTTAAAATATGGCCGACTAGGGGTGGCGGCCTTGTCTAATTTTCTAATTTTTTTATTTTAATTTTTTTTTCAATTATAACACTTGTAAATATAAATTTTCACTAAAAAAAAATGAACAAAGGAAATATGTTATATTCAGCTCTTTTGTGGTGTTGTATTTAGCACCACCCTAAAATTAAACTTATACTCCCTCCGTTCCTAAATTATTGTCTGGGTTGACCCGGCACACGGATTAAGAAAACTCAATTGACTTGATTATTAATATTGAAATAGTATTGAAAAAGTGTATTGTTTCCTTTAATGCCCATGTGTATGTGGCCCATAATTAAAGTAGGAAGAAGTAAGGGTAAAATAGTAAAATTGATGTTCTAAAAAGGAAAGTTTCAAACAAGACAATTATTTTGGGACGAACGAAAAAGGAAAGGAAGGCACTAATTTAGGGACGGAGGGAGTATATCACAAGGTTAATTTACGCAAACAATATATATTACTTCACCATGATCTCTTGACAAGAAACATTTGGCGGGTCCCCATAATAATTTTATTCTATGGATGGGTCTAATATGTTTGTACTTGAAGACATTTTTCACAGTAATAAATAATACTTCATGTTCAAATGTGCGTCAATTTTTAAATTTTGTACTAAAATTAAGAAAATTAACTTTTAAGTCAATTTAGTAACATATGTACATTTGTCTACTTATAATATTGAAAGTTCGAACATGATATGTGTTAAATGTGAAATTAGTAAACTTAAATTCTTTTCGTTTTTAAAAAAGTGTCTTGTTTGACCCGACACAAAGATTAAAAAAAATATGTAATTAACTCTATAATAAATATTAGAAAAATGTTAGGTTTACAATTTTTTTTACAATTTTTGTTAAAACGAAGCCTTAATGAAAAGAAAAAGTGTTTTGGATAAAGACAACTTTACTCTTCATTAAAACTTAATTGTAACAATAGTTGTAGAAAGAGTTGTAAACCTAGCAAAGTTATAAATATTAAGATATGAAGAGCAAAATTGTCTTTTTAACAAAAGTTTTTTTTTCATTAAGATTTTGTTGTAGCAATAATTGTAAAAATAATTATAAAACTAACATTTTTCTTACGATGGTGTGTGCTTTTCAAGAATACTTGTACGAGGGTGTGGCACATTAACTAAAGTGGGCAATCAAAAATTTTTTTTTTTTTCCGAACGGCCCTGAAAAGAAAAAATGAAATTCTTTTTTAGAAAAGAGAGAGAAAAAAATAAACACTCAGTTTTGACCAAAAAAAAATTTTTAATTGACATTTTTTAGAAACAGTGAATAAATAAATGGGAATTGCTATTCCAACCCCCAAAATTGCTAAGTATACCCATTTACTTAGTTCACCCCCCTCCAAATATTATACCACCTATATTACTAAGTATACCCCCACTTTTTTCCTATTTTACCATTTAACAATAAACCCTCAATTCTCACCCACCCAAATTAAAACACTATCTACCCAACCCACTTCCCTCCTAAAATTAAAATACTCTCCATTTCTCACTCTATCATCTAATCTCTATCATCTCCATTTATTTTGAAGCTTCATCCACTTCAATTTAGCTTCCTAAGAATTGCACAAAGTCAAGCCACTATTTAGGCTTGAAACACACATTTTGGTTAAATTTTTTAATGATTTTTTAAATTTTTTGAAGAAAACTGCGAACGGAGTGTGCGGCACCCCCGGCCGCACGCCCTAAGGAATGTGCAGCACTGGTCCGCCGCACATACCTTAGGGCGTGCGGCCGGAGGTGCCGCACATATCTTAGGGTTCTCAAAAATTTTAAGGGTAATATAGTCATTTAAAATTGTAATAATTTTGTAATACTGATAAAGGAGTAAAGTCAGCAATATTGGGGGTGGGAATAGCACTGCTCTAAATAAATCTGTAAATTGAACTGATAGACGATGGCAAAACACGTAGAATTCACGTGCAGGAGTGGGGGGAGTGGGAATGAAAGGGTAGGCCCCCAAGATGGCTAGTTGCAACTTGCAACTTGCAAGGCACGTGATCGATCTAGTGTCAGTCTGTCTGTCTGGTTAATTCCCCCTTTCCCCTACTGCAATCTAATCTAATCTATATATATAAAGTCAAGTAGATTCAGCGAATCTGCCCAAACCTTTACCATTAAATAATTGCAAATAGATAACTGTTCCGTTAGTGGGTATTGATGGATGATGGGCATGCAAGTAGGAATATTATATTGAAAAATGCAAATTAATGGTTTGTCCCCCTTAACTATATCAAAAGTTTGTTCTACCACTTCAAGAATCAATTATGATACTTTACCTCCTTTAACTAAGGGTAGTGGATGCCTAGTTTGGCTTTCTGGAGTTCCAAGACGAATTTCCCCGAGAACGATAATCATGGCTATGTATAGAGGTTAGAGATGTTAAACGAACTAGTCCTATTAATTTCGGGTCAGTCCTAACGGATTGGGGCCCTAACGAACTGCGGGATAAACGGTCCAGTTTATTCGGACTAATATTGAGGACCTAACCCTAACCCTAGCAGGCTTCGGACTAAACGAGCTACTAAACGCCACGACTGAAGATATAATATAACAATATTTTAAAATAGTGAATCGATAAACCACCCATAACTTAGATAGTTTTTTATATTTTTCATAAAAAATATAAACTAAACATTTTTTTACATCGCTGTGTTATAATTTTCAATTTATTTTTCTCAAAATAAATATTATAAGAGCTCTTCTTAGCAGTTCTTTCAAAAAAAAATTATATTTCAATATCATTCACAAGAACACAAAGAAGACATGTAATGCAAAGAATAAATGTGTTTGACTTTGGATTAAGAGGTTGTTGGTTTTATTCCTATAGTAGTTGTTTAACTTATCTCCTAGACTTTTTACAGCCTAAGTAATATTACGCGTGCTGGCGGCCAATCTTGAAACCTGGCGGGCCCTAATGGGCCTCAGGTTAAATAGTACAGGTCAAAAAGCCTTAATTTTAAATTGACCAAAAATATTGAGCTTTAACCCTTTTTTTTAAACGGGTCAACCCTACAAGTCGTGACACTTTTAACATCTCTAGAGGTGTGTTTCCTTGTTAATTAGTGTGATGTACTTTCCTTATGTTTTTGCTGATATAAAATGACATGAAAAAAAAAAAAAGTCACAAATTGGCTGACGTATGAATTTTAAAACTCGAAAATCTACCCTAGTCTCCTTGTATTGTATGGTTGCAAATTGCAATAGTCTATCATTAGTTTTTATACCATATACTCGGATGTAGGTATATAAGAGCAAGGGTATTGCTAATAATCGTGGTATTTTCGATTTTGAACCGGTTTGGTCATGTATTTTGGCTAAAATACAAAAATAAAATACAATTTATTTGCAAAAATTATATTTTAATGCTGCGATAGAAAAAACATCGTTTTCAAAACGCAGCTGCGTTTTAAAACACTTGAATTCCTAGCTTTTTCCAATAAAAAAATAGATTTTAAAACGGTGCTAGGTAAAAACAGTACTGAAATTTTCAGGTTTTTCCCAAAACGCTGGTTTTAAAACGCTACTAAGTAAAAAAGCTGCATATTGAATTGATATTTCAAACGCATTTATAAGAAAACACTTGCGTTTTTAAAACACTGCATTTCATTTATTAATGGAAGGTTGGATGTAAATCGTGGTTGTGGTGGAATCAAATCTCTTGTGCCATAAATTGTGTGCCACTTGTGTACCCCTTTCATCTCAATTATTAATTTTTTAAAGTGATTTTAATGTAAATAATTGAGATAAATAAATCAATGGTTGAGATGAAAGAGACACACATGTGACACACAATTTATGGCACAGGAGATTTGATTCCGGTTGTGGTCGGTCTCAAAGAGGATTGCAAGAAAACACTCATATATAATCTAGGTACAAGTATTTCGGGAAAGGCTAAGAGTAGCGAATCGTTTCTTGTTAGACTGTCGAGAGGTTCCTGTGATTTTGGAAGCTCTAACTTGAGCTTAAATGACAAACGCATACTATTATGTTCATCTTATCATATACAGTATCCGTTCCACCCAAAGAGTAATTATTAAGGGATATATTAATGTTATTGAATTTGTTCATAATTACAAAAATATTTAAGTACAATCAAAATAATTACAATACAAGTAGAGGATAAAGATGAAAGATTATGAAAATTGTAAGCATAATTTTTTTAAAAGTGAACTCTTTAAGTGAAATATCTCAAAATAATATAATGGACTCTTGAAACGGAGGGAGTAGTAACAATGTAATTAGGAATATAAGAAACTTAAATTCTCGATTTCTAAGGGCCCGTTTAGTACAACGTTTATAAAACGCAGTGTTTTAAAAACGCAGCGTTTTAAAAAACGCAATGTTTTAAAAACGGAGGTCTTTCCTTATAAATACGTTTGGGATATTACTTCAATACGCAGCTTTTTTTTCCTATGAGTGTTTTAAAACCTGCGTTTTGGGAAAAAACTGAGAATTCCAACGTTTTAAAACGCAGCTGCGTTTTGAAAACGCTGCATTTTCTGCCGCAGTATTGAAACACATTTTTTGTAAATAAGCTGCATTTTATCCCTGCGTTTTAGCCAAAACACTCGACCAAACGGACTCTAAGTAATGTTAGGGTTTTCAATGTCATTGAACTTTTAGCTAAAACTTAAGATCTATTGCCAGCCAATACTCAACTCGGTCCTGAATGCAGGCTCATTCTATTATGGTCATTTTATCGTATATTCAAACAAATTAAGATGAGCAATATCAAGTTAAGGCATAACTGAAGGGCCAAAAGGTAAATTAAACTACTTAAACAAGGTTCAACCTTGCTACTACGATTCTACACCATAGTGAAACTTGTTCCTCAACGGGGCATACGTGATTGTTTAATGTTTTATTTGTAAAAGCGAAAACAAATAACTTATCTGTCAAATAAGTAAGAATTTAATAATGTCATATTATATGAACTAAGAGCATCACCAATATAAATGTGAATGTAAAAAAATTAAGTGTCATCTAGAATTTACACATTTTTTAAAGAAAAAAAAAACTCTCCAATGCAATTGTAGAATATGATGTGTCAACTAAATTGTTTTCTATTGGTTATTAGATAATTGATTTTTGACTTTCAATGCACATTGTGAAAGAGGATATGTCACATCCTCCTTCACAATGTGCATTAAAAGTCAAAAATCAATTATCTAATAACCAATAGGAAACAATTTAGTTGACACATCATATTCGCATTCCTACTCCACAATTGCATTAAAGAGTTTTTTTCTTTGAAAAATGTGTAAATCCTAGGTGGCACCCAATTTTTTCACATTCGCATTTGCATTGGTGATGCTCGCAAATGCATGAGCATAATTATTAATTTTAGTTACTTAATTACAATTATACAATTTAATATATTTTTGGTTTATTTTAAATTGATGTGATTTTGATTAGTTAATTAAGAAAAGTGGAAAAAGTTGATGGTTAATTTTAGTAGAGTACATAGTTATTTTTATTGGTGGTAATTGGTAATTAAAGTTAAAAATAATTTTGTTAATCCCAAAAAGTATGGCAAGGCTTCATCATAAATAATATTCTTTCCGTTCCAGGTAAAGAGTACATTATTCTACTATGCAATGCACATAAATAATTCACTTTCAAAAATTATGCATACATTCTTTATAATTTTATAATTTTACCCTCCACATGTGATATAAACATACTAATTATGCTTAAATATTTTTGTAATTATGACAAATTTTAATGATACTTATATATCACTTAATCATTAAAATTTTCAAACGTAAACTCTTTGAGTGAACCGAAGAAGTACAATTTATAATATTTTTTGTTTGTTTTAAATTGATGTGATTTTGATTAGTTAATTAAGAAAAATGAAAACAAGTTGATGGGTAATTTTATTAGAGTGGATAGTTATTTTATTGATGGATTAAAGTTGGGGATAAAATTATCAAGGCTTCATTCCTAAATTATCGTCCTATTTAACTTTTTTTAGTCAAATAAGATGTTTTTCAAATGCAAATTTGATGTATATTTTTTTATTGTTTTCAAAATTATAAAACAAATAATTTGTAGTGCATTCATAATACTACAAATAACGAGTTATATTATTTTTTTAAAATATATATATCAAATTTACATTTTTAAAAACATCTTTATTGACTAATCAATCAGATCGATAATTTAGGATTAGACAAAGTATAAATTAAATATAAAAATAGTCAACTTAATCTTAAATAAAATTAAAAAGATAGAATATTTAAGTTAAAGACTTCATCCTACTTGTATCTAGAATTCTTGTTTGTCACAAAAATATTGTCTAGTTGATCGAGTTAACCCGGTATAAACATTATTGTCTTCAAACTAAGAGCATCTCTAATACTATCATCTAATTAATCTTTTATATGTGGCATGCTAAAATAAGAAGACATATTTCTCATGTGGCAAAAAATTTAAAGGCAAAACTCATATTTGAGTAACCCAACTATCCACAAAGATGCAATCTAGTCACCACAACTTTAAAAATATTATTTGGGTCACTGTACTATCGTTTTCTTGCAAATGAGCCCATTTTATGGATGGGCGTTAGTTCATCCATTAACTTTGAGTCAAATACCTATTTTGCACTTGTCTTCGTCTCTCTGACCATCTCCACAGATCCAGCCAAAACTTCATCGGTCGCGCCTCCAATCTCTCTCTACTCCAATTGTCGCGGGTATACCGGTCATCTTTTTCTCCTGCTCCAGATATCGCAACACCCGCGCGTCATTCTTACGAAATCTTTGAAAATCCGAATCTAGGGCTTAATTTTGGGAAACCTTTTCGCAGTCAAGTAAGATCTTTCTATTGTGCTTTTGGATTAACTGTTGCAATTTTTTAGAAGTATTATTTGGAGATCTGTTGCTTCTGGGATTTCTCCCATGATTTGGATTGAGTGTGGGCTTAATCTTGAATTTCTGGAAGAGCACGAGCTCTGGCCGCCGTTGGTGCTAGTAATGGGAAGTGGAATTTCTGGAAATTGAAAGTGAGGGAAAGAGGAAGATTGAAATGTATGTGGGGATACAAAGAAAGAAATGGAAATATCTGAGTTTAACCAACAAGATTGGAACCCTAAAATTGGAGATACAAATTTGGGGGAAATTGAAATGTGTTTAAATAACAAGGGTAAAATGGATATTTCATATAAATTTAACGGTTGAACTAACGTCCGTCCAAAAAATAGGCTCAGAGAAAACAATAGTACAGTGGCCCAAATATGAGTTTTGCCAAATTTAAAAGTCTTTCTAAACATTCTCCAGTGCAAGACTCATTTTAGTAACAAAAAATAATAATTACTCCATACAATAACTAGACCGTAAAAAATAAAATAAACTAACGGTAAATAACGTGGATGAAAAGACATCCTCTAGGTGACTCTCTAAAAGTAGAAGATCACGTAGATGATGTCTTCCCAACTGAATGTCAGATCATCTCCACCTCAGCATAAGAGGTTTGCATTGAATAAAATTTTTTTGGAAAAAATCTATCTTTCCTACGTGTCTAGCATTTTTTTTTTACTAGATAGATGATTGCATTAAAAAAGTTCTAATATTCGTTCCAAGTAAATAGTTCACTATTCTATTTTATGATATTTCAATTGAAGAGTCAACTTTCAAAAATTATGCATGCAATTTTCATAAGTTTTCATCTTTACCCTTCATTTGTATTGTAAGTATCTTAATGTTTCTCAAATATTTTTGTAATTATGATCAATTCCAATAACACTTATATATTCCTTACTTATTAGATTTTTCAATCGGGACTCCTTGGGTGAAACGGAAGAGTAACCATCCCTAAATTAGTGTCTTGCTTTCCTTTTTTGTACGTCCCAAAACAATTATCTTGTTTAAAAATTTCCTTTTTAGGACAACATTTTTATCAATTTACCCTTACTTTTTCTTCTTACTTTAATTATGCATCACACGCACATGGACATTAAAAAAAAAATTACACACTATACTAATATTAATAATCAAGTTAATTATTTTTTTAATTCGTATGTCAACTTAAATAAGATAATAATTTAGGAACAGAGGGAGTATAAAATAATAGTAAACATAATAATCTAAGCACAAGTTGACCGTTTAATAACACTCCTTTTTAAACGAACAAGTTGATAAGGTGCATTTGGGACCACTTGTGGTCCGTGGTGATTAAGTTGTCCACTACAAATATGCTAAGTAGAAAGTATTAAAATGTTAAATACCATAGGTTTCAAATAAATTAGTCTTTGTTTAGAAAGTCAATCTATTATGTTAATCCTTCCATCTTTAAAAAAAAAAGTTCATTTTCTAATCTTTTCTTTTAGAAAGTTATTTTACTCTTACTTTCCTTATTACTCCTTTTATTCCTAAATTATCGTCAAATTAAACTTTTTTTTAAGTTGAACGGACATTTTTTTAAAATAAAAATTTGACATATGTTTTTTATTTTATTTTTAATAAAAAATACGTAATATGTAATACTTTTAAAAAAATATACGTAAAATTTTTATTCAAAAATTAGTTTGTTTGATAAAAAATTCAAACAATCAGAGGGAGTACTTTAATAGTGGGTCCCACTTACAAATGAGAATTAAAAGAAATTACTTAACATATCAATATCTAAAATAGAGGCAATTAAGTTTTCTCGAAACAAGCAAAAGATTATTTAAGTAATGGATGGAGTATTAAATTATTATTATTTAACATGAATTTATTATATTTTAGGTAAAAAAAAATTTAATAAAAAAGCTAAAGTAACTACTCCCTCCGTCCCTAAATTATTGTCTGGATTGACCCGACACACGAATTAAGAAAATTTAATTGACTTGATTATTAATATTGAAATAGTATTGAAAAAGTGTGTTGTTTCCTTTAATGCCCATGTGTATGTGGTTCATAATTAAAGTGAGAAAAAAAAGTAAGGGTAAAATAGTAAAAGTAATGTTCTAAAAAGGAAAGTTTCAAACAAGACAATTATTTAGAGACGGACGAAAAATGTAAGGAAGACAATAATTTAGGGACGAAGGGAGTATTTCTTTAGGACAGAGGTAGTTTGATATTTCATCAATACGTTAATAGTTGAATTGTATACTTTATATTCTAACGCATTACTATAATTTTCTGTTTTTTATACCGATATAGCATGAGCCTATTAATATTATTATTAGAGTATGCTTTTTCTGTTTTGCTATTTTTGTTTTTGTTTTTTTGCTGAAGACAATAATTATGTTTTTTTTAACATAATTCATCTTCAAAACACTCCCTGCCTCACAAAAAGAGTGTTTCACATTTTGGTTTGTTCCAAAAAAAAGAGAGGTATATTTCTGAAACTTTAAGCATCAAATTTCCATATTTTTCATTTCTTTTCCTTTCTTTTCGAAGACATGATATAATCTAACATGTCATACCAAATAATATATTTCCTCCGATCCCTTAATTATTGTCTTGTTTAACTCGGCACACAGATTAAGAAAAAATAATTGACTTGATTATTAATATTGATATAATGTGTAATTTTCTTTAATGCCCATGTGTATGTGGTTCATAATTAAAGTAGGGAAAAAAGTAAAAATAAAATGGTAAAAATAGTGTTCTTAAAAAGAAAGTTTTCAAGATAATTATTCTGGGACAGACAAAAAAGGAAAGGAAGACAATAATTTAGGTACGGAGGGAGTATATGTTTAATGAAATTGTAAGAACATAAATAGAAAAATAAAAATATAATATTAAAATTTTTGACTCGTCACAAATCCGATTTTTTTTTTCTCTTTTTGAATTGAGGGGTTAGTATTTTGTTAGTGTCAAAGATAGAGTTCAAGCAAGTTTTTGTAGTGAAACTTGTGATTTAAATTTATCTAGCTTAAAAGAATTGAAAATTTGATACTATATAAATTAAAGTAAGACGGAGTTCCACTCTTCACAACTCAACCCACCAACAAAAAATACAGGTGGTCTTTCTAAAGTTTTGTCATCAAAAAAATCATGAATGTGTAGTTTTTGAAATATATATATAAACAAACCTAATGACTTAGATTTTATATCTTTGGGATGCTTGGAGCTTACTAAACCATAAAAAATAATAAAATAATAAAAAAAAGAATTGCTAAGTAATGACATTTAATTATGGATTTAGATTATGAAATAACCACATAGATAAACCAGCATGCTAACCTTTCATTGTGTGTGTGTTGCAAATTTAGTCTCGGATCCAATGTGAAGACAAATTTCATTGGGTCAACGACAGTAATGTGCACAGAAACTACTCATGCCAAATGTGATTTAGAGCCCGTTTCGTGCAGTGGTTTTTTTTTCCTAGCAGCGTTTAAAACCTGCGCTTTGAAAAAAAGCTGAAAATTTCAGCGTTTTAAAACTCAGCTGCGTTTTAAAAACGCTGTTTTTTCTGTCACAGTATTGAAACATAATTTTTACAAATAAGTTACGTTTTATCCCTGCATTTTGGTCAAAACGCTCAACCAAACGAACTTTTAATAACACCCCCCTACAAAACCATAAAGAAGAAAAACAAACAAAACGTGGATAATTAATCAAATGACACCACTTGGTGTCCAATGGTCAAGTGTCTATCTGGCTATGCAACTATCCAAATTTCAAATTTTATTAGTTTTTACTAAAAACTGTGTGCGCCCTCAAACTGGCCACCAAAAATTTGTTTCTTTATTGGATTGAATCCACCACCCCCCTAGGGTTTGAGTTTATTGCACTCTCCACATTATTGTTTTGATTCCTCGTACTAGCCCCCTACATGTACATGTCTCATGACGGAATGTCCGTTAAGGACAATGTTAAACCAAGCCGAATTCCTACCATAACATAAAACGCTAGAAAGGTTGTGCTATCTGATGCAATCGATAAATGTTTAGATGTTACTGATCTCACTCGTCTCGACAGTTCACTTAGTAGTCCAACATCACCTAATAACCACCTAGACTTACGCCTACTCTCCGATAATCCAAACCGCTCACGTTATGCTTGATTATTCCATTATTCACCACCTAGTTCACCTTTGACAACTACTTCAAAATTGAAACTACTCAATGAGATGCTACATTTATCTTCGTTTGATATGCAAGGTAATGGTGTGCAGACTAATACTATGATGGCTCACAAAGACAAACGCATAGGGCAATAATATCGCAACAATGGCTCAAATTGGAACGATTAGTGGTGGCAATAGAATAGTAATTAATGATCAAGCAAGATTGATAAATGTTGTGCAGAAGGCAACAACGTATAATAGGATCAATCAGAAGAGAGATAATCGAAATTTTATTAGAGGCGTGTTAGGTAGGGTGGCTAAATCGTTATGCGAGATTTCAAAGATTGGCTATTGAACTTTATGCGCACGCCTTATCGTATATGGTATGATGCCTTTTTCTAATAGTTCGGAGGGCGCCAGCCTAGACATCCAACAATAGAGGCAACAACGATGCTAGGGTAATCGCGTGGTAGGGTGAAATGTGGAGAGTTGGCTAGGACAGAAGCATAGATTATCAACTATTGTGGACTAGAGGCCGATATTTTTATTTTGTACGCTACGAGTAGTTCCCAAGAAAGGAACATATTTAGTGCTTGCTTTTAAGTTATTAACTAATTTAAAAACTTTATTCAAGTATGGTTACTTAACACGGTATCAAAACTCTTATTTATTAAGATCTTGGGTTGAAGTCATCTTGATTGTATTTATTACCCGTAGTATTATGAATTTATATTGTTACTCAGCTTGGTTTGTCCCTAATAAATCATATTTGTTTATCCCTCCACGGGTGAATGGGTCACAGGTGAGACAAGTAGTGTTAAATATACATTGTTGAGCTTTTATGTAACAGATTAAACTTTTAAAGAGTTGGTAACTTAACACCCGCAAATCGAATCAACGGACAGAGTCTTTGTAGTTTTGATTAAAAGTTAATTGCACTTAACGATTCTGTGGTTAGCTTATTATCGCAATTGGGGTACATGTTCAAATTTTGCACATTAAACTTTAAAATTATTTTCTTGTTGCATCAATAATTAAAAGGATAAAAAATAATTTAAAAAATAATATATATATATATATATATATATACATATATATATATATATATTCTCTCCGTCTATAAATTATTGTCTTGTTTAATTTGACAGACAAATTAAAAAAAATAATTAACTTAATTATTAATATTGATATAATTTATTATTTTCTTTAATAGTTGTGTGTATGTAATTCATAATTAAAGTAAAATAATAATAATAATAAAATAATAAAAATAATGTTTTAAAAAAAATCAAATAAGATAATTATTTAGTAACGGAGTCACGGACAAAAAATTAAAAAAATAGAAGACAATAATTTTGGGAAGAAAACTACGTTACTAGAAAGAAAAACCATAAAACAGAACACATTTGCAAACAGATTTTAGGCTGCAACGGTATACGGAAATAGAAAAGGCGTGGTGGAAAAGATAGGAAAGAGAACAACACACCTTTATCAGTGAGGGCATCAAGAAAGTCAGCGGGCGAGCTTCTGTGACGAACCAAACCAGGAGAAGACGAAGACAAGCCGCCGCCGCCGCCATTTCTACTTTTCAAATCATTAAAAACCGTTGCGAATTCATTTAAACAGTACGACCTCTGCGATCCAGCTGTATTGCTCGCACTGCCGCCGCCGTCGTTTCGCTCTGCAGTCGTCGGATCGATTGTCGTCGTCGTCGTCGGCCTCGTTGCGATGGGCCTGCAGGTCGACTGATCGGGCGTAGTAGTATTAGTAGTAAGCAGCGACGACGAAGATTCGGCGGAGAAGAAGCGGGTGGGACCCACCTGCGTACCGAGATTGGGTCCAATGACGGAATCGACAGCCGTTGTCAGGATTGAGCCAGGAGCTGAGCCGTAACGGGTTAAGCCACCGCCACCGCCACTCCCACCCCCGCCGCTGCTGTGTGTCATTGAACAATGAGACGACGATGACGATGAAGATGGGTACATATTTTGTCCGTTTGGTTGGCTTTTCCGCGAACAACTGAAATTTAAAATCGCACTTTACTGTCGAAACGAGAGAGAGATATTTGAAGAAAGGAGAGGGTTTTGGATTGATAATTTGGTGGACTAGGCCGTTGGAAAAGTAGGGGTGAATCACTGGGTTGCCTCCGATAGTGGGGTAAACTTCACTTTAACCCTATACTTTAGATAAATCACAAACGCCCCCTTCTATTAAGAAACATAAACTAAGTCACACAGAGCAAATCACTCTAGTGTGTGCCGGAGAGCAAGATTCCTTAAAGCTAAATAAAAGTAGAGAGCTCAAGGGATTCGATGGATTTAATCAAAGAGTAATGTTAGAGACATTTAATGAGTACTCCCTTCGTTTTTAAATTATTGTCTGGGTTGACTCGGTATATATCAATTGACTTGATTATTAATGTTGAAATAATATTAAAATAATGTGTTGTTTTCTTTAATGCTCATGTGTATATGGCCCATAATTAAAGTAAGAAGAAAAAGTAAGGGTAAAATAGTAAAAGTAATGTTCTAAAAAGGAAAGTTTCAAACAAGACAAGACGGATGAAAAAGAAAAGAAAGACAATAATTTAGGGACGGAGGGAGTATTTAATTTCCTAGATGTGACTTTCTATTTATTATTTTATTTAACATTTTATGAGTTGTGAGTTAAAAAGTGAATCCAACTAGACATTATTTAGTACATAAAATTAAGTACACATTACGTGATTCTAGCATTAAACATATAAAGTTAATTAAAAATTAGACCATTAATTAGAGATAAAATAATTTGTATGCACGTGAGTTAGAAAAAAAGAAATCATTAGTCAAGGGACAAACTATTTCTACTCATTATTTATCTATTATATTAATTAATAATAAGTTTAAATTAGTTTATATTAAGACAAAAATGCCCTTTAAATATCACTCACTTGAATCATACAATTTACATTCTAATTTCTTTTACTCCCCTTTTCCTTGAATCAAACAACATTTATTATTATGTTTACTAGCATTATCCCGGGTTTGGCCATGTGTTGAAAAATATGGCCATCTTATTACTTCCTCCTTTCGTAAATTCTTGTCATATTTGACTTTTTAAAGTCAAATCGATTGTTTTCAAATAAAAATTTGAGGTATATTTTTTTATTTTTTTAAATAATAAAACACGTAATTTGTAGTACCAAAAGTATTACGAATCACGTCTTTATGATTTTTTTAAAAAAAAATTATTTATATGTCAAATTTTTATTTAAAAAATAGTCAGTTTGACTCAAAAATATCAAAAAAGAAAATAATTTTTAAACGAAGGGAGTATGATTTATGGAATGCAAAACAATAAAAAACTTAGACAACTTACAATTGATTTACAATAGACATAAGTAATGTGATTAAGGGGGAGAGGGATAATGGAGATGATGTGAAAGAATTATAAAATAACTGATATGTCAAAATTTCAATTTAGTTTACTCGAATAAGTGAAAGTGACAATGACGTACTTGTAATATAAGTGTTAAACACAACAGTTTAAAATAAAATTACTATTTTACCCATAATTTGATATAATAAAAAAAATTTTTAAACAAAGGCTATCTCAAGGTGGCGGCCCTATACGAAGAAGGCCTCCTAGAGGTGGTGACCCTCATGGAAGAAGGCTCCCTCGAGGTGGTGGCCCTCTAGGAAAAAGGCTGCCTCGAGGTGGCGGTCCTCTAACAAATACAACAACCCCCTCACCCGAATCTCGTTAATTTTGTTAAAAATTTGACGAAATTTGTAATTTTAGGGGTTGAAATTATAAATTGTTTTAAAAAAATCTAACGGAGTTAACGAGAATAGGGGAGGGCCGCCTAGTATAGGGAGTTTTTTTTCCAAGAAGGTCGTCTAGTGTAGAGAGCTTTTTTTCAAGAAGACCACCTAGTGTAGGGAGCCTTTTTCCCGTGAAGGCCGCCTAGTGTAGGGAGTCTTGTCCTTTTTCTTTTTCTTTTTTTCTTTTCTTTTTCGTTTTTTGCATTTATATCACAAATAATACTAACAAGGGAGGGCGGCCAAAATATTATTTTTCCCAGGAGGTATTGTATTTAGCACATCAGGGTTTAACACCTCCCACTTTTAATTACGATTGAGTTGTATGTTACATTTAATTTTATTTATGATGCCGAATGTCATAATTGTATTGGAAATGATGCAATTATTCTGAATTCTCTAGTAACTTAATTATATTAAAAATTTATTCTTAGTCATTGTTGCCTTTTAGTCGGTCATAGGCTCCTAGCTAAACTAATTTTTATTTCTTTTAGTGTTCTACCGGAGCATGAGAAGAGATTGAACATTAAGCTCACAATTTGTGAAACCACAACTCTACTACTGAGCCACCCGGCACAGCTAAACTAATTAGAAACTAATTAGCTCAAAGAAGTTAATTACTACTATTACTTATTAAGTCAAATATTTTAAGTTACTGGTTAGGTTAATTGTAAATATTATCATATAGGTTAATTGTAAATATTATCATATCTTCCTTGATGAACAAATTTAACTATTTACAGACGGTAGGATTCGTCATGGTCGTAGTTTACAAGAGCTTGTAACGACCCGAGCCCGAAGCCCGATTCGCCACGCATAGCTCACGCACTGGCCCACTAAGCACCTGGGTCAACTGGCCCACCATAAGCCACCCAAAAGTCCATGGATAGGTTGGTGCCCAGTGGTAGTGGGTGGCCACTTATAAAGCACACACAAATCCCACATCTTCCCGATGTGGGATATCACAATCTCCCTCACTTGAATTTTTGACGTCCTCGTCAAGACCCAAAGGAAGTCTAAAGGATCGGCACCCCGGGCGATGTG
Source organism: Platycodon grandiflorus (assembly GCA_016624345.1). Taxonomy (NCBI): domain Eukaryota; kingdom Viridiplantae; phylum Streptophyta; class Magnoliopsida; order Asterales; family Campanulaceae; genus Platycodon; species Platycodon grandiflorus. The sequence goes on along the minus strand of CM028369.1, from coordinate 34,659,482 downwards.
TTCCTACACATTTCCGGCCGGGACCCGCTCTGATACCATTTGTAACGACCCAAGCTCGAAGCCCGGTCCGCCACGCATAGCCCCACGTACTGGCCCACTAAGCACCTGGGTCAACTGGCCCACCACAAGCCACCCAAAAGTCCATGGATAGGTTGGTGCCTAGTGGTAGTGGGTGGCCACTTATAAGGCACACACAAGTCCCACATCTACCCGATATGGGATATCACAATCTCCCCCACTTGAATCCTTGACGTCCTCGTCAAGACCCAAAGGAGGTCCAAAGGATCGGCACCCCGGGCGATGTATTCCTACACATTTCCGACCGGGACCCGCTCTGATACCATTTGTAACGACCCGAGCCCGAAGCCCGATCCGCCACGCATAGCTCACGCACTGGCCCACTAAGCACCTGGGTCAACTGGCCCACCACAAGCCACCCAAAAGTCCATGGATAGGTTGGTGCCCAGTGGTAGTGGGTGGCCACTTATAAAGCACACACAAATCCCACATCTTCCCGATGTGGGATATCACAATCTCCCCCACTTGAATTTTTGACGTCCTCATCAAGACCCAAAGGAAGTCTAAAGGATCGGCACCCCGGGCGATGTGTTCCTACACATTTCCGGCCGGGACCCGCTCTGATACCATTTGTAACGACCCGAGCCCGAAGCCCGGTCTGCCACGCATAGCCCATGCACTGGCCCACTAAGCACCTGGGTCTACTGGCCCACCACAAGCCACCCAAAAGTCCATGGATAGGTTGGTGCCCAGTGGTAGTGGGTGGCCACTTATAAAGCACACACAAGTCCCACATCTACCCGATGTGGGATATCACAGAGCTCAACCATGACCTTTGTAAATATTAGAGTTTTGATGATGTTAATTAGGTTTGTAACCGCAGAAATCGATTATAATTATTGTAAAAAGAAAATTGTCACAAAAGAAATCGACCACAATAGTTAGCTGTTTTATTATCATCATCAAACAGTTATCAATTTAGTAAAACAGAAACTGTTATTCTCTCAATAGAGTTATGAAGGATCCACAACATGTGTCCCACACAAAGATTAATGAGCAATCATTAGATCAAATGATGACTACAGAAATAAGTGGTCTAGTCGACGGTATGCAACTTACATATCAAGTTTACAAATTTAGTCGTTATCTCTAATAGCTAGTTTCTCCAATCATTTGTATAAGCCTATAAATACTTTAGATGTCAAATAAGCTCATAAAATGAACACCATCATGTCAGATTCAATGTATCGCCCATATGGGCTTGTAGTGTCCTAATAATATAATTGTTGGTAAGAAGTGTCCTAATCCGATGGGATTTAGGATTGACCTAATTTACCCTACAAGTAATAAGTTTTTTGTGGGAACAATATAAATAGGGTCGGCCACAAAGAGGAAAGATATATTACTAAACGTGTAACTCCCCAAATCTAGCACCGACATAGCTCAGATCAAGTCATGACCTACCTGTTATTAATCACTACTAACCATTTAGATAACAAACCAATAATAGCTAACACAATTGAATGACACACAATTCTACGTATACAACTCATCTCAAACAGAAACAGCTAAGAGTTGGTACAACACAATCACACTATATATAATACAACCCAAAACATCTATCCAAAAACTTAACCACCACCAAGTCCTTCTATCTTCACACATGAGACTCCTCCACCTGGCAATCTACGGAAAACAACAATGGAAATGTAGAGTCTCAGTAAGGTTCTACTATACTTATGTATGCTATGCATATATGCAATAATTTAAGTATGATATTATGTAGAGAACCACATAACATTTTCAACACGTTAAACATTCAAGTCTCAATACCAACGTAAGAGGCTCACGACCGCCAACTGTCCTATACCAGTTGGAAGTAACGACCAACTCGCAAAGTAATGAGCTCATACATCAACTTATAACAATGTAAAGAAACCACATACGATATGATACGGGGTCGAGGTACACCTCCGACTAAACCCATCCTTATTACCCCTGTTATAGGTCCCGATTTTCTAATAGGTAGAACTCAGGAATAGGCTAGAAGTGGGGGTGAATAGTCTATTCGTCAAACTTTAGAATTTCTTTCGAAACTTCAAGTTATGATAATTCTAACGGATATGAAGACTCATACTGAATTATTAATATGAGCAAAAAATAAGGAATCATCAATTAGTGAGTAAGTCAACTGATGAGATCAGCTAACTTATGGCACGCAGTCAACTGAATCAGATAGGCACACTGAGTAATCAGTATGGACATTGGAAGTTCGTTAAACAGTTGATTCATCAGTCAGCTAATACGATCAGTTGACTGATAACTAATTGATGAGTGTAAATATAAAACATAAAAAGACTCAGTCACTTAACACTTGCTAATGCTTTTAGTAAGATAGCTTAGACATTGGAATAGTAATGCAAGTAAGTTCAGTTCACATGTACGAGCAATTTACTTAAAGTAATAAGATAGGCAATGATATATAAAGCAACAAAACACAAGATTGAATTCAGCAGTTGACTAGAAAACAATCACTGCATAAGATATTTCATATAACAGAATTCAGCAAGTTATACATGCTTTTTAGCTAACTTGCCTTAATACATATTACTGAAAGTAAATTAATCTATTAAAGGAAAACTTATAGGCAGTCTATACTTAATGGGTTGTAAACGAAGATATAGATGATTAAATTATCCGTTTGTAATTTCTCTTACCATGTATCCAAATTCAACAAGAGATTCAAACATCAGTTGAACTCATGATGATAAGGAAGACAAGGCAAGAGATATGAGTTAGAATATTAAAAGCGATGTTCAAACTAAAAAGTTTGAACATCCTTTTTAAGGATATCCTGACTTATACGAGGTTGTGTAATCAAATGCACACCAACCATTATAAAGATTAGTAAGGCTGTGTGTATGAATAAGATATGGAGTGAAGACTTAGACTCTAGTCAAGACACTAGCAGATTTGATCTCCTTGGACATTTATTTCCTTATTCTCTCTTTCTTCTATTCATACCCTTGGTGAGTGAAGTCTTCATCCTTCAATCTTTTGAGAGGTTGATAGAGATGAGCTTCAAGGGCAACCGGTAGATGATTGATTGTGCACTCTTGAGTAGGCTCTAACTTCACAAATATATTGCTCTTACACACCACTGTATCTTTCTCTTCTTCCACTCAGAATCCACACTTTTATTTTTGAGCAAATGCTTGTGGTATTTATGGGGAGAGAGATATGGGTAGCCATTGAGAGTCGTTTTAATCTAACCATTAAGTTTTGTCTTTGTAGAGGTTGAATTCAACGTCTTGAAGGTTATGTCCGGGTTTTATGGCTTTTAAGGAAGATTTTGAGATCTTCCAGGAAAGACTTTGCGTCTTTGAAAAGCTTTAGAGAGTTGTCACATCATAAAGTACTTTTCTGGCTGGGGCCACGTGATGAACAGTACTTGAGATCAAGTTGTGTAAGAAATATATATTTTTTTTAAATCTAAAAATATATTCCTTTTTGACCGTTTGAGTTTTGATCGTTGATGTGAGTCCTGAGACATCAGTTGGACATTGTCGCTGAAGTTCTTGTATAGATTAGTCAATGATATTTCCTTCAGCTTTAACAGCCTCAACTTCAGTTTTAGTAGCTTATCCTTCAGCAGCTTCTGCTTCAGTTTCAGCAGCTTATCCTTTAGCAGCTTCAGCTTCAGCAGCTTATCTTTCAACAGCTTCTATTGATTTGATGCTTAGTGTCCTAGCGAGATCCGTAGCAGTGTTGAGTCTTTGGTTATGACTCTATTTAGTTGTCATGTCATAGTGAGTCGGGATGGTCTAAGGCTGAATAACTAAGTATGTAGCACGTAGGCTACTAATCAAATCTAAACAAGTTATCCTAGTTCTAGATAAGTTATGGTTTATGGTTACAAAAAAATCTTTAAGTAAAATAAGGAATATTCACTTAGAGATATTATAATAAGTGAATAGGTGAATATTCCCAACACCTGTTGTTGATGAAGCTCAATCTATGTGCTCACGATCTTTACAACATTACCATCATGTAGTATATAAAACATATATATATCTACGGATAAGTCAACATAACCCTAGGTCACTATAACCCCAGGTACTATGAAGACAAGAAATACCCCTCTGTTCGTGACAGAATATTAGTTTAATAACGTCTATTATGGCTTATAACGGGGTGAGGCCGGATTAAGGTTGCCGCTACCAATTACCACTGCTCTCTGCCCTGTGACATAGTCGATGGTCGACCGAAACCCCCTAGTTTGTTACTGTTCTCATCACCACACTTTATTATCCACTTTATGCAATATTCACATTATACCATCTCGGTGTTCACATGATAACTCATATCACCATCTTATAAATCAAATATCACAACATGCCACTTTATTCATAGTACTTTATAGTACTACTATGAAGCTCAGTATAATACCAATTATTCACATAATTGTACCTCATATCACATAAGCTTTTGATGAGTTACGAAGTAAACTCATCATTACCATTAACTATTCACAATTCGCTACACCATGTTCTTGGTACATATGCGAGATTCAAGTAAGTTGTATCTACACAACTAATTCAATCCACATGATAGATTTCACAATACAAGATAATACAAGATAATGTCTCATACTAGCTCAAGTAATATTTCTTAACAAGCTAAGATTTGTTCAAGTATGCGATTCCACCCATATATATCACTAACTTACTAACAAGTTCACAACAACACAATTACAAGGCTTAAGACCTCACAATTCCATGTCCCTTCTTAAATTACAACTCTTTAACAAGTTAATGCCACTCACTCATGAACCCCTTCATATCTGAGGAACTACCTCAAGCTATACATGTTACCCTTACGTAACATTTAGACCCCAATTCCTTCACGGAACATATATCTTATACAACCACCCTCACGTTATTCACTTACTTACCAATCATCTAGATTTCACCTTCACCATCTTATTATTTGAGTTTGATGAAAGTATAGCCCATACAACTAGTTTACATAATATCATCCCAATAAAGTCCATAGTTGACAATAATCAACTTATACCATCAATGACCTAATTTACCTATAGTACTTATCAATCAGTGCGGAACTGTACAACTAAATTCACCAAATATTCCTCACAAGTCCAAATATTACCAATCTTACGTATTTAGAAACTATACATTCCAAAATACAATTTACCACTTTGAGTCACTTCATTAGGACCTATAACCATTAAGTTTCAGCCATTCATAGCTCAAATTACTAACCAGATTTCCTGCTAATAGTTCACTCAGCGCAACGACGATTCACAACGTAATTGAGGTACTTTCCAACTTCCAAATCTCATGAAATTTATAGGTTTTTTCCTAACACATGAAAGTACAACATATCCAAAAATTAGAGAATTTCTATGGATGAATTTGTTATAGAACTTTCTAGACAGTAGCCTAAAACAAGGAATGCTCCTATTTGGAACTTATGTGTCTAGTTTACCAAGCTAGCCACTAAACCTTCATCAATGCACAACAAAAATTCCAAGAACTACTGAAGTTACAACTTCATAATTCCTTAAGACATCAATACAAAGACTACAAACTATCACCACAGACATGCTTGTACTTGGTACATATTATGAAACTCAACTTATCAACTTTATATCACCATTTTCAATCACAAATCATAAACATACATAAGCAAGATATCACCTTACCAATTTGGAGAACTAAACCACCGATTCTTGTGGTTCTTCAAGATTCAAAGTAGTCTAAAACACTTAATCAAAATCTTTCTTGGTTGCATTTGCAAAGCCCTAGCTTAAATCTTGAAATCCCTTTTGAATTCTCTCTTTTCACTCTTGTTTTCTCTCTTTCTTTTTTTGTTTTAGGATGCAGAAAGCTACTAACTATTCCCAACAAATTTTAGCTACTTAAATGAATCATAACACCAAGTAGGATGTGTTACCAACCTAGGCTAGCAAGGAAGAAATGTCAACCTCTCATCGGTTGGCCTTAATTGAGTCATTAGGATTAATTAAGTGCAATTAATCTAATTAAACATAATATCATTCTTAACTTTAATCAATCATAATTAATCATGCTAATCGCAAGTTAATCGGAGCTAAAACGGGTCATTTTATGAACTACATGGGCTATTTCGCCAAACTAGAATGATTAAGAGACCAAATAGTATTTTAACTTATAACGAAACCAAATGAACTCTTATTAATTATAATTAATCCTTTTAAAGCCTTTTTATACTCAATTATCACTAACTATAAGTGACAAATCAAGTTGGAATCAAGTAAAGCCAAGTTGTGCAAGTTCAAGGGTCAAATTGCTCTTTTCTGAATCTCCCAGGCCAAGGCACATATAAAATAATACTAAACACAAAAAAAAGAATGCAATCACAATTAATATACATGCGTAAATCTCGGGTATTACAAAATGTACAATACAATAGTACACAATTATTGTGTATTTTTCTCTCTCTCCGATAATTGTATCTTATAAATACTCTCTCGAAGTCTAACCGTAGAAAGACTTGAATTTTCAGTGTGGAAATGTGATTGATATTCGTCCTACGTGATAGCAATCCGATGAGAAGGAATTGTTGGATATTGTTCGTGGTGTAACTAAGTTCATTGCACAAGTCAAAAGTCTTTCGCTTTGCTCTAGGGTACGAATTCGCATGAGGTAATCCATGTAGCCCTCTTATAATATGTGGAATTTGTTTCCTTTATTGGTACTAGAGCCTTTATGCTTGTTGCTTGCTTCGTTATGCCATGAATCCCATGACTTTTGTTTTGGGTTTGTTATATTTTTTTAAATGACCAACTATGTTTGTCGATTTTGTGACCGAAATATTGTATGTTGATAGAAAGTTTTATATGTATATGAAGCTTATGATTTCAGGAAGAACATATATTTTGTTGGGTAAAACTCAAGATATTTTAAACCCTAGTAATGTTGAAATATGGGTTTTCCAAAACTTTGCATGTGATTTTGAACAATTTATAATTAGTAAATCTGCAATTTTGTGATCAATAATTGTTCTACCCCACTAGGGCTTTCCAACAATATATTATATGCCTAATTTAAACTTAAATTTAGGGTTCTAGAGCCTTGAAAAATTGACATGGTGAAACACATGCGCAAAACTAAGTAGGAAGTCGATGAACAGTACCGGTCAAAGTCAAAGGTCAATGCTAACGTGTTTGCCACATCAATGTGACATGTAAATAATGGGACCCACTTTGTTTGAGAAGAATTCAACGTCAGCAGACACGTGAATACTAAGTAGGGGTGAAGGTGGTTCGGTTTGGTTCGGTTTGAGCCAAAACCGCAAACCGAACCACCCCCTAATGGTTTCACATATTTCAAATCGAACCGAACCGCCACAAACTTCAAACCGAACCGAACCGAACCGATCGGTTTGGTTCAGTTTAGTTCGGTTCCGCGGTTTAATTATTTAAATATTTTAAAAAAGAAAAAACTTTTAAATATCAAAAAAATACTTTTAACATAAACCAAATAATTAAAAGTCAAAAAATTAACTTTAAAATTACAATAATTCAATCAAAATGTAGGCAAACAACAATAATTTTCTTATTAAATTCAATTACTAATTACTAATTACTAATTACTAAATAATATACATATATAAAAATAGAAAAATAAAAATTAAATAGTGGTGGTTCGATTCGATTCGGTTTGGTTCGGTTTGGCACCAAAAATCGCAAACCGAACCGAACCGCTCGGTTTATAAAATTTCCAAACCTAAACCGAACCGTCCTAACCCAAAACCGAACCGAACTGGCCGATTCGGTTCGATTCGATTCGATTTGGCGGTTCGGCGGTTCGGACTTACACCCCTAATACTAAGTCAGTGTCCACATAAGCGCCACATTAGCGCACACGTCACCCTACAGCTTTAACAGTGCATGTGTAGCGCATAAGTCATCCACTCTTTCCATGGTGCATGGTGGAGTGTGAGGTGGCTTCTGGCCACCATTTTTTCACACCTTTAGCGAGCCTTGACGTTTTGGGCCTCCTAAGTCAAATGGTGCCCTTTGTTTTTTGAAATTATGCTTGGAAATATGTGTTTTTTTATTTTTAGTACATAAAAATGCATTTTGAAAATTATTAAAAATATGAAATAAATTTTTAGTGACTTTTTATTAACTTCAAAGGCTACCTATTGGACTAGGCTATTGTTTTGTAATTGTGGGGGATGCGCTAATGACTACCGCTTATATACTTAATCGAGTGCCTTCCAAGTTAGTTCCTAAAACCTTATGAATTGTGGAAAGGTGAGAAGCCTAATTTGGGGCATGTACACCCTTAGGTTTGTGCAGGTTATGTCCATAGTGGCTCCAATAAGTTTGTAAAACTAGGCCCTAGAGGAAACAAATGTATTTTTATAAAGTATTTAGATACCTCAAAGAACTATGTTATGTATGGTGAAAAACCTGAAGTAAGAATGACTGAAATAGAGTCGTGCAATATTGTTAGGTCCCTTGGTTCCATAACAATAGCTCAGCAGATATGCTAGAAGGGGGAGTGGTGAATAACCTATCTTACGAAATAAAATTATCACTAATAAATATATCAACTCAGTTTGCATTCTATAACAAGTAATAAAAATTATAGGTATAATACACAATAGATATCAGTAGAGTTATAGTGAAGTGAAAGTCTTTAAGGAATGCATATGTTATAAGATTACAGGTAATAAAAGATAGAGAGTTATCATCAATTTCATAACGTAAAATAAGATGGCTGATAATAGGCAAATATATAAATATGAACAAATCACGTTATCAATATACTTGCTATAGTAGATACAATGTATTCTCAATACTAGTTATTTGGTAGATATAAGCAGTTAAGCATATAGTAGAATGAAATAGGCTAAATTTTTCAAAATAATATTTATTGAATTCAGCAGAGGTCCACTAATAGTAGACATGTTTAGTACATCAACCTAAGACACTCTAGACCCTAACAAGCTAGCAAAGGGGGCAGGGAGGCCAACAATTATTCATTTTTCAATCAAGTAAGTCTAAGAGTATCACATTGAATGGATATTCAAGTGAGCTTTAAACTTCTTAAGTAAATGTGTGTTGAGGGAAAATTTTAGAGAGGCATTCAAACAATATATGTTTGAATGTTTTTTTGGGTAATTTACACAACATCTATGACCTATGATTGCTCTCAGGATAGACATCTCATTGAATTGAGAAGCTACCCAGTCGAGTACAACATGGAAATGATGCTTGTGCTTCATCTTGAATTTCTTCACTCTACTTTCTTCCAAAGGAAGGGATCTTGAAGTCTTGATCTATTCACAATGATTGATTTTTTGAAGGGCAAAGACTAAGTCTTTCAGGAGTTGAAAGACTTAAATCAAGAAGTGAATTCTTGGCCAAGTGTTCTTCTTTTTCTCTCTCTTCTCACGATATCACAAAGTCGTATCTAATTTTATTCCATCTTCTTGAATGCTGGTTTGATACTTGAGTATCACACTATCAAGAACAACCGCACTCACTACTACTCTGAAGGTTTATGAAGGTCTTCCTTAAATAGTTGGAGAAGGTCTTGGAGCCATTGAGAGATAAGATGATTTCTAACGTTAGATGGAATTTCCATATTGAACATGATGTACAACGTAGTTGTTAGTTGAAGTCTTCATTTACTATCTCTTAGGTAGAGTGTTCGAGAATCAGACTAAAAAAGGTTTGACGTGACTTGTCATGTTGCAGCCTTGTCTTGAAGCATGTTGACGAAGGCATGGTTTGCCAGACTCAAGTAAATAAGTCTCACTCACAAGAAATGAACTCAATTATCCAACCGATATTAGTGTGATCTCCGGGATAATATATCAGAGTTGTCCGTTGGGAGATATATCTGTTCTGAGGTCTTTTGTCTTTTTTCCACGTAAGCATTTCGCATTACTCTAATAATATCCTCTTTGATCAACAACATTTTAATCTTTATTTGCAGGTCTATCAACATTTGTTTAGAGAATCGACAATTTTGCTTTAGTGCCGATCTTCCTTATAGCTTACTAGTCATGAGCATCTTCCATGGTACATAGTAGTCATAGATGTTTTGTGTCCTAACCTAGAGTTGCCACGGATAGTTCGACATGCAGGTCATCTAGTCACTCTATCAATCGAAGACTAAGTAATGGTTAGAAACAAATCATATAATTTAGGGAATATGCAATTGGGTGTTATACATTTGCACATGCACATTCCAAGAATCTTCTCCTATTTACTTGTGGCCATTACATAAATATACATGAAGGCTTTTATGGCAGTTGTTCACTGTTAGGTCCGAGGGTTGCTCAGTGTATAGGCTAGAGGGGGGGGGGTGAATAGCCTATACTTGATGTATTAAAAATTTCATCCAATTTTTACAAATAATCTGAAGAATAGATGAAATGATTAATACAGGTAGATCATCTTCCTTGTCTTAACCGCTAGAAGTTAGAGACATCGGACATCTGTGATCAGCAGATGTCAAGAGTGCAGTAGGAAGATGTATGTTGAACTTAGCTGATGAAGATAAATTTGAGCAGCGGAAGAACAAACAGCATAAGTCAAACAATTTAGATTAGAGTAACTGTAAAGATTTGATATGAAAGAGAGCTTAACAGTTGACTAAAATCTGTATTAGATGCATCATATATTTTCCTTAAACAGATTGCACATGATAAGACAAATTATACAAGAGAGAGAAATCAAGGCTGAATGTAACAAACATATATATTATATTAAAATTCAGCAGAGGTTTGCTCAAAGGCAAACATGCTTAGTACATCAACCTAGACTCTCTAACCTAGCAATCTCCTTAGGAAAAAGAAGGAGAAATGAAGAAAGCGAAATCAAATATATCGAAAATACATTAGAAGATGTACTTAATATTTATTAAGTTATCTTCCTGTAGTTTCAATTCGATATATTTGTTGTGAGAAGAGAATATTAGGAGTTGTTCAAATAGCAAGTATTTGAACAACTGAGTGCTAAGCACTCGACCAAATATGATGACAACTTATTGCACAATCGGCACAGCTTATAATGTAGTATAAGTCTGCCGATATGAATGCAATCTGGACATGTAAGTTCTGGCTCTTCATCGGACATCTTCAAGCTTGATCCGCTTCAACGATCTAAAAGATACTTGGTCTCTTTCTTGGATAATGGAGTTGAGGCCACCGAAGAGACCGAGTTCTTCGAAGGAAGAAGGACTCAAATCAACAACAAGGTCGTTGATCAGCGCGAGCTTCTCACCTTTGGATTTTCTTTTCTCTCTCTCACAAAGTGTTTGTTCTTACACTTGTGATTTCTCACTCTGAAAGAGTGGTTCTGGATTGAAGAAATGAAGATCAATACCACAACCTTTCTCAAGCATGATCATACACTGCTTGCTCGTTTCTGGAGATGAGAGTAAGAGTCTTCTTATATAGCTGGAGAAGAAGAGATGACCGTTGGAGTATTGAATAGGTTTAAGCCCGTTGATGATCTGAATCTCATAATGTAGCAGAGTACATTTTTGGATCTGTTGGGCAAAGACCTTCAGTTAGGTTTGAGTCTTGAAGATGGTCCGTGACACAGGCTGGACAAAGTTGGACGTGTCGAGCTTAGCCTGGATGCAGTCTGACTGATTTGGACGTATCATTGCTTTGACTGGAGTGCAGCGTCCTGTGCTTGGCCTTTTCTGGAAATGAAGCTTTGAAGACCGCGAACACTGTTCTGAAGAGGAAATGTCTATTGGATAAACGTGAAGGTGCAGACATCGATGCGTATCTTGGATTTGTCAGACAGATCTTATAACGGATCTATTTTGACTTGTAGTGCGTTTGAGTAACGACCGATGTTTCTCGTGATCTTACGTTTCTGCAGTTGTTCGATGAGGATTTGGCCGATTCGAGATCCGCTATTATAGAACCGCGATGTAGAAACCGCCGATGGTCACGATGTTCCTCTTGAATAAATAGCTTCTGCAGCTTGTTCGATGAGGTGCTTTGGCGAATACGAGGTTCGCCGATGTAGAACTGCGATGTAGAGATGGCTATTAGGCAATATAGCTAAAGGGAAATGTCTGCTAGTGAGACATTTGCCGATGGTCACGTCAGCTGGCAATTTGAAGAGCTTAATTCATATGAAAGTTTGTCATCATTCTGGTAGGACAAAGACTCGGATATGTACAAAGACTTCCTAGTCTAATAACCTATGCATTGTTTCAACAAGCTGCCACACTAACCGGTACGCAGCCCTTTTAGCCACTTGTGAAACATGCGTTGTAATGGGAACAAGCAAATCACTGTGTTGGAATATGCATACATTTATATCAGCTGATTCACAGGCATATTCCTAACAATCTCCTCCTATTTGCTTGGGACCATTACTACAATTGACTTATACATATATCTCTTAAAGCATTTGTTCAATCCTTAGTAATAACATGCCACTAATGAGTATTCATTTTATATCAAGGCATGCCCTAGGCTGAACTTACAAGCGATAGCGATAGCATATGTATAGTCACTTATTGCTAAGTATTTACAGACTCAATAAATGAAAGAACAGATACGAAGCAATAACTGAAATGGTTATTAGGCAAATGATAATATTGCCTTAAGAGTGTGATTTTTGCATTGGATGATCTGAAGAATGTTGCTTAAGCAAGAAGTAGAAAGTATAAGTATACTGTTCATATTGTTCTTAATCGAATTGATTAAGCATCTTCATCTGATGATTTTAAAAGTTTGTGAAGGATAGGTAGAGTTTTATAATAGTCAGCGTACTATAATAGTCATATAGTATTTCGCTGTATGGGTAGTTACACAATCTCTCCTCCTTACTAGTTGTCCTTTAATCTTTAATCTCTCTTTTAATCTTTTAAACTCTTTTTCTTACTAGTTGGGGTCATTACTACGTTACAATCTCTCCTCCTTAATATAATCTCTTCCTTAATATAATCTCTCCTCCTTATTAGTTCATTGTTTATTTGCAATTTTCCCTTCTTTATGTATAATGATAATCTGTATGTATAATGTCAATCTTATTGCAATCTCTCCTCCTTAATGGTCACAAGTTAAAGATAGATTGATAGTTATCAAATGAAATATTGAGTATTAGAAACTAAATATGGGAGAGAACTGACTTATGGTAATTCATAAGGTATGAATTGAGACATGTAGAGGAAAGGATGTTTGGTCTTGTTAAATACTGTCTTTTTAGAAATGCCGAAGTGATCAGCTAGATGTAATTTTGCAGAGAATATAGACAGTATCGAGTAAGTGCAGTCACTTGTCATATTGGCAGTTTCTTTGAGACATGAAAAAAAAACTTGGGATGTAGCAAGTCATTAATCAGGTTTATTTTCTTTCTCAGTGTGCAGATAACTTATAATGCACAATTTTCATGTATAAGACATACACACAAAATAATAGGATATTTTGAGGTGAGGAATTGTGTTCCATTGCTTGTAAGGAGGTTTTACAAGAATGTAGTGAGACAAGTTATATTTTGTAATAGGAGGGACAAATAGGATAAGCTGTTAAGCATTCAAAATAGTCTCCTCCTTAATGTATATCTAGTTAAAACAGGAAAGTATAGTTGAGCTTTATGCTGACTTTAATTGGATGCATGAGATATACATCTAAAGATGACATATAAGATCTGCCTAAGCGGTATGCTGAATTTCATCAAGTAAATAAACTGTAGGCATGAACGAGTATGCACCAGGACAAATTTTGAAGACTTATCTCAAAAGAACGTGGCAAAATGCAGATAAACAGACGTACAAAGCTAAACACATTACACATATATCATTAATATAGCAAAAGAAAATTAGTTTGATAAAACAGAGACCTAGCTAGTCATTCTAATGAGGTAGAGTTAGAGGATGAAGGTCTGCTGATTTTAATCGGAGGGAACATTGACCGCTGGATTTGACGCAGAATGGGTGTTTGCTGGCTGAAGCTCCTCCTGAGATGAGGGTTGCTCGAGGTGAGCATTTGAGGCGATGGGAGCAGGTGCAGTAGTAGCGGTAATGTATCTTGTGGGAATCCAAGGGATGAAATTGGATACACTGTTCCTGGGGTCTCGAAGGCGATTCCTTACACGACGAGTGATTCGATGAGGTCGTTGAAGCACTTGTGGAGGAGTGACGAGAAGGATCATCATCCGTTGACGCCATTCAGTGTGGGAAATGGGTCGATGAGGAGGACTAGGCAGATTTGGAGAACACATGATGCAGATGACTGTAATGGTGGAGAAATTTTGAGGTACTCAGAAGTCAGGTGCTGTAGTTGGAGACTGATACCAATTTTATACACCTTTTTGAATTTTTGAGAAGATGAAGAGGTTTCTTGATTAGGGAATGGGAAAGGACGTTTTGGGGGCTTAAAGAAGTGAGTGCATTTAATGACATAGTAATGATGTTCTGATTTGGGATTATGTCATCATGCTTAGTGTAATTATGGCTAATACATAGGCAGTCTAGAAGATATGTATACTCATATTATTTTCAAAGAAGAAGTTTAAAATTAATATATAATCAGAGTAATTTGATTGCCTTTATTGTGGTATTAATGGGTACAACTGCTGAGTGTTTAAGACAATGATAGAGGCTCTTCTAGAGATAATATGAGCTGTTATTTTACTTCAAGCGAATTGTTTGATTAAATTAATCTGAAATAGAACAGCATTGGTTGTTTAAGGACGAGTTGGGGACAAAAATTACTTGTCCAAGCCATATGATACAGTTGTACATGACACATATGTAGGAGTTTTTGGAGAAGTGTGTCTTTAGAGGTTATTTTCCAAAGATATTTTGAGGGTTTTGATAGGCTTTTAGGGAATGTGAATATTATCAGCAGGGTGTATTTGGTGTCTACTTATATAGAAACTGCTGATAATAGGGTAGTTTGATACCAATTGAGTTTGATTTGTTATGAGTTAAAAAAAACTTTAGCAGATAGTAAAATTTATAAGACGTAAGGATCTGCTAGAAATAATTTGTAAGAACATAAAATTGATCAGGCAAGTGATACATAGAATGTGTACCTGATGTGATGTCCGTTCTTCTTTCTGTTCAACAGATCTAGGCATTCTACACCAAGGGAAGAGATCTGCAGACCAGACTTGTTCTGAAGAGAGTGAGACGTAGCCTATATACAGCAGGGGTCATATCGGCTGTTCACTCCTGAGGAAAAACTTAATATTTGAAAATATTAGTCTTCCTAAGAATTCTTGAGTTTCTAGCTATCTTGAGGGTAGATCGAGTTACTAGAGATATTTAACTACATCCTTTTGATAAAGAATCACATGATAAGGTGTAGCAGAGTGTTTTGAATTCAATCTGTATACCAATTAGCTGTTGAGCCATTATAATGGGAACAACTAATCAAGCCTTTATAACTACAATCTCATAGGGTACACAAGATTTAGTAGTTGTCATAACTAAGAACACAAAGTGCTGTTGAATTGTCTTGAAAGATTTGATTCAGCAGACACCTTCGTTCAAAGCAGATTTACTAGTAATCTTGATCTTTTAAGCATGAAGGATAGAGATTGAGTAATAGCAGATTCCTTGATCGGTTGACATAAAGTTCATGAAACTGCAGTCTGCCTTTTGTTAAGAGGCTTGAGGTGTTGGCAGAATTTGAATTTAATCATTGTGAAATGATCTAATTCAGAAAGGCAATTATCAGGGAGTCTAAGGATGAGAGTTAAGCAGTAGTAAGAAACCATAACTCGATATAGCAGTTGTTCAAGAATGGTTTGCTGATGGGGTGTCAGCAGAGTTTGTGTCTCGGCAGAGTGACCATTTCATTAAGGACAAT
Organism: Platycodon grandiflorus; assembly: GCA_016624345.1. Taxonomy (NCBI): domain Eukaryota; kingdom Viridiplantae; phylum Streptophyta; class Magnoliopsida; order Asterales; family Campanulaceae; genus Platycodon; species Platycodon grandiflorus. The sequence goes on along the minus strand of CM028369.1, from coordinate 34,643,594 downwards.
TCTTTTAATCACCAGAAGAGAATGGAGATCATAAAGAATAATAAGTTTGATCAACACACTTAAGACACATCAATTCATGCTATCAAAGGAATGCAGACAAGTAGATAAGCATGAGGAAAAGTTGCAGAACTTGTATTCAATAATCCAAGTAGTTTTACACAGTATGTTGCAAGGATCAGCTGATTACAAGAACAATACAACTGGAATTTTGACTGAACTGCAGATTACATGAGAAAGATACATAATGATTCAATTTACAGAAAGAAATACATGTTACAAGTTTGTGTCCTAGAAGTCCTAATCCTAGACATTTGATGAGGAGTCATCAGTCAAGGATTTAGAAGGAGTTGGATGATAAGATGGCCGTGTTCTTTTTGATCTCCTCCAACTCTCGGGGGAGGCAGAACAAATTCACTTCTTCGGGTCATTAAAGAAGCACCGAAGAGTGATGGCCATTGAGGATGAGCTGCTTTGACCATGAATCCCCTTTGATAAACTCAGGGATGGATGGTGGCGGTTAATAGTTCGTCATCCTCATCAATTCCATATTAGCTACTTAATTCAGCAGAACTGAATTATCTGCATCGGCCATCTTTGAGGTGATGGTCGGCATACCTACATATAACCAGAAGACTTGTTGCACATGGCAATATATCAAATGTTTTCCAAACATTTGACATTTCTTTTCTGGGATCTTTTCTGTGAAGTTCACGTATGCAAGCAGACTTCCAAAAGTGGAATGAGTATGTGCTAATTGATTTTCCCAGTGATTCATCTCAGACATTTTAGAGTATCAATGAGATTGATAGCTAAAAGTTAGAAGAGAGAATGAAATCACTCTTCCGGCATTAATCGATGGCTTTCTATCTTACCTTTAAACTAATTGACTAAGAATGTTCTTAAGTGTTCGACAACCATGATTTGCAGATATAAATCATGCTTGACAAAAACTTCTATGATTATCGGACGAGACAAAAGAAGATTTCTTTATCAATTGTTTTCTCAACAAGATTGTGGAACCATAATTAATGATTTCTGGTACACAAGACTTGATGCAATTTCTCTCATGTTTGGAAACTGTGTATTGAAAAGGATTTTGGAAATGATTTTCACAGTTTATGAATGGTTTTGGAAATACATTATTGAGAGAAATTTAGATCAGCTCTTGTGAAGTAACAAATAAAATCGAAACAACATTGAATGAATATGAAGAAATCATACCCGTTGTTGAGGAATTGACTTGATCCAATCTTAGGACTTGGATTTAGTAACATTTGTGAGATTTTGAATCATCGATTTGTGTCTAGTGTAATCTATAGGCAGTTTGTGAGTTTTTTCATAGTAGAGATTGGATGAAGAAGGAGCTCTACTTATACTCACGGAGGTTAGACTGAAGGATACTCAATAATGGAGCATTACTGTTGAGTTGTCCTTCTGATCACGCCTTGGCAGGGATAGGCTGTGAAGTCTAGATATTCTCAAGATTCTTGGTAAGGATTGATGTTGACTGTCTTGTCGTTTTCCAAGATTTTGAAAATAGTCTTAACTTTAATCGAAGCGCCAAACTTGAAAAGTGTGCCTCCACCTTTAATTGACTTGAGAGAGTAGGTCATTAAAGGATTTTTACTCCTATAAGTCAGCACATAAAACTGAGCTTATGAAGTGTTGGTTGGCAGATATAGAAATTCAGCCAACTGCAGGGTTTTTAGAAAAACATTTGAAATCAGCTGATAAGAAAAATGCTGATTAGTTTTAAAAAACATTTGCATAAGGCAAGTCATACAATCAATACATATATATCAATAAAAGTGCAGTATGACAGGTTATTATGCATTATTGTCTGATAATATGTATGAGCATATCAATTCAGCAGACATGAGCACAGGTCATTTGAAAGCAAATAGCTAACCCGTTTTGTGTATGCATGAGAGAAGGTCTTTATCAACTCCTTTGGACTTATCAGCAGATTTTTCACCTCATAGTTATGAAGTCCAGCAAGTGAGGATTTTGACCTTGAGTGAGTGAAGGACATGAGTAAATTCTCATGAGCGATCAGCAGTCCTTCATGAATCAGCAGCCATGATGCTATCTGCCAATGGAGAGTGATGTTGCATGTTTGACCCTTTCTGTCATATGAGTTCCTGCCCAAAGTACTCATAGAGAAAATTAGCAACATTTATGAGCTAAAAATAGCTCTAGAAATCCAATAATACAAATGAGACTTAATAAGCATGACAAATGAATAATTATTCAAAATACAGCTTATAAGTGTAACCCAAAGTGTTAAGAGATTAGGAGCTGGGGTTACTTCCTCATTAAACTCTTTGAACGCGTTTGCTCATAGTTGTTGAAGCACCAGATTTAATGTTGAGCATAGGTTCTTTGAGTGTATTCTTATCCGGCTGAAGCTTTTCATTGAAGGAAGACAATTTCATCATTGATGTCCTTAGGCCAAGAACTTACAATCTCAGTGATTTTGGAGATGACATATCTTTGATTTCCTTTGAATTTCCTTTGAAACTCTTCTTATTTCATTTGCTCTAAACTTTTATAAAAAGTTTTCTTGAGAAGGTGTTGGATTGGAGCAATCGTTAGCCTTATGTCAAGAGAGCATATTTTTGGAAGTGAATCTAAGTAATTCATCTATCAAGTATGAGTTTAACCCATTTGCTAAAGAAGATACCAAGGTTTAAGGATAGATTTATGAAACATGCATAATCCTTAGCAAGTCAATCTCCACTATAGTACTTCTCTTCATGATATCAATGTAATTCTGATATATGATAGATTTTCTTATAGTGATCACATAGTCATCACAATACTCTTTCTCACACGTTTTTGAAAACAAAATTTATTTTGATTTGGAGAAGGTTTTCAAAAGGCTTCCAGGTTTCTCAGTCAAAAAGGTTTTTGTGAATAAAAGATTTTGAAAAAGACTCCTTTTGACTATGCATCTAATCTGAGCAGCAGGATCTAAACTCTCAGGTTGTTAAGCCTGGAATAAAGTTTACAGAGTACCAGCTCTGATACCAATTGTTAGGTCCGAGGGTTTCTCAGTGTATAGGCTAGAGGGGGGTGAATAGCCTATACTTGATGTATTAAAAATTTCATCCAATTTTTACAAATAATCTGAAGAATAGATGAAATGATTAATACAGGTAGATCATCTTCCTTGTCTTAACTGCTAGCCGAAGTTAGAGACATCGGACATCCGTGATCGCAGATGTCAAGAGTGCAAGAGGAAGATGTATGTTGAACTTAGGCGATGAAGATAAATTTGAGCAAATGGAAGAACAAACAAAGATAAGTCAAACAATTTAGATTAAAGTAATCGTAAAGATTTGATATGAAAGAGAGCTTAACAGTTGACTAAAATCTGTATTAGATGCATCATATATTTTCCTTAAACAGATTGCACATGATAAGACAAATTATACAAGAGAGAGAAATCAAGGCTGAATGTAACAAACATATATATTATATTAAAATTCAGCAGAGGTTTGCTCAAAGGCAAACATGCTTAGTACATCAACCTAGACTCTCTAACCTAGCAATCTCCTTAGGAAAAAGAAGGAGAAATGAAGAAAGCGAAATCAAATATATCGAAAATACATTAGAAGATGTACTTAATATTTATTAAGTTATCTTCCTGTAGTTTCAATTCGATATATTTGTTGTGAGAAGAGAATATTAGGAGTTGTTCAAATAGCAAGTATTTGAACAACTGAGTGCTAAGCACTCGACCAAATATGATGACAACTTATTGCACAATCGGCACAGCTTATAATGTAGTATAAGTCTGCCGATATGAATGCAATCTGGACATGTAAGTTCTGGCTCTTCATCGGACATCTTCAAGCTTGATCTGGCTTCAACGATCTAAAAGATACTTGGTCTCTTTACTGGATAATGGAGTTGAGGCCACTGAAGAGACTGAGTTCTTCGAAGGAAGAAGGACTCAAATCAACAACAAGGTCGTTGATCAAGCAGAGCTTCTCAGCCTTTGGATTTTCTTTTCTCTCTCTCACAAAGTGTTTGTTCTTACACTTGTGATTTCTCACTCTGAAAGAGTGGTTCTGGATTGAAGAAATGAAGATCAATACCACAACCTTTCTCAAGCATGATCATACACTGCTTGCTCGCTCGGAGATGAGTAAGAGTCTTCTTATATAGCTGGAGAAGAAGAGATGACCGTTGGAGTATTGAATAGGTTTAAGCCCGTTGATGATCTGAATCTCATAATGTAGCAGAGTACATTTTTGGATCTGTTGGGCAAAGACCTTCAGTTAGGTTTGAGTCTTGAAGATGGTCCGTGACACAGGCTGGACAAAGTTGGACGTGTCGAGCTTAGCCTGGATGCAGTCTGACTGATTTGGACGTATCATTGCTTTGACTGGAGTGCAGCGTCCTGTGCTTGGCCTTTTCTGGAAATGAAGCTTTGAAGACCGCGAACACTGTTCTGAAGAGGAAATGTCTATTGGATAAACGTGAAGGTGCAGACATCGATGCGTATCTTGGATTTGTCAGACAGATCGTATAATGGATCTATTTTGACTTGTAGTGCGTTTAAGTAACGACCGATGTTTCTCGTGATCTTACAGTTTCTCGGCAGTTGTTCTGATGAGGGATTTGGCTGATTCTGAGATCTGCTATTATAGAACCGCGATGTAGAAACCGATGGTCACGATGTTCCTCTTGAATAAATAGCTTCTGCAGTTGTTCGATGAGGTGCTTTGGCGAATACAGGTTCGCGATGTAGAACTGCGATGTAGAGATGGCTATTAGGCAGTCATAGCTAAAGGGAAATGTCTGCTAGTGAGACATTTGCCGATGGTCACGTCAGCTGGCAATTTGAAGAGCTTAATTCATATGAAAGTTTGTCATCATTCTGGTAGGACAAAGACTCGGATATGTACAAAGACTTCCTAGTCTAATGACCTATGCATTGTTTCAACAAGCTGCCACACTAACCGGTACGCAGCCCTTTTAGCCACTTGTGAAACATGCGTTGTAATGGGAACAAGCAAATCACTGTGTTGGAATATGCATACATTTATATCAGCTGATTCACAGGCATATTCCTAACATTCACTCTAAGTAATAACATGCTTTCTATTAAATAATATTTGATAAACAAGCATGCCCTACGTTGAACTTACAAGATGTTAGGAATATGCTTGCACAACATTTGCTATATATGTTTGCATATTCCAAACCGTAATTTGCTTGTCACCATTACAACGCTTTTTCCATTAGTGGCTAAAAGGGCTACGTACCGGTTAGCGTGGCAACTTGTTGGAATATAACATAGATCATTAGACTAGGAAGTCTTTGTACATATCCAAGACTTTGTCCTACCAACTTATAATGATCTATCAAATGGATTAGCTCTACAAGTGCAAGCACCAGCAGACTTTTCACTAGAAGATGTCTCACCAAGCAGTTACTCTTATGAGCAGATTAACAGCCTTCAATCAGTAGACCTTGAGGTCTGGAAGCTCCATCGTGTCAAGAAGGCTGATGACGTGGAATTGGAAGTCCAGCTCAGATCTAAGATATTTATCAACTAGATATTATTTCAAATGTATCTAGTCGATCAAATTCAAAGTTGACTTCCCAAACACACTTCTCCAATGACCATATGGGTAAATTAATGAGATTTTCCTATTTGTGTATCCGATAGAAAAGTGCTTCAGCTCTGTAAGTCAGAACCTTTGCCATTTCTAGCAAAGAAGACTTTTTCCATTCTACAAGATAAGCTACAGTGCACTATGTACAGACAAGCCAGAACGTCAAGTCAAATTCATCGATAGCCTATATCAACGGACAGATTTCAAGACAAGATCTTCATAAAGATTTCATTAACCAACAATCCATAAGATGCACTCTGATAGATTGAAAGACAAACACTCCAATGGTTAGAAATTCATTCAAGTCTCAACGAATCATTTACCTCTTTACCTATAAAAGAAATCTCACATCCCTCTTCCAAAGAGCGGCGAACACCGAAGCGACCGTGAGGTGGGAAAAATACAAGTGTAGGAACAAACACTTTGTGTGAGAGAGATAGATCAGAAATTCATAAGGCAAGAAGCTTCGCTTAATCAATAACTTACTTCTTGATTTAAGTTCTTTCTTCCTTCAAAAGACTCAGTCTCTACTGCTCCTAGACTCCAGATCTACTGCATGAGATTAAGCATCCAGCCTAACGTTGAAGATGGAACCTGCTTGAAGATGTCCGATGAAGATCATGAGCTAACAATCCACATTGCATTCATACCAGCAGACTTGTATTCCATTGCAAGAGTTGTCGGTTGTACAATAATGAGTCATCATAGTTGGTCGAGTGCTAGTCACTTAGTTATTCAGTTATTTCGTAACTGAACAACCCATAATATTGTCTTCTTTCATTACTCTCACATTGGCACTGCCATTTTCCTCTCCCTAAGCGACTTGGAATTACTAAGGTGAGAGTTCCCATATATGTCTTCCCTTTCCCCTCATGTCTTCCTTTTCATGAAACCCAGGAAGGTTGCTAGGATAGAGAGTCTAGGTTAATGTATTATGCATGTTTACCTTTGAGTAAACCTCTGCTGAATTTTAATATAAAATATATTTCTTTACATTCAGCCTTTACTTATCTTTCCAGTATTATATGTTTTACATACTAAGCAATCTGTTCATGAAAAAGATAGTTGTATCTAATGAAGATTTAAGTATGTTGCTGTGTTGTATTTGTTTTAATCTAGTTGCAGCTACTTTGATCTTCCATGTTATATATATTTACTGTAAGTCTTTCCACTATACAAACTTATTTAGACCGGAAAATATTATAACATCAATTTCCAAGCAGCTGCTTAAGTTCACTGTGACAGAGTAGCTAAAGTCTCCTGAAGTAAACCTGCTGATCCAGCACCAGCAGAGTTGCTTTGCAAGGAAATTGACTAGACCCAATAAACATTTCATCTTTATTCCTAAAAATATTTCAAAATAGGATGAAATTTTAAATGAAGGTTAGATAGGCTATTCACCCCCCTCTAGCCTATACTCTGAGCATATCTATGGGACCTAACAATTGGTATCAGAGCTTGTACTCTGCGAACTTTATTCCAGGTCTAACAACATGAGAGTTCGATCCTGTTGCTCAAATCAGATGCAATGTCAAAAGGTCTATTCTTCAAATTTGTTTTCCTCTTAAACCTTTTGACAGGGAAATATAGAAGTCATTTTGAAAAACCTTTTATAAACTCAAAACATTTTGTTTTTTCAAAATCTATGTGGAAGTCAATTACCTCCCACACTTACTCTCAAGCTTCCATGGATGACAAAATGAAGTAATGGGAGTGTTTGAAGTCTCCTTAGAGTTTTAGGGAGAGTATTAGGCTGGTCAAAAGGTCAAACAAACGTACAACAAGTTCAACCTGGAGTCCAAGCCAAGAAGCCAACAAAAAAAAAAAAAAGAGAATTGCTGTCCGTACGCGCGCGCTCCGGCTGAACCAATTTCTCTGATTTTATGATTTTTTCTAAAAAGTACTGGGAGTTGCGCGCTAAGGCATGCCTGGGGTGCGCTGGGGCTTGACCAGGGAGTTCAAAAATGTTCTAAAATGTTTTCAAAGTGTTCCCAATCAATCCTAACATGATTCTAACCTCTAACATAGTTTAAAACACATTAAAACTCACCCAAGTTCACATGTATCAAGTCTAGAATGTTATGCAACACAAATATGAATGATTAAATCACAACTCAAGCATACTAACACACATCAAAGCATGGTAACAATGCAATTAAATAAGCACATTGAACATTTAAAAACTTAGGGTATTACAACACGAAACATCTCTTCTTGTTTTTTTTTTTTTAGTTTGTGCGCTAGGGTGAGCGATAGCGGATGCACTAAGGCGTGCATCGGAATTACTAATTTTTCAAATTTCTCTTTCTGAGCTGCACTTTTTCATTTTACCCCCTTTTGCGCTAGGGCGCGTTCCGCCAGTCTCTCTAAGGCGTGCTACGGAAGCCTTAATTTTTCAATTTTTCCCTTCCGAACTTTAGCTGTAGGCTGGGCGTGCATCTTTCTGGTCTTTTCAGAATTTCAGAATCTCAAAGCACAAAAGTACTGGGAGTTGCTCGCTAGAGCACGACGCAAAGGTGTGTGCCCTCTTCCTCTCTGCCTTGGCCATCGGCTAAGGCTTGAATTCCCCAGTACTTTCAGATGTGATATTTGACCACACTCAAAGCTACTACTTCAACACTTGCTATCTGGAAATTTTTTAACATAGAAAAACACTAGATACAAACACATCATTAGAAATAATTATAAAGAAACTAATCAAAAAAAGAATAATAAAATTAAATTAAATCAACAAATAAAAATCAAAACACAAAAATGTGCTCCACCCCCAAACTTAAATCATGCTTATCTTCAAAATTTTAAATTAATATTCCATGAATAAGAATGAGAGCGAACACCTGCTAAGCAAATTAAAACAAAATGGAAAGAAAATTTTACCCAGTTGGGTTGCCTCCCAACAAGCGCATTTTTTTACCGTCGTTAGCCCGACGTTGATCCTTGCTTTTTTTACTCAGGATCCTTCAACATAATCTCCTCAACAATTTCCAAACTTGACACCCCTTCATAATACGGCTTCACCCTGTGCCCATTGATTTTAAAATTCTCCCCGGTTCTTGGATTCATCAATTCCACCGCACCATGTGGAAATACACTTATCACTTTAATTGGTCCAGTCCACTTAGATCTTAATTTACTGGGAAACAACTTCAACCGAGAATTGAATAACAAGACCTTCATCCATGGGTTGATGAATTTGGGCACAATTTTCTTTTCATGATACTTCTTGGTCCTTTCTTTGTAGAGCTTAGTACTTTCGTAAGCATCTTGACACAGTTCTTCCAACTCATTGAGGGCCAACAATCTTTTCTCACCCGCCAAAGCCATATCCTTATTAAGCTCCTTGATTGCCCAATAAGCTCTATGTTCCAGCTCAACCGGCAAATGACAAGCTTTCCCGAAGACAATTCGATAAGGACTCATTCCAAGTGGAGTTTTGAAAGCTGTCCTATATGCCCAAAGAGCATCATTCAAATTTAATGCACAATCCTTTCTTGTTGGCTTCACTGTTTGCTCCAACACTCCTTTTATTTGTTGGTTGCTCACCTCAACCTAACTGGATGTTATCGGGTGATATGGAGTTGCCAATTTGTGCTCAACACCATATTTCTTCATAAGACTCTTGAAAATCTTATTCACAAAATGAGTCCCTTGATCACTAATGATCACTCTTGGTGCTCCATATCTTCTAAACACAATATCACTAAGAAATTTGACAACAGTGTTAGCATCATTAGTCCGAGTTGCAATAGCACCCATTTAGAAACATAATCGACTACAACCAAAATATATGTGAAGCCATGTGATATTGGGAAAGGGCCCATGAAATCAAAGCCCCAAACATCAAAAATATCAACAACCAAGTTATTGACTAATGGCAGTTCATTACTTTTACTTATTCCCCCTACACAACGATCACAATGTTTACAAATTTTATAAGCATCTTTAAACAATGAGGGCCAAAATAAACCCGACTGCAGCACCTTCTATGCTATCTTTTGGTCACTAAAAGGACCACCACATTGATGTTCATGGCAAAATGCCAACACACTCTTTTGTTCCTCATCAGGAATACACCTGCGAATCATTTAGTCTGGACACAACGTGAACAAATATGGTTCATCCCAAATGTAATGTTTGACATGCGACAAAAACTTCCTCTTTTCATGATTATTAAAAACAGGATTGATTACATTTGACACAATGTAATTCACAAAATCTTCATACCAAGGCTCTTTATCTTGAGTTGAAAACAATTGCTCATCTGGAAAATTTTCATTAACCGAAGTAGCATTATCAATAAATTGATGCTCAAGCAAAGGCAAATCTTCCAACGTAGACAGATGATCAGCCACTACATTTTCTGATCACTTTTTATCTTTAATGATTATATCAAATTCTTGCAACAAAAGTATCCATCTGATTAATCTTTGCTTAGCATCTTTCTTTGTCAACAAATATTTCAGGGCAGCCTGATCGGAGTAAATAATTACCTTTGATCCAAGTAAGTAAGAACGAAATTTTTCAAGAGCAAACACAACAGCCAAAAATTCCTTTTCAGTGGTGGTATAATTAAGTTGTGCATCATTGAGTGTTCTACTTGCATAATGGATTACACATGGTAATTTATCAACTATTTGCCCTAACATAGTCCCTATTGCAAAATCAGAAGTATCACACATGATTTCAAAAGGCAAAGGTCAATCCGGGCTTGCAAGAATGGGAGCCGAAGTCAATTTACCTTTCAACAAGTTAAAAGCATCAAGACATTCTTTATCAAAGATAAATTCAGTGTCCTTGGCAAGAAGATTACTTAAAGGTTTATAAATTTAGAAAAATCTTTGATAAAATGCCTATAAAAACCCGTATGCCCTAGGAAACTACGAACACCCTTAACAGACACAGTGGGAGGAAGTCGAGAAATAACTTCTATCTTAGCCTTGTCAACCTCTATCCTCCTTTCTGACACAATGTGGCCTAAACCAATACCCTGTTTCACTAGAAAGTGACACTTTTCCCAACTAAGGGTCAAGTTGGTGTCACAACATCTTTTCAAAACCATAGTCAAATTTTCAAGACATACATCAAATGAATCACCAAACACAGAAAAACCATCCATGAATACCTCAACCGACTCTCAATCATGTCAGAAAATATAGAGGTTTTTTATTATACCCCGAAAAACCATCAAGAAAACAATAATACTCATGACCCACCAACCTTTCTAAAATTTGATCAATGAAGGGTTAAGGAAAGTGATCTTTTTTAGTCGCAACATTAAGCTTCCTTAAATTGATACACATCCTAAAACCCGTAATCGTTCTAGTTGGCACTAACTTATCTTTTTCATTCTTCACAATAGTTATTCCTGACTTCTTCGGTACCACTTGTACGGGAGTCACCCATTTACTATCAGCAACCAAGTATATAATACCTGCATCGAGTAGCTTAAGCACTTCTGCTCTTATCATTTCCTCCATGTGAGGATTAAGACACCTCTGGTGCTCTTTAGAAGGTTTCGCTCCCTATTCAAGGTGGATTTTATGCATGCACATTGTACGACTTATTCCCTTAATATCCGCTAAGGTCCATCCTATGGCTTCCCTATGTGCACGTAAAACACCTAACAATCTCTCCTCCTGCTCACAAGTCAAATCAGAGGCAATAATAACAGGCAAAGTGTCACCCTCCCTAAGAAATGCATATTTCAAAGAATCAGGCAATTGTTTCAAATCAAGTTTAGGAGGCAACACAACAGATGGAGAAGTTTTAGGATTAAAGTGTCCTAAAGACTCAACAAAAGAATTACAAGGACTTTTCTCCTCCACTGATTCAAAAATTTCCCTAATCTCATCCACTTCTTCACTATCACTAACCTCACACCCATTCAACAAAGATTCAATTTCATCACAAACAAACTCATTTTCCAAATTCTCCGAAATTACGGGCTCTAACTTATCCATAAAAAAACACTCATTCTTATCATCAGGCATTTTCATGGCATCAAACACAGAAATCTCAACAGTTTCATCCATCACAGACATGGATAATTTGCCATTTTTCACATTTATCACACTCACACGTCATACTATGTTCTCTCTATTTTTCATTTTCTTCTATTAAGTAACCAACCAATCACAAGAAAACCACCAATCTCCCTCCACCTGCAACTCTCTTTCGACACACACCACCCACATAACTCTATCTCACAAACTCTTCATCTTTTTGCCTCCTTCGTAACAACAAAAACAATCTCAACTCAACACAACAAACATCACTTGAACTCTCATTCTCGGCTTACACTCCGAGTAATAATACCAACATATAGACAATTCCAAAGGGAAGACAGTTGGCTATGGATCAATAATTTAAGGAAACATCTCCATCAGCAAAGTTTCTCTTGTTGAAGGCTTGAAGCATAATCTCCTAAGTATATCACAATTCTGTGATAAAGGACTAATCTATAAATTCACTTCAAGTAATTGCATCATCAAGGACAGTGAGACCTGCACAATTATCTTGACTGAATTTAGAAGAGGAAATGTGTATGTGGTTGATCTGAATGATATTGGGAGGAAGTCAAGTTCGTGTTTGGTTGCAAAGAGCTCCAATGATAACAGCTGGCTGTAGCACAAGAGGCTCAACCATCTCAATTTCAAGTATATCTCTAAGTTATCAAAGGATAACTTGGTTGTTGGACCACATAATTATCAGCTGATCATGACAAGCTTTGCAAGGCATGCCAGCTGGGAAAGTTAACCAAGTCATCTTTTTAAAGCAAGCCATGTCTATCAACTACTAGACCTCTACAACTTTTGCATATGGATTTGTTTGGTCCTGTTACTATTGGTGGCAGCAAGTATACTCTAGTGGTGATTGATGACTATTCAAGATTCACCTGGGTTGAAATGATATTTTCAAAGGATGAAGCTTATGACATCATAGTAGCCCTCTTCAGAAGACTTCAAACACAGAAGCTAGGAGACATTGTTGATATCAGGTCAGATAATAGGTGAGAATTCAAGAACAATAGTGTTGCCAAATATTATGATGACCATAGGATTAGTCATAAGTTCTCAACTACTAGTACATCACAACAAATTGAAGTTGCTTAAAGGAATTGAAGAACATAACTCTTATTGAAGCTAGGAAGACCATGATTGCTGAAGCAAGGCTACCTATGTACTTCTAGGCTGAAGCTGTCAACATAGCCTGCTTCACCCAAAACAGAACAGCCAAGCTTTAACTCTGCCAATACTCAAGTTCCTACAAGAATTAACATTATAGAATTACCTACTGCTAATGATGGTTCAGCCAACACTAAAACAGTTAATCCTAAAGAAGTTGTTGTTCCATCTACTCTAGAAGTAATTTTGCCAAACTTGGAACTTACATACCATCCTAAAAACCAAACTCCAGACATCTCCACTTCTCAAGAACTACCATCTGCTGATATCATCAGACAAGACCTACCTGCTGAAGTTAAAGAAGTAAGAGATCACCCTATCACTCAAATCATTGGGGATCTCAATGTTGGTGTTCAGACAAGACAAGCTTCAAGGAATGAATGTATGTATTCTATTGTATTTGTTTCAAACATTAAACCCAAGAAGGTAGATGAAGCTCTGGAGGATCCAAGCTGGGTAGAAGCTATGCAAGAAGAGCTGAATCAATTTGAAAGATGCCAAGTTTGGGAGTTGGTTCCTAGGCCCAAAGGACAAACTGCCATTGGAACCAAGTGAGTTTTCAGAAACAAGATGGATGAGAATGGGAACATTACTAGGAATAAGGCAAGATTGGTAGCCCAAGGCTATAGACAAGAGGAATTGATTATGATGAGACATTTGCTCCTGTTGCAAGACTAGAAGCTATCAGACTCTTCCTTTCCTATGCATCTTTTAAGGACTTGAAACTATATCAAATGGATGTTAAAAGTGCATTTCTAAATAGTGAGCTGCAAGAAGAAGTCTATGTGGAACAGCCACCAGGATTCCTATACAACACAAGAAGAGAAGAAGTCTACAAATTGAGGAAAGAACTGTATAGACTCAAGCAAGCTCCAAGGGCCTTGTATGAGACCCTTTCAAAGTTCTTGATAACTCAAGGCTTTGTGAGAGGTCAAATTGACACTACTCTTTTTATCAACATAAAGGTCATTCATTACTTGTTCAAATTTATGTTGATGATATTATATTTGGCTCTACTAATGAAAACCTTTGTAAGAGGTTTAAAAAGCTTATGCAGAGCATTTTTTAGATGAGCATGATGGGAGAACTCACCTTCTTCCTAGGACTTCAGATTCAGCAAAGCTCTACTGGTATCTTTATTAGCCAAGCCAAATATGCAAAGGACCTTATCAAGAAATTTGGGCTTGAGAATGCAAATAGTTTCAGCATACCTATGGCTACTAACTACCATCCTGACAAAGAAGAAAAAGGCAAGAAAGTGGACATGACTCTTTATAGAGGCATTATTGGTTCACTTCTATACTTAATTGCTAGTAGACCTGACATTATGTTTGTTGTTTGTGTTTGTGCTAGATTTGAAGTAGATCCTAAGGAGTCTCATTTGCAAGCAGTCAAGAGAATCATATGATATCTCATAGATACACCCAACTTGGGTATTTTGTATCCAAGGAATTCATCTTTTACTCTTATAGGCTATTTTGATGCTGACTTTGCTGCTTGTATGGTTGATAGGAAAAGCACTAGTGGGACATGTCAGTTCTTAGGGAATAGACTAATCTCATGGGCCAGCAAAAAGGAATCTTCTATTTCAACTTCAACAACTAAGGCAGAATACAGAGCTCCTGGTAATTGCTGCTCACAACTGTTGTGGATCAAACAGCAGCTTGTAGACTATTAGATCAAGACTGCTGATTGTCCAATCATGTGTGCCAACACATCAACTATCTCAGTATCTCAAAATCCTATCATGCACTCCAAGACCAAGCACATTGATGTAAGATATCAATTCCTTAAGGATCATGTCAAAAAGGTAATATCAGCATGCAATATGTCCCTACTGATCAACAGTTGGCTAATATTTTCACCAAGCCACTCGACTCAACCAGGTTTGCTTACCTAAGAGGAGAGCTTGGTATGCTTGACCTCAACCCTTAACACCTGTAAATTTCTATGTTAAATTAAACTTTGCTGTATATATAACTATTTATATATCTTACCAGCCAAGTGTAAACATCGTTGGTGTTAAAGGACAACCTCAGGTAAGTATTTACAAACCTTCTCTCATACCCTACCGGCAGTTTTCAAAACCATAAGGACCAAATCTAAATTTTTCTCAAAGTATCTTTATATGAACAGTCCCTTATTAAGGTCATTAAATGTGGACTTCAAAAATTCATTCAATGGCGGACATTCTCTGTCATATAAAAGGACACTTAATTATTACCTTTCACATTTTACAACTCTCTCTCTACCAAAACCACCAAAAGAACTTTTAAAACTCACCCCATTGTTGCACTTTCAAGCCTTTCTGAAACCTCAAATCTCTTCGATTCTTCAACGATTTCATCAGTTAAACTACAATGGTTGATGACTCTATTCATCCCAGTTCATTTAATTCATGTTTTAGTCGATTTCAACAGTTATTTGCGTATATTTCAAAATTTATGAACTGTTGCATTTGACGCCTGTTAAGAACTACGGATGTTCAATTTTCAAGTTTTATGCTTGTTTCTTGGTAATTTCTGGATATCTAATGTGTTTATTGTACATAAATTATACTTATTTACATATTTACACTTTAGATTCTTTGGATATGATTGGCTTTTATGTTTGGTTAAATCCCTTGTGATGAACTGATGTGGTAGGTGTGAGCACCCCGATTCGCAAATCGTTCCTGGGCCTTTCACTCTGGACTCCCAAAAAAGAATGTAATAAATGTGAAGGACACATTTATATTAACATACAAAGTTGCCATCCTCGTTTATATAGAAAACGAGAGAAAAACTGAGATTGTGGGTTCAGAGGCTAAGTTACGAGTTGGGAAGGTTTTACGCACCCAACTCGCGCTTTCGGTCTCTTATGATTGCATGTTCGAATTTATATGCTACGGGTTTGCTATTCTATGTGACTGAAGAAAACGTATCACGGAGATTTATATCTCCGTTTACGTTATAAAGTGTATACATGCTTTATTATTTATAAAAGAAACAAAATAAATATAATATTTAATGGAAATAATTAAAAATGAAATTTTAGTTATTAAAGTATCTATATATATATATATTACATATTTATATATATAGATATACATATAATATCAACTATATAAATAAAATGAATGCTCCGGAACTCAAATTTAATAAATATAAGACATTTATTTACTTATCAAATGTATCAAAATAAATATACACATTCACAATTTATCTAACATATTTACATATTGAAACTGATAAATAAACTAACGATTGGAAGGGATTACATTCTGTCATTTTACAGAATTCGGACCAAGTTCTAGGTCGTTGTGTTATATTTAATCAAGCTAGCTCGTAGCCTGACCGTTGTGCTTCCACTGCTACCGATACGAGGAAAGGAAGACTTACGTTTTGATATTGGGTGTATTCAAAGAACACTATATGATTGTGTGTGTGTGTGTGAAATTTGCCCAGGGAGAGAACAGTTTGTTTTCTCGGGCTGAGAGAGAGCAAAGAGCTTTTCTTTCTTTTCTTTTTCTTTCTTCCGTGAGAGAGAGCTGAGAGTAGGGTGATAGTTGTTGTTGTGTGTTGTTGGTGTGTTGAGAGAGATAACTGAGAGCCTCTATTTATAGGTGAAGGAGGGATAACTGAGAGCCTCTATTTATAGGTGAAGGAGGGAGAGATATTTTTGTGTTACTCTCCATGCCAAGTAAAGCACGAAGCTTCGTTTGTGCCTTCAAAGTCTTCAGCAGTCGGCGGCTTGACTTGTGAGGCAAAGCTTGGTTTGGTGCGCGGCGCACCTGGCATGGTGCGCGCGCACCAAACCGTGTTTCGGTGTATCAGCGCACCAAAAATGTCTTCAACGCACCAAACCCTGAATATTACATTTAGAATCTTTATCTTTCATTCTTTATGCTTCAGGTCCATCGTTAATTTTATTTAATCTTTGTCCCTTAAAGTTGTTCCTTTTATTTTTCAACCTTGGAATCATCTTCTTTTATGTTTTGTACCCTGTAAGCTTTGTATCTTCAGATTTGACCCTTGATATTGATCTAACTGAAGTCGTTGGTGTTTGTTGGACATCGTTAGTCCTGTTTGATATTTTGTTTCCTGAAATAATCATAGAAACAAGTGTTAGTCCATTTATAAATAAACAATTATTTATAGGACAATTCGTATAATATGGGGTACGAATTCTAGGTGTTTATAGAGCCCCTCGACTACATTTGCTTAGAAGTAAGTGAGCGTTGTCGAAAAAGATAGACATCTAGCTTCGTGTGGAAAGAAAACACTGGCTGGGCCCCCTTGGGATTTACTTACGTATCCTATATAGGAATCAAGCCAAACACAGTTTGGGTGTGATATGGTTGGATGATCGTACCTCCTAAGAGGTTGCCTACGTATCCCATTTTGGGAATCAGACCAAAACATAGTTCAGGGGTGGGATATAATTGTTGATTTTGTTTTCCAAAGATGTGGAAGATTTTTTTGTTTTTGTTTTTTGTTTTTTTGTTTGTTTGATTGTTTGTTTGTTTGTTTGTTTTTTTTTTTTTTTGAAAGCTGTAAAGCATGTGGTTTTTTTCAAAGTTGTAAAACATCTCTGTGTGATATAATTGGGTGTGCAAACGTGTGTGAATGCACTGCATGTCGCGACCCGCACCCGGACTCCTACGTGGAATCCCGAGTCGGACCGCGAATGGGACATACAAAATACGCATCATAAAAATTCTTGCACGACAGATGCAAGTATGAAGCATATGCATAAAACCTAACATGCAACAATAACCTCTACAAGCAACAAGCTCGGAGACAACAACAATAACCCAAATCAGAGTATGTGGAAATAATAAGTAATAAAGATTACATCAAGCTCGACAACCCTGTCGGCATCACCAAAAGAATAATACAATCATAAGGACCACACGCACTACCCAACATTACAAAGTTTAAATAACATTGTATTCCCTCGGCCTCACCAAAAGAAAATATCAAGGCCCAAAAGGACAACCTGCAGAAAATGCCGAGACGAAGCCAAGACTCCTACTAAGGGTTCCTCGCCGGACCGTGATCTAAGGAAAACAAATAAACATTGGACGGGGTGAGTTTAAAACTCAATAAGCTACTAATGCAACAATATGTCATACGAGATGCAAGACAATATCAAGAACAAGTAATACTAGCTATAGTAAGATATGTCAATCTCAAGGCATAGCATAATAAGCATGTCAAAATAACATGTTACCCTACACTACACGAGAGGCTCAACAATCGCCAACCGGCCCATACCAATTGGAAATCATGACCAACATTCACATATGTAGGAACCATATAAGTGCGATATGTAAACACATTCTTAAAGGATACAGTATTGAGGTACACCTCCAATATACCCAATACTTCCAACCAACCAACATATAATATACCAATGTAGGAGCTGTTGTTGACGTGCTCGATCGACGAATCATAACCGTTAACCAATAACCAATAACCAATACTCAATAACCAATACTGTGTGAACCATTTTCTGTATTCACGTCGACGGGTGATCTTGGTCCCTATAACCCAAGAATCAACCACAGAATGGCTTACCAAGGTTGCGTTTATTCCATACAATAAATGGCGCTATGCCCCTACCGTGGCCAACGGTAAGGCGAGGCCCAGCGTATTGGCCTTCAATTATTATGTAGCCCCGGCTCCCGCAATAATCGAGCGTCAATACACCGCCAACAAATAATCCATGGACATAACAAATGTACAAGTAGATGTTTACTTGACATTCTCAACAACAAATCAAACTCCAAATAGGGAGCACAACATCATTTAACATGAATGTCTCAAGTAGGTCATAATAATCCTACTCACATAATCAACCATCTCATAATATTTACGAGAATTAAACAACAACATCATGCACAATATTTCGGGTAACTAATTTTCCCGACAAAACTCTCGTATCACAACGAAATCCCCAAGTCACACACGTGGTCTCATCAATTATAAAAACCTATTTGACTCCGTTAGAGTCATTATTCATTTCTAATGAGTTCGAATCGAAGAGAAACCATTTATACTTCAAGATTAACAAATGATACCATTTCTATGTGTATCAACCAAGACAAAACAAGTCTTTTAACATACAAAACATGTCATCCACGAATTTCACATGGCTCAACAACAAAACATACTCCAATATGTTAATTTCAACATATAAATGTCATTTTACGAGGCTAGGATGTTATACAAGACATAAATAGAGAAGGAGAGGGGTAGTAGCTTACCTCTTGAAGAAACCAACCAAGAAAGACGCTAGATGTTCAACATGCAACTCAAGAGATGTGCTCTCCTAGTCCTCAGCTACGCAATGGTGAAGTTGGATTGTGATTTGGACTTCAAATGAGCAAACTAGCTCACTTTCTCACTCTAGACTTCTGACTTCCTCTTTCTAGTGTTCTTGGGTGTTAATGGTTGAAATGGGAGTGTTCAAGAGTCTCCTATGGTGTTATAAAGGTCCAAGAAGCCTGGTTCAAGTGGTGGGGGACGTGGCTCAACCCTGGCCAAGGATTGGAGTCAATGTTGGCCAATAATTTAAAAATCTCGTAATAGCTGTCAAGGGTGCGCAGGAAAAATCTGACATTCTGCCAACGAAGCGATCGCTTCGAGTCGGGACAGGGCGATCGCTTTGGTACAGAGCGATCGCTTTGAAGATTACAGAGCGATCGCTTTGTTTCCAGATTCAGTGTAATACCCCGACCCAACTTCATTCTGAGTTCACTCGTAGTTTAGCGATATTGACCTTAAAACCCTCGGAGAGTGAGGCGTCATGCTTGTTAAGCGTGACGTGTTAGATTGAAGACCATTCGACACGTGTTTAACTCATGGCGAGTTGCACCTTGTTCCTATATCCGTTCGAGATCATCCTTGACTTCGTTTAGCATTTGTGTACATTTCATTTCCTCTCTAGTTGGTTACGCTAGCCTCGGCTTGGATTCGTTCTTAAACGACAAGCACGTTCGCTTTGTCATTAACCCGTATGTTGAAATAGTTTGAGAACCATTTCGCGTGTTTAACTTGTGATATGTGTGCGACTTATGTTCGTTATCATTCGTGCCTCGTCACGAGATGATTCGGGTGTGTATTGGGTGTGTTTTGTTGATGATTTGATGATAGGATCACACCTAATAGTGACCAAGTGATCAAACCTAGGATAAAAGGGCAAAACAAACTGAGTTTGGGCACATAAACCTTGGCACGACCGTGCAGCCATAATGGCACGGCCGTGCGAGAGTTTACAGTAGGTTTGGAGGCTGCCATAAGGTTTGGCACGACCGTGCGCCTATTTTTGGCACGGTCGTGCGAAGATGGACAGACCCTGGTGCTCTGTTCGTCCGGTTTTGACGTTTTCTCGGTTTTTCGTGTTTTTAAGTGGTTTAAAATGCTCAAACAAGCCCGAATTGGACCAAACACTTACCCATGGTATTAATAAAAGATCACACTCTATTTTCCTCCCTCATTTCTTCCTCCCAACTCAGATTTTAGAGAGAGCAAGAAGAGAGAGAGGAGAGAGAGAAGAGAAAGATTTCGCGATATCTTGAGCTCCGCTTGTCGGATCGACGAGCCGTCTTCGCCGTAGCGTAGAGGACGACGAGGAGAACATTTCTACCCAAAGGGATCGTCCGATCTGTTAGTACATCATAAACCCATCTCTTCTCCCACATCTTAGAGAGAAAGTGGTGTTAGAGAGAGGAAGTTTGATTCGAGCTTGGTTCGAGTTTGGGATCATTGATTTGACTCCGTGGCGGCGTAGAGGTCATCGAGGAGTACGTTTTCACCATGAGCCCTTGATTTCGTGGAGGATTTGCGGTGAAGGTAAGTAACTATAATGCTTTGTGTGTTTTACGAGTTGAATTGGAAGAGTAAAGCATGTAGGGTGCGTTAGCGATGATATTCGTGACTTTTATTGGGAGATATATATATATATATATATATATATATAATTGTCCCTACGAATGATGTTAGGTTATATTCCGTTACTTGTTCGATTTAAGTATTTCGGAATAAAGATAGAATTGATGAATTATTGTTGAGTTCGTGGACTTTGAGTAATAGAGACTCGGAGAGCTTGATGTTGTTGGTATTATTTTCGTGGTTGTTGTGTTGTTGCGGTTGTCCTAGTAATTATTGTGCCGAGTAATAGAAACTCATTAAGGTTAAATTATGCTTGTGTATTATTAGTTGGGTTCCGGCCGCAATGTCGCCGAAGACTTGTTTAATTTAATGGTTCCTCACTATGTTATTCTTAAGTTTGACTATATCAAATCATTGAAGTTTTGTCGTTTACGCACTAGCGGAAACCTTATGAAATCGTTACGAGTAGTAGACTCTTCGTGCGTTGGGCAGTACAATCGATAGGAGTTTATAGGGACGATACTACGGTTTGTCCCGACATTTTAATATTGGTAACGACTCTAGCGGAGTCATTATGAGATATACACTAGTCGTGACTGACTCTGGCGGAGTTAAATAGGACGTAATAAGAAAACGTCGATTATTGTGGTAATTTCATTAATGTACATAGTTGACTCTACGGAGTTGAGAAATGGGTAGTAGTAATGCCTACATGACATATATTAATTCCCTACCATGTGGGATGACGAATTGACGGGTTCATGACTTAGTGAAACGTTGACCTTGGTTGATTTAGTCAAATATTAGCTGACTACGAGTTAAATTGAATAAAGTTGATGTATGCGCCGATAAGAATATGCAATATATTATGATGCACATGAGATGAAAGATATTGGGTGACGATAGAATACTTAGAGATCCTCAGTTGAGCGTAACCATTGCGCCTTAACTAACGGTTGTAAGTACGAGTAGACTTACCTGCGTGGGGTTGTGAGTTGGCGTACATGTGAGAAACATGTTACCTTAGTTTGGGATTAGGATGAATAACCTATCCTCGTGTTATATAGGTTCCACATTATGGACCTTGTTTGTCAGTTGATTATAAGGTATAAATACCTTACATTGGAGTTTATGTATGTGTCTAGCTATCACAGACACCGTTTAGTGATTGAGTTGTACAATGGGCCTACTTTGCCTATTGCCTTATTTTGTATATCTGTTCAATAATTTTGGACATGTCGTGATTGTTCTAGTATGAGATAGGACAATCATCCTACTTTGATGATTGATCGTAGGACAATCATCCTACTTTGATGATTGATTGTGTGTGTAGTATGTACTAGCACATTGAGTTGATCGGAGATGTGATTCAAAGAACACATGATGATTTGTTGAGAATGACGAGTAAATGTCTACTTGTGCATTGCATTGAGTCCAGCTGGCATTGTTTGACTAATCAAGGTGGGACGACCTATAGTCTTTACGAAATTGTTTTGTAATCGCTATAAGTCGCCGTACCGGTTGCACACACCCTCACTGTTGGCCGCAGGGATGTAGCCCCACCGTTGTAGCAATACGCGCGACTTTGGTTTGCTAGTTAGAACCCGATGTGTTATTCGGGGACGTCGATACTACGTACACGGGTATCGAGGCACATATGTTTTCTCGTGTATTGCGAGCAACGAAGTTGGAAGAAAGAGAAATAATATCCTTCATGATGTGGTTTAATTAAGTTGCACTTATGTGAACACCAAGTGCTAAGTGAATTATGTGACTTGTATACTTTTAATATGATACATGATCATTATGGTATATAAATGTTATTACCATGTTATTCTTAGTGTTGAGCATCATGCCATGTCATCTAGTTGTATGTGATAGTTGCCGATGGTCAAGTTAGAATAGTCCCTTGACTTACCGGTTTGTGGTTGAAATGTTAGGTAAGCGGAAGTGCTACATAGACTAGCTACATGTAGAGTTTGGTTTCTTGTTGCATTCATTCTCATAGCATACAATACATTGTAGTGGCTTACGGGGTCTTTTAGACTCACTCTTGTTGTGTTAACTCTTTTAGATTGCAATCGAAGGACGACATAGTGCGATCGGTGAGACTTGCAGTCTTTGCAGAATGATCTTTGGGTAGTTGCTCTCCGGAGCTTGTGTATAATTATGCTTCTTAATTTCTTAGTTTAGTGAGAACGATGGTTGATGTAAAGTTATGTAAACTTTACTTATGGGTAGCATTATTTTGTAACTCTTTTTATTGATGTATATTTTTAGACCCGACATTCGATGTCGAGCCGTTTATTATTGTAATTTTTCGAGCATGTTAGCTCGTGAGTATTTAGTGTTGTTGTTTCTCCGGCTTTTGTATTTAGCCGTCGAGGTTTATTGTTGGGATTATGTTAGTATCGTTCTCGGGCTTGTGTTTAGCCGTGGAGGTTTTCTAGTTATAGTTTTGTTATTTAAGTTTTTGAAACTCCGGTTTTATTTAGTGTGGTTTTCCGTTGCATAGTTTTGGTTTTGAGCTTGTGTAGCTCATTCACTTGTGGACTTTAGTTGTTTCTTCTACTTTGGCGCACCGAGTTGGGGTTTAATACCGAATCCCGAACTCGGGCGTCACGGTGGTATCGAGCTTAAGTTAGCTATTCGCCGGGATAGGATCCTCGGCTTAGGTGGTTTGGGCATTGGGTTGAGTGATTAACGTCGAGTGCTTGAGTATAAGTGTTGGGTTGATATTGGTAAATTTTTGGAGTTAGTCCATATAGGACTGGGATGGTTGAGTTCTTACGCTCACGAGAGCGGGGACAAATGATTTGTAGTCCGTCAATTTCTCTTAAGGAGATTTGCGCGTGTGTTAAGACCTCGTTGGAAGGTTGACGCCTAGTATGACTCGCTTGGAAGGTTTAAGATTGTGGTTCGACCAACTTAGGTGGCCTTGTTCATCGTGAGGAAGTATAGTCGGGACGCTTCAAGGAAACGTCTTAGGCCTGTGAATATTAATCATTAGAGAGGATACATGTGGAAGACCTAAGATTTTGGGTCACGAGTCCACTAGCGATTGATGTTGACTGTTGAGTTATAATAGTGCGAGGATATGAGTCCGTGCTAACTTAGACTATTCTTGCATATCACATCATGGCATGCGAAACTTGTACATACTCGAAATATATGTTACAATTTAAGTACATTTGCTTGTATTTGACACTTATGTGCATGAGACCGATTCTAAAGGGCATATTTGTATCACTTGTCCCAAACGCCCTGGTGACGGTAGCTTTTGAAGCCACTTCAGAAGGGCCCCTGATTTGGTTGTCAAGAGATATTCGTCAAGACTAAGTTGATAGCATGATAGATAGAAATTGTCTAACCCTATTACCAACTGGAATGGACAAGAAAATGGAATAGTTGTACTCGAACAAGATTGGGTATCTTGAGTGTGGATTGTATATCATTTCTCGTGTATTGGTTTGATTTGATATTGTGTGAGCCGTTGTGCTTAATTGAACATGAGTATCTCGGGCATGCAATTAGCCCTTGTGACTTGTATATTGTCCCGTGTGTTATAAGTTTGTTTAACACTAGAGATATTGAATTGATTTGTCACCTCGGCAGTGAGCGTGTGGTTGCTATATTGTATGCGACGTGATGTAGACTGGATGCATTGTATTAATTCAGTCTTGCCTTATAGACTTTTGCGATACGAATAGATCGTGTCACCTTGCGCATGTGCCTTTTGGCATAGTGAGATGGTTATCATTAGGACCCTACATGCATGTTATATGTGTTGGGTTGAGAGTTTAGAACATTATGTTGATAAGTATGCCTCCGTTGATTCACTTAATGTGTTTCACTTCCCTAGAGATTTAATGTCTCTATTGTATTCTGTAGCGGGATGGCACGAACTAGGAAGATCGCAAGGATGTCGGTTATGCACCGACCGTATTTCAACTCAGACACGCATTACGAGAACTAAAAGAACTGGAGGACCAACTGAATGTGGCCCTAGGTGAGACACCTCAAGTGGAGCAAGTTACCTCACCGAACCCTCCTGCACCGAGCCAAGACTCCAACAGAGCGAGTCAAGGCTAAGAGGTGAGGCCTTGTGATTGAACCCGTAAAAGTCATATTCATCGTGACTTACTCTATTATTTATTCGTTTTCCTGTTATTGGACTATCTCGTGTACTCTGATTGGGTACTCGGTCGTTAGAATATTATATCTCGTAGTTGGCTGTGGATGTAATCATTGAGAGTGTGTTACACTCTATGTTTCGAGTAGCACGTATAGTATATGGTATTGGTGTCCAATGATACCGATCCGCTCCGTTGAAGGTATTTAGAGTTTGAAACTCTTATTACCATTTATGTTGACCTTGTGACTCATCGACGTGAGTAGTCGCATCGCGAGCATGTTGACTTGCGATTCCGTTAGCCTTTTATATTGTCGGTTGTGATAAAGTCGGTAGTGCCGTCATTCATGACATAGTCCTATGACCCGCGTGACTTCGAGGTGTTGCATTTATTGCACCCTTTGATTCAAGCCTATTTCCTTGATGATAGGACGTCTACGTGTAACCTTGGAACCTTAAGGTTGTGTTAGCCCAGACTTAATTGATCGCGGGATTTCCCGTGAGTAATCGTTGAGAGTTGTACCACGGGAAGTGGAGATTTGTTAGCGCGCGGAAGCGTGGCGTTGGAACGTGTTCAAAGGTGTTTTCATGACACTTTGTAGTGTACCTTGAATTTGGGCTTGACTGGAGACGGTAGTGAGTCTCGTAATGAAACCCCGAGATTTCTCACGTCTCGAAATTATATATATTCGTTAGATATTTCGTATGTGCACACTACTTGAGGTTGATGATCTCTAACTTGGACCAACTCCCTTTATTTGCTGGACTTTCACTCTCTATCGGTAGAATTGTGATTGCGTAGGCTATGGTATAACCCCGTTGTGATGTATGTTTTCCCTGTGAATGTTTGATCCTTGAATTCGCGGTCGAATTCTTTTAAGGGGGAGAGGATGTAATACCCCGACCCAACTTCATTCTGAGTTCACTCGTAGTTTAGCGATATTGACCTTAAAACCCTCGGAGAGTGAGGCGTCATGCTTGTTAAGCG
Organism: Platycodon grandiflorus; assembly: GCA_016624345.1. Classification (NCBI taxonomy): domain Eukaryota; kingdom Viridiplantae; phylum Streptophyta; class Magnoliopsida; order Asterales; family Campanulaceae; genus Platycodon; species Platycodon grandiflorus. The sequence continues at coordinate 34,617,783 of CM028369.1, read as the reverse complement.
TGACGTGTTAGATTGAAGACCATTTGACACGTGTTTAACTCATGGCGAGTTGCACCTTGTTCCTATATCCGTTCGAGATCATCCTTGACTTCGTTTAGCATTTGTGTACATTTCATTTCCTCTCTAGTTGGTTACGCTAGCCTCGGCTTGGATTCGTTCTTAAACGACAAGCACGTTCGCTTTGTCATTAACCCGTATGTTGAAATAGTTTGAGAACCATTTCGCGTGTTTAACTTGTGATATGTGTGCGACTTATGTTCGTTATCATTCGTGCCTCGTCACGAGATGATTCGGGTGTGTATTGGGTGTGTTTTGTTGATGATTTGATGATAGGATCACACCTAATAGTGACCAAGTGATCAAACCTAGGATAAAAGGGCAAAACAAACTGAGTTTGGGCACATAAACCTTGGCACGACCGTGCAGCCATAATGGCACGGCCGTGCGAGAGTTTACAGTAGGTTTGGAGGCTGCCATAAGGTTTGGCATGACCGTGCGCCTATTTTTGGCACGGTCGTGCGAAGATGGACAGACCCTGGTGCTCTGTTCGTCCGGTTTTGACGTTTTCTCGTGTTTTTAAGTGGTTTAAAATGCTCAAACAAGCCCGGAATTGGACCAAACACTTACCCATGGTATTAATAAAAGATCACACTCTATTTTCCTCCCTCATTTCTTCCTCCCAACTCAGATTTTAGAGAGAGAGCAAGAAGAGAGAGAGGAGAGAGAGAAGAGAAAGATTTCGCGATATCTTGAGCTCCGCTTGTCGGATCGACGAGCCATCTTCGCCGTAGCGTAGAGGACGACGAGGAGAACATTTCTACCCAAAGGGATCGTCCGATCTGTTAGTACATCATAAACCCATCTCTTCTCCCACATCTTAGAGAGAGAAAGTGGTGTTAGAGAGAGAGGAAGTTTGATTCGAGCTTGGTTCGAGTTTGGGATCATTGATTTGACTCCGTGGCGGCGTAGAGGTCGTCGAGGAGTATGTTTTCACCATGAGCCCTTGATTTCGTGGAGGATTTGCGGTGAAGGTAAGTAACTATAATGCTTTGTGTGTTTTACGAGTTGAATTGGAAGAGTAAAGCATGTAGGGTGCGTTAGCGATGATATTCGTGACTTTTATTGGGAGATATATATATATATATATATAATTGTCCCTACGAATGATGTTAGGTTATATTCCGTTACTTGTTCGATTTAAGTATTTCGGAATAAAGATAGAATTGATGAATTATTGTTGAGTTCGTGGACTTTGAGTAATAGAGACTCGGAGAGCTTGATGTTGTTGGTATTATTTTCGTGGTTGTTGTGTTGTTGCGGTTGTCCTAGTAATTATTGTGCCGAGTAATAGAAACTCATTAAGGTTAAATTATGCTTGTGTATTATTAGTTGGGTTCCGGCCGCAATGTCGCCGAAGACTTGTTTAATTTAATGGTTCCTCACTATGTTATTCTTAAGTTTGACTATATCAAATCATTGAAGTTTTGTCGTTTACGCACTAGCGGAAACCTTATGAAATCGTTACGAGTAGTAGACTCTTCGTGCGTTGGGCACAATCGATAGGAGTTTATAGGGACGATACTACGGTTTGTCCCGACATTTTAATATTGGTAACGACTCTAGCGGAGTCATTATGAGATATACACTAGTCGTGATCGACTCGGAGTTGAATAGGACGTAATAAGAAAACGTCGATTATTGTGGTAATTTCATTAATGTACATAGTTGACTCTACGGAGTTGAGAAATGGGTAGTAGTAATGCCTACATGACATATATTAATTCCCTACCATGTGGGATGACGAATTGACGGGTTCATGACTTAGTGAAACGTTGACCTTGGTTGATTTAGTCAAATATTAGCTGACTACGAGTTAAATTGAATAAAGTTGATGTATGCGCCGATAAGAATATGCAATATATTATGATGCACATGAGATGAAAGATATTGGGTGACGATAGAATACTTAGAGATCCTCAGTTGAGCGTAACCATTGCGCCTTAACTAACGGTTGTAAGTACGAGTAGACTTACCTGCGTGGGGTTGTGAGTTGGCGTACATGTGAGAAACATGTTACCTTAGTTTGGGATTAGGATGAATAACCTATCCTCGTGTTATATAGGTTCCACATTATGGACCTTGTTTGTCAGTTGATTATAAGGTATAAATACCTTACATTGGAGTTTATGTATGTGTCTAGCTATCACAGACACCGTTTAGTGATTGAGTTGTACAATGGGCCTACTTTGCCTATTGCCTTATTTTGTATATTTGTTCAATAATTTCGGACATGTCGTGATTGTTCTAGTATGAGATAGGACAATCATCCTACTTTGATGATTGATCGTAGGACAATCATCCTACTTTGATGATTGATTGTGTGTGTAGTATGTACTAGCACATTGAGTTGATCGGAGATGTGATTCAAAGAACACATGATGATTTGTTGAGAATGACGAGTAAATGTCTACTTGTGCATTGCATTGAGTCCAGCTGGCATTGTTTGACTAATCAAGGTGGGACGACCTATAGTCTTTACGAAATTGTTTTGTAATCGCTATAAGTCGCCGTACGGTTGCACACACCCTCACTGTTGGCCGCAGGTGGGATGTAGCCCCACTGTTGTAGCAATACGCGCGACTTTGGTTTGCTAGTTAGAACCCGATGTGTTATTCGGGGACGTCGATACTACGTACACGGGTATCGAGGCACATATGTTTTCTCGTGTATTGCAGGAGCAACGCGAAGTTGGAAGAAAGAGAAATAATATCCTTCATGATGTGGTTTAATTAAGTTGCACTTATGTGAACACCAAGTGCTAAGTGAATTATGTGACTTGTATACTTTTAATATGATACATGATCATTATGGTATATAAATGTTATTACCATGTTATTCTTAGTGTTGAGCATCATGCCATGTCATCTAGTTGTATGTGATAGTTGCCGATGGTCGGTCAAGTTAGAATAGTCCCTTGACTTACCGGTTTGTGGTTGAAATGTTAGGTAAGCCGGAAGTGCTACATAGACTAGCTACATGTAGAGTTTGGTTTACTGTTGCATTCATTCTCATAGCATACAATACATTGTAGTGGCTTACGGGGTCTTTTAGACTCACTCTTGTTGTGTTAACTCTTTTAGATTGCAATCGAAGGACGACATAGTGCGATCGGTGAGACTTGCAGGTGCTGCAGAATGATCTTTGGGTAGTTGCTCTCCGGAGCTTGTGTATAATTATGCTTCTTAATTTCTTAGTTTAGTGAGAACGATGGTTGATGTAAAGTTATGTAAACTTTACTTATGGGTAGCATTATTTTGTAACTCTTTTTATTGATGTATATTTTTAGACCCGACATTCGATGTCGAGCCGTTTATTATTGTAATTTTTCCGAGCATGTTAGCTCGTGAGTATTTAGTGTTGTTGTTTCTCCGGCTTTTGTATTTAGCCGTCGAGGTTTATTGTTGGGATTATGTTAGTATCGTTCTCAGGCTTGTGTTTAGCCGTGGAGGTTTTCTAGTTATAGTTTTGTTATTTAAGTTTTTGAAACTCCGGTTTTATTTAGTGTGGTTTTCCGTTGCATAGTTTTGGTTTTGAGCTTGTGTAGCTCATTCACTTCTGTGGACTTTAGTTGTTTCTTCTACTTTGGCGCACCGAGTTGGGGTTTAATACCGAATCCCGAACTCGGGCGTCACGCTGGTATCGAGCTTAAGTTAGCTATTCGCCAGATAGGATCCTCGGCTTAGGTGGTTTGGGCATTGGGTTGAGTGATTAACGTCGAGTGCTTGAGTATAAGTGTTGGGTTGATATTGGTAAATTTTTGGAGTTAGTCCATATAGGACTGGGATGGTTGAGTTCTTACGCTCACGAGAGCGGGGACAAATGATTTGTAGTCCGTCAATTTCTCTTAAGGAGATTTGCGACTGTGTGTTAAGACCTCGTTGGAAGGTTGACGCCTAGTATGACTCGCTTGGAAGGTTTAAGATTGTGGTTCGACCAACTTAGGTGGCCTTGTTCATCGTGAGGAAGTATAGTCGGGACGCTTCAAGGAAACGTCTTAGGCCTGTGAATATTAATCATTAGAGAGGATACATGTGGAAGACCTAAGATTTTGGGTCACGAGTCCACTAGCGATTGATGTTGACTGTTGAGTTATAATAGTGCGAGGATATGAGTCCGTGCTAACTTAGACTATTCTTGCATATCACATCATGGCATGCGAAACTTGTACATACTCGAAATATATGTTACAATTTAAGTACATTTGCTTGTATTTGACACTTATGTGCATGAGACCGATTCTAAAGGGCATATTTGTATCACTTGTCCCAAACGCCCTGGTGACGGTAGCTTTTGAAGCCACTTCAGAAGGGCCCCTGATTTGGTTGTCAAGAGATATTCGTCAAGACTAAGTTGATAGCATGATAGATAGAAATTGTCTAACCCTATTACCAACTGGAATGGACAAGAAAATGGAATAGTTGTTTCTTCTACTTTGGCGCACCGAGTTAGGGTTTAATACCGAATCCCGAACTCGGGGCGTCACATTCAGGGTATGACTTACTGCCTAGAGAGCGATCGCTTAGGGAGGAAGCAGGGCGATCGCTTTGTGCCCAGTAAGTCTCAAACTGTTATAAAATCCTCCCAAAGGGGTTCTCAACGAACCAAAAATAATTCTAAGTCCAAAATGAGATCAAAATACTCACGAAAAGTTCCCGAAAAGTCCGAAAATGAAGCTAGTAGTATAACACAAGATTAACACGATTGGTTACAAGAATCGAAAAATGATTTCAAGGCATATAAGGCACATGGAAATCATCAAGAGTGGAAGTATGTTCAAGAAATATGCACAACATCACATGAACTTGATAAGAAAATGATCATGCAAATGATACAAATGATACGGGTGTTACATTCTCACCCCCTTAGATTAAATTCGCCCGCAAATTTACTTACCAATCTCCTTGAACAAAGATGGATACTTCTCACGCATCTCTTGTTCCAATTCCCATGTGGCTTCCTCAACATTGTGACTTCTCCACAAAACCTTCACAAGACGGATAGTCTTGGTCCTTAAAACATATTCTTTTGTGTCAAGTATCCTCACAGGTTCTTCAACATACGAGAGATCGGTCGACAAATCTACCGATTCATACTCCAAAATATGCAATGCGTCTGAAAAATATTTCCTCAACATTGAGACATGAAACACGGCATGAATACCCGACATCCAAGGTGGCAATGCAAGCCTATACGTTAATTTCCCAATTCTTTCCAAAATTTTAAATGGTCCAATAAACCTCGGCGTCAATTTTCCTTTCTTCCCAAATCTTTTAACTCCAATTCGAGGCGACACCTTTAAGAAGACGATCACCAACCTCAAACTCAAGGTCTCGTCGCCTATTATCTCGCGTAGCTCTTCTGTCTACTCTGGGCTGTTCTCAACCTCTCCCGAATAATCTTTACATTTTCGGCTGACTCATGAACCATCTCGGGTCCCCATAACTTCGCTTCTCCAACCTCATCCCAACAAATCGGGGAACGACACTTCCTTCTATAGAGTGCCTCATAAGGTGACATATCAATACTCGAATGGTAACTGTTGTTGTAGGCAAACTCTATCAACAGTACATGCGAATCCCAATTGCCCTTAAAGTCCATTGAACAAGCCCTTAACATGTCCTCAAGTGTTTGAATAGTTTTCTCGGACTGTCCATCTGTTTGTGGATGAAATGCCGTACTAAGTATTAACCTTGAACCCAATGCATTCTGAAGCGTCTGCCAAAACCGTGAAGTAAATCGTGGATCTCTATCCGATACAATGCTAACAGGAACCCCATGTAGCCTAACAATTTCCTGAATATACAAAGTAGCAAGTTTCTCCATAGAATAAGTCATCGCCATAGGGAGAAAATGGGCTGACTTGGTCAATCGATCAACAATAACCCAAATAGAATCATGACCTCGTCGAGTCCGTGGTAACCCAGTCATAAAATCCATAGCGATGTTCTCCCATTTCCATTTCAGAATCTCCAACAGTTGCAATAATCCCGCTGGTCGTTGATGTTCCGCCTTTACCCTTTGACATGTCAAACACCTTGAAACAAACCATCGACTGCAATGCAAAGCCTTTCTCTCTTTCGCTACTACTTCCAAGCCTGGCCCTCCAACCATCGACTGCAATGCAAAGCCCATAACCATTGGACCAAACTTTTTACCCCGTTCCCCGGGAAGGTTGATGGATGGGCTGACAAGGTCATTCTGGTGGAGAGTGACAAGGGGTGGAACTTCCAGATCCCCTCTGGCGGTATGCACTGGCTTAAGAGGCTGAAAAGCTTGGGGGAGTATGACTCCATAGCTCGGGGTATGCTGGAGGCCCCTCTTATGCGAGATGGGGAGCAAATCCGTCTCTATGACCTGGAAGGCCATCCTCGAGGATGAGGGCTTCCTATATCTCCGGTCTCTCGAGGGGCTCGTGCGATGTTAGGCCGAGGTGTGAGATGCCTCGGTGGAGTCCGCTCCAGCCGGCTCGGCATCAAGGCAACAAATTCGCCATTCGCGAGGAGTGGCCGGCCGGAGGAGAGCAATTGCCGACCTCTCCCGAGGGTTGTACTTTGAGACTTTTTGTTTTTTCCAAATTTCTTCCAAGTATTTTTTAATCGTTTGATCATTCTAACTGTTCGTGTTTGGTGCGACATGGTGAATGGGAATGCTTTCTCCTCTCGGAGGAGCCGAGCTACAGAAGCCCGCAAGGCTGCTTTGAGGCAGTCCTATACTGCGGCTGCTGGTGCCGATGCTGTCTTTCCCCCCACCCAACCGATCAGCTCGGTGGGGGTAGTTGATGCGGTCCCGATCTCGTTTGCACCCCCGGAGTCAAAAAGATCATCATCTCCGGCGGACGAGGTAGGGGCCCGTAAGAAGCAGAGGAGGGGGCCGGTGACTGTAGACATCGATCCCGAGGAAAGCCCCCTCCGCCGGTCGAAGGGGAAGAAGAAGGTTACTCCTTCGGAGGAGACTGAGGCCCGCATGGCCGGCATGGGACCTGATGATATCCAGGACGTCCTCCGGGCCATGCATGCCTGCGAGGATAACCCTCGAATGGAGTCTTCTTCCCCAGTCTCGCGACTTTATCTTCAAGTCGGTCGCCTGCTCGTTGGTCGAGGTATGTGTTTATCTGTAGCTTCTCCTCGTTACCCAATTTATAAGTGGAGAACTAATTTTTTCCCTCTTTGCAGATGTCTCACTACGCCAAATATTATGACATCCGACTAGCGGATGCGGAGAAGCTGAAGACCGAGCTCCTTCAGCAGGTTAGGAACGATGGGGCCGAGCTGTCAAGGCTAAGAGCTGAATTGAAGAGCAAAGATGAAGAGCTCGCCAGTACAAAGGCAACCCTGTCCACCACGGTAACTGCCCGGTCTCGTGCCGAAGCAGATGCAGATCGTGCCAGGGAGGAGAAAGCCGAGCTCGAAGTCTCCCTGCTCGCCAAGAATGCCCAGCTCGATGCCAGCATCAAAGATCTCGACCAGAGGCTGAGCCAGCTGAATTCCAAGTATGTTGAGATGAAGGTAGAGTTGGAGGACCCCGATCACGAGGCTAAAATCATTGCCCGCTACAAGGCCTCCGCATCCTTTAAGGCTGATGTATCTCCCTGGATGATGAAGGGTAGGTATCAGATCCTCCGGGCTGCGGCTGGCAGTGGTGCGGCTGTTGATAGCCTTGTTGAATGGGGGGCTTCCAACCCGTTTGATGCGCTAAATCGGAAGGGAGCTGGGCTCGTGCGCTTTGACGAGGAGGACCTGCGGGCTATCCAGGAGGATGATGAGAGGTTGGGGAAACCAGCTTGGGAGCCACCCGTGAGACTCCAACTGGACCTTGAGACCCTGGTTGAGGCGCGCCTTGATCAGATGGAGTTCGAGGCTTCAGGGGGAGGAGATTCCCCGGGGAATCCCGAGCTTGGGCTCACCGCTGATCAGCTCCTCCAGGATACTGAGGGCACGACGACCAGTCGTGATGAGAACGAGCGAGATATCCGGGTGTTAGAGGGCCTCGATGCCTAGCTGTTTTGATTTGTAATTTTCTTTAGAATTGTTTGATTGAGCCTGCGAGCTCCTAACTTTGAAGTGTGAACAAGTATTTGTAAATCATATATACTTTTGAATCTATGGAAAATGTCTAATTTTACTTTGTTTAAAAAGTATGATTTTGTTTGAATGTGTTCATACAACTTGTTTTATTTTTATAGAGGTAACGCTTTAGGATCATCACCGAGTGGCGAATGCCGACCTCGAGGTGATGTCTTAAGGATCATCACCGAGTGGCGAATGCCGACCTCGAGGTGATGTCTTAAGGATCATCACCGAGTGGCGAATGCCGACCTCGAGGTGATGTTTTAAGGATCATCACCGAGTGGCGAATGCCGACCTCGAGGTGATGTTTTAAGGATCATCACCGAGTGGCGAACGCCGACCTCGAGGTGATGTTTTAAGCGCTTTTCCCTCTTTAATGTGTTTTGCTCATTATCTAAAGATGACTTGTATACATCAAGCTCGACAACCCTTTCGGCATCACCAAAAGAATAATACAATCATAAGGACCACACGCACTACCCAACATTACAAAGTTTAAATAACATTGTATTCCCTCGGCCTCACCAAAAGAAAATACCAAGGCCCAAAAGGACAACCTGCAGAAAATACCGAGACGAAGCCAAGACTCCTACTAAGGGGTCCTCGTCGGACCGTGATCTAAGGAAAACAAATAAACATTGGACGGGGTGAGTTTAAAACTCAATAAGCTACTAATGCAACAATATGTCATACGAGATGCAAGACAATATCAAGAACAAGTAATACTAGCTATAGCAAGATATGTCAATCTCAAGGCATAGCATAATAAGCATGTCAAAATAACATGTTACCCTACACTACACGAGAGGCTCAACAATCGCCAACCGGCCCATACCAATTGGAAATCATGACCAACATTCACATATGTAGGAACCATATAAGTGCGATATGTAAACACATTCTTAAAGGATACAGTATTGAGGTACACCTCCAATATACCCAATACTTCCAACCAACCAACATATAATATACCAATGTAGGAGCCGTTGTTGACGTGCTCGATCCACGAACCATAACCGTTAACCAATAACCAATAACCAATACTCAATAACCAATACTGTGTGAACCATTTTCTGTATTCACGTCGACGGGTGATCTTGGTCCCTACAACCCAAGATTCAACCACAGAATGGCTTACCAAGGTTGCGTTTATTCCATACAATAAATGGCGCTATGCCCCTACCGTGGCCAACGGTAAGGCGAGGCCCAGCGTATTGGCCATCAATTATTATGTAGCTCCGGCTCCCGCAATAATCGAGCGTCAATACACCGCCAACAAATAATCCATGGACATAACAAATGTATAAGTAGATGTTTACTTGACATTCTCAACAACAAATCAAACTCCAAATAGGGAGCACAACATCATTTAACATGAATGTCTCAAGTAGGTCATAATAATCCTACTCACATAATCAACCATCTCATAATATTTACGAGAATTAAACAACAACATCATGCACAATAATTCGGGTAACTAATTTTCCCGACAAAACTCTCGTATCACAACGAAATCCCCAAGTCACACACGTGGTCTCATCAATTATAAAAATCTATTTGACTCCGTTAGAGTCATTATTCATTTCTAATGAGTTCGAATCGAAGAGAAACCATTTATACTTCAAGATTAACAAATGATACCATTTCTATGTGTATCAACCAAGACAAAACAAGTCTTTTAACATACAAAACATGTCATCCACGAATTTCACATGGCTCAACAACAAAACATACTCCAATATGTTAATTTCAACATATAAATGTCATTTTACGAGGCTAGGATGTTATACAAGACATAAATAGAGAAGGAGAGGGGTAGTAGCTTACCTCTTGAAGAAACCAACCAAGAAAGACGCTAGATGTTCAACATGCAACTCAAGAGATGTGCTCTCCTAGTCCTCAGCTACGCAATGGTGAAGTTGGATTGTGATTTGGACTTCAAATGAGTAAACTAGCTCACTTTCTCACTCTAGACTTATGACTTCCTCTTTCTAGTATTCTTGGGTGTTAATGGTTGAAATGGGAGTGTTCAAGAGTCTCCTATGGTGTTATAAAGGTCCAAGAAGCCTGGTTCAAGTGGTGGGGGACGTGGCTCAACCCTGGCCAAAGATTGGAGTCAATGTTGGCCAATAATTTAAAAATCTCGTAATAGCTGTCAAGGGTGCGCAGGAAAAATCTGACATTCTGCCAACGAAGCGATCGCTTCGAGTCGGGACAGGGCGATCACTTTGGTACAGAGCGATCGCTTTGAAGATTACAGAGCGATCGCTTTGTTTCCAGATTCAGGGTATGACTTACTGCCTAGAGAGCGATCGCTTAGGAAGGAAGCAGGGCGATCGCTTTGTGCCCAGTAAGTCTCAAACTGTTATAAAATCCTCCCAAAGGGGTTCTCAACGAACCAAAAATGATTCTAAGTCCAAAATGAGATCAAAATACTCACGAAAAGTTCCCGAAAAGTCCGAAAATGAAGCTAGAAGTATAACACAAGATTAACACGATTGGTTACAAGAATCGAAAAATGATTTCAAGGCATATAAGGCACATGGAAATCATCAAGAGTGGAAGTATGTTCAAGAAATATGCACAACATCACATGAACTTGATAAGAAAATGATCATGCAAATGATACAAATGATACGGGTGTTACATTCTCACCCCCTTAGAATAAATTCGCCCGCGAATTTACTTACCAATCTCCTTGAACAAAGATGGATACTTCTCACGCATCTCTTGTTCCAATTCCCATGTGGCTTCCTCAACATTGTGACTTCTCCACAAAACCTTCACAAGACGGATAGTCTTGGTCCTTAAAACATATTCTTTTGTGTCAAGTATCCTCACAGGTTCTTCAACATACGAGAGATCGGTCGACAAATCTACCGATTCATACTCCAAAATATGTAATGCGTCTGAAAAATATTTCCTCAACATTGAGACATGAAACACGGCATGAATACCTGACATCCAAGGTGGCAATGCAAGCCTATACGTTAATTTCCCAATTCTTTCCAAAATTTTAAATGGTCCAATAAACCTCGGCGTCAATTTTCCTTTCTTCCCAAATCTTTTAACTCCAATTCGAGGCGACACCTTTAAGAACAGACGATCACCAACCTCAAACTCAAGGTCTCGTCGCCTATTATCTGCGTAGCTCTTCTGTCTACTCTGGGCTGTTCTCAACCTCTCCCGAATAATCTTTACATTTTCGGCTGACTCATGAACCATCTCGGGTCCCCATAACTTCGCTTCTCCAACCTCATCCCAACAAATCGGGGAACGACACTTCCTTCTATAGAGTGCCTCATAAGGTGACATATCAATACTCGAATGGTAACTGTTGTTGTAGGCAAACTCTATCAACAGTACATGCGAATCCCAATTGCCCTTAAAGTCCATTGAACAAGCCCTTAACATGTCCTCAAGTGTTTGAATAGTTCTCTCGGACTGTCCATCTGTTTGTGGATGAAATGCCGTACTAAGTATTAACCTTGAACCCAATGTATTCTGAAGCGTCTGCCAAAACCGTGAAGTAAATCGTGGATCTCTATCCGATACAATGCTAACAGGAACCCCATGTAGCCTAACAATTTCCTGAATATACAAAGTAGCAAGTTTCTCCATAGAATAAGTCATCGCCATAGGGAGAAAATGGGCTGACTTGGTCAATCGATCAACAATAACCCAAATAGAATCATGACCTCGTCGAGTCCGTGGTAACCCAGTCATAAAATCCATAGCGATGTTCTCCCATTTCCATTTCGGAATCTCCAACAGTTACAATAATCCCGCTGGTCGTTGATGTTCCGCCTTTACCCTTTGACATGTCAAACACCTTGAAACAAACCATCGACTGCAATGCAAAGCCTTTCTCTCTTCGCTACTACTTCCAAGCCCGGCCCTCCAACCATCGATCGCAATGCAAAGCCCATAACCATTGGACCAAACTTTTACCCCGTTCCCCGGGAAGGTTGATGGATGGGCTGACAAGGTCATTCTGGTGGAGAGTGACAAGGGGTGGAACTTCCAGATCCCCTCTGGCGGTATGCACGGGCTTAAGAGGCTGAAAAGCTTGGGGGAGTATGACTCCATAGCTCGGGGTATGCTGGAGGCCCCTCTTATGCGAGATGGGGAGCAAGTCCGTCTCTATGACTGGAAGGCCATCCTCGAGGATGAGGGCTTCCTATATCTGGCCGGTCTCTCGAGCAGGGCTCGTGCTGATGTTAGGCCGAGGTGTGAGATGCCTCTGGTGGAGTCCGCTCCAGGCTGGCTCGGGCATCAAGGCAACAAATTCGCCATTCAGTGCGAGGAGTGTGCTGGCCTGGAGGAGAGCAATTGCCGACCTCTCCCTGAGGGTTGTACTTTGAGACTTTTTGTTTTTTCCAAATTTCTTCCAAGTATTTTTTAATCGTTTGATCATTCTAACTGTTCGTGTTTGGTGCAGACATGGTGAATGCTGGGAATGCTTTCTCCTCTCGGAGGAGCCGAGCTACAGAAGCCCGCAAGGCTGCTTTGAGGCAGTCCTATACTGCGGCTGCTGGTGCCGATGCAGTCCTTCCCCCCACCCAACCGATCAGGTCGGTGGGGGTAGTTGATGCGGTCCCGATCTCGTTTGCACCCCCGGAGTCAAAAAGATCATCATCTTCGGCGGGCGAGGTAGGGGCCCGTAAGAAGCAGAGGAAGGGGCCGGTGACTGTAGACATCGATCCCGAGGAAAGCCCCCTCCGCCGGTCGAAGAGGAAGAAGAAGGTTACTCCTTCGGAGGAGACTGAGGCCCGCATGGCCGGCCTGGGACCTGATGATATCCAGGACGTCCTCCGGGCCATGCATGCCTGCGAGGATAACCATCGAATAGAGAGTCTTCATCCCCAGTCTCGCGACTTTATCTTCAAGTCGGTCGCCTGCTCGTTGGTCGAGGTATGTGTTTATCTGTAGCTTCTCCTCGTTACCCGATTTATAAGTGGAGAACTAATTTTTTCCCTCTTTGCAGATGTCCCACTACGCCAAATATTATGACATCCGACTAGCGGAGGCGGAGAAGCTGAAGACCGAGCTCCTTCAGCAGGTTAGGAACGATGGGGCCGAGCTGTCAAGGCTAAGAGCTGAATTGAAGAGCAAAGATGAAGAGCTCGCCAGTACAAAGGCAACCCTGTCCACCACGGTAACTGCCCGGTCTCGTGCCGAAGCAGATGCAGATCGTGCCAGGGAGGAGAAAGTCGAGCTCGAAGTCTCCCTGCTCGCCAAGAATGCCCAGCTCGATGCCAGCATCAAAGATCTCGACGAGAGGCTGAGCCAGCTGAATTCCAAGTATGCTGAGATGAAGGTAGAGTTGGAGGACCCCGATCACGAGGCTAAAATCATTGCCCGCTACAAGACCTCCGCATCCTTTGAGGCTGATGTATCTCCCTGGATGATGAAGGGTAGGTATCAGATCCTCCCGCGGCCGTGCAGGTGCGGCCGTTGATAGCCTTGTTGAATGGGGGCTTCCAACCCGTTTGATGCGCTAAATCGGAAGGAGCCGGGCTCGTGCCCTTTGACGAGGAGGACTGCGCTATCCAGAGGATGATGAGAGGTTGGGGAAACCAGCTGGGAGCCACCCGTGAGACTCCAACCGGACCTTGAGACCCTTGTTGAGGCGCGCCTTGATCGATGGAGTTCGAGGCTTCGGGGAGGAGATTCCCGGGAATCCCGAGCTTGGGCTCACCGCCGATCGCTCCTCCAGATATGAGGGCACGACACCGCCGTGATGAGAACGAGCGAGATATCCGGTGTCGAGGGCCTCGATGCCTAGCTGTTTTGATTTGTAATTTTCTTTAGAATTTTTTGATTGAGCCTGCGAGCTCCTAACTTTGAAGTGTGAACAAGTATTTGTAAATCATATATACTTTTGAATCTATGGGAAATGTCTAATTTTACTTTGTTTAAAAAGTATGATTTTGTTTGAATGTGTTCATACAACTTGTTTTATTTTTATAGAGGTAACGCTTTAGGATCATCACCGAGTGGCGAATGCCGACCTCGAGGTGATGTCTTAAGGATCATCACCGAGTGGCGAATGCCGACCTCGAGGTGATGTTTTAAGGATCATCACCGAGTGGCGAATGCCGACCTCGAGGTGATGTTTTAAGGATCATCACCGAGTGGCGAATGCCGACCTCGAGGTGATGTTTTCAGGATCATCACCGAGTGGCGAACGCCGACCTCGAGGTGATGTTTTAAGCGCTTTTCCCTCTTTAATGTGTTTTGCTCATTATCTAAAGATGACTTGTATACATCAAGCTCGACAACCCTGTCGGCATCACCAAAAGAATAATACAATCATAAGGACCACACGCACTACCCAACATTACAAAGTTTAAATAACATTGTATTCCCTCGGCCTCACCAAAAAAAAATACCAAGGCCCAAAAGGACAACCTGTAGAAAATGCCGAGACGAAGCCAAGACTCCTACTAAGGGTTCCTCGCCGGACCGTGATCTAAGGAAAACAAATAAACATTGGACGGGGTGAGTTTAAAACTCAATAAGCTACTAATGCAACAATATGTCATACGAGATGCAAGACAATATCAAGAACAAGTAATACTAGCTATAGCAAGATATGTCAATCTCAAGGCATAGCATAATAAGCATGTCAAAATAACATGTTACCCTACACTACACGAGAGGCTCAACAATCGCCAACCGGCCCATACCAATTGGAAATCATGACCAACATTCACATATGTAGGAACCATATAAGTGCGATATGTAAACACATTCTTAAAGGATACAGTATTGAGGTACACCTCCAATATACCCAATACTTCCAACCAACCAACATATAATATACCAATGTAGGAGCCGTTGTTGACGTGCTCGATCGACGAATCATAACCGTTAACCAATACTCAATAACCAATACTGTGTGAACCATTTTTTGTATTCACGTCGACGGGTGATCTTGGTCCCTACAACCCAAGAATCAACCACGGAATAGCTTACCAAGGTTGCATTTATTCCATACAACAAATGGCGTTATGCCCCTACCGTGGCCAACGGTAAGGCGAGGCCCAGCGTATTGGCCTTCGTTATTACGTAGCCCCGGCTCCCGCAATAATCGAGCATCAATACACCGCCAACAAATAATCCATGGACATAACAAATGTACAAGTAGATGTTTACTTGACATTCTCAACAACAAATCAAACTCCAAATAGGGAGCACAACATCATTTAACATGAATGTCTCAAGTAGGTCATAATAATCCTACTCACATAATCAACCATCTCATAATATTTACGAGAATTAAACAACAACATCATGCACAATATTTCGGGTAACTAATTTTCCCAACAAAACTCTCGTATCACAACGAAATCCCCAAGTCACACACGTGGTCTCATCAATTATAAAAACCTATTTGACTCCGTTAGAGTCATTATTCATTTCTAATGAGTTCGAATCGAAGAGAAACCATTTATACTTCAAGATTAACAAATGATACCATTTCTATGTGTATCAACCAAGACAAAACAAGTCTTTTAACATACAAAACATGTCATCCACGAATTTCACATGGCTCAACAACAAAACATACTCCAATCTGTTAATTTCAACATATAAATGTCATTTTACGAGGCTAGGATGTTATACAAGACATAAATAGAGAAGGAGAGGGGTAGTAGCTTACCTCTTGAAGAAACCAACCAAGAAAGACGCTAGATGTTCAACATGCAACTCAAGAGATGTGCTCTCCTAGTCCTCAGCTACACAATGGTGAAGTAGGATTGTGATTTGGACTTTAAATGAGCAAACTAGCTCACTTTCTCACTCTAGACTTCTGACTTCCTCTTTCTAGTGTTCTTGGGTGTTAATGGTTGAAATGGGAGTGTTCAAGAGTCTCCTATGGTGTTATAAAGGTCCAAGAAGCCTGGTTCAAGTGGTGGGGGACGTGGCTCAACCCTGGCCAAGGATTGGAGTTAATGTTGGCCAATAATTTAAAAATCTCGTAATAGCTGGGGCGCAGAAAAATCGACATTCGCCAACGGCGATCGCTCGAGTCGGGACAGGCGATCGCTGGTACGAGCGATCGCTTTGAAGATTACTGAGCGATCGCTTTGTTTCCAGATTCGGGTATGACTTATCGCCTAGAGAGCGATCGCTTAGGAAGGAAGCAGGGCGATCGCTTTGTGCCCAGTAAGTCTCAAACTGTTATAAAATCCTCCCAAAGGGGTTCTCAACGAACCAAAAATGATTCTAAGTCCAAAATGAGATCAAAATACTCACGAAAAGTTCCCGAAAAGTTCGAAAATGAAGCTAGAAGTATAACACAAGATTAACACGATTGGTTACAAGAATCGAAAAATTATTTCAAGGCATATAAGGCACATGGAAATCATCAAGAGTGGAAGTATGTTCAAGAAATATGCACAACATCACATGAACTTGATAAGAAAATGATCATGCAAATGATACAAATGATACGGGTGTTACATTCTCACCCCCTTAGAATAAATTCGCCCGCGAATTTACTTACCAATCTCCTTGAACAAAGATGGATACTTCTCACGCATCTCTTGTTCCAATTCCCATGTGGCTTCCTCAACATTGTGACTTCTCCACAAAACCTTCACAAGACGGATAGTCTTGGTCCTTAAAACATATTCTTTTGTGTCAAGTATCCTCACAGGTTCTTCAACATACGAGAGATCGGTCGACAAATCTACCGATTCATACTCCAAAATATGCAATGCGTCTGAAAAATATTTCCTCAACATTGAGACATGAAACACGGCATGAATACCCGACATCCAAGGTGGCAATGCAAGCCTATACGTTAATTTCCCAATTCTTTCCAAAATTTTAAATGGTCCAATAAACCTCGGCGTCAATTTTCCTTTCTTCCCAAATCTTTTAACTCCAATTCGAGGCGACACCTTTAAGAACAGGCGATCACCAACCTCAAACTCAAGGTCTCGTCGCCTATTATCTGTGTAGCTCTTCTGTCTACTCTGGGCTGTTCTCAACGTCTCCCGAATAATCTTTACATTTTCGGCTGACTCATGAACCATCTCGGGTCCCCATAACTTCGCTTCTCCAACCTCATCCCAACAAATCGCACTACTAGAAACACGCTAATTACTGTCGGAACATTTACTGTCGGAACATTCCGACAGTAATTACTGTTGGAGATTTGTAAATTATTGTCGGTATTTCCGACAGTAATGTTAATTTTTTGGCGGGATAAATATTACTGTCGGAAATAATCCGACAGTAAATATCCGACAGTAATTACGGTATATTCTCAGAATATACCTTTACTTCCGACAGTAATTACTGTCGGCGTATTTAATTTTCCGACAAGAATAAGGGAATATTCTTCGAATATTCCTTTTTCCTCGTCGAATTTTGAGATTAACATTACCGTCTAACCGACGAAATTCGACGATTTCGACGGATCATTTCGTCGGATTTTTCCGACAAGAAATTGAAATTAAAACCCTAAATCTAACAGCCTCCCCAAATCGACATACTCCTCTCTCTCTCTCTCTCACACACACACTCTCTCTCTCTCTTCCTGAAGATCTCCGCCCGCCGTCCCCCACCGTCATCACCGCCTCTAGCCGCCGCCCCACCGGCCCCTCCAGCCTTCGCCACCGCCTCCTCCGCCGCCACCGCCCTCCACCGTGCTCTCCTCTCGCTCACTCTCGCCACCTCCTCCACCGCTTCACCCCGCCCACCGTCCCTCCGTTCCGTCTCTCTCTCTACGCCACCGCCACCCTCCTCTCTCAAACCCTAGGTATATATATTTTTAATTTTTAATTTTTTGTATTTAATTTATGTTTTGTATAAAAATTGTATGTTGGGTATTTGTTTTTGTATAAAAATTGTATCTTTCTTCAACAGCCCAATCTTCTGGAGCTCGAAGCTCCTATAAAGATCTGCGGTATATTCTCTCTCTCTCTGTTTTTTTTTTTGTTTGATTTACGTATTGTATGAATGATTGCGGTTTTTGTTGTTTGATTTGTTTCGATCGTTTTTGGGTTGGATTCGGAATGGCCGCCGGTTGTTTTATGGTAAATAGTTCTGTTTTAGGTCTAATTATATGATTGTTATGCTTAGGTGATAGATAGGAATTTTGGGTATTACATGTGATTTAGGCCCGTAAGAATAATTGATAAAATTTAGATAAATATTGGATATTAAATGAGAATGCAGTGTAGCACGCCATGTAATTGGAAAAGAGTATAGTTTGGGTCCTGTTTGTTTTTTATGAATTCGCAAGTGTTTGACCGGCCTTCCCTTATATATTTTTAATTAAATTATATGTTCTATTAGTCAATGGCTTGTGTCTGCAAAAGAACCTTTCCCTTAAAGATTGTTTGATTGTTATGGATAAGTGAGGTTTTTCGGGTTAATTTTTGTTTTTTTTTGCTCTTTGGTTATAAAACAATCAATGACTTTAATGGCTGGGTCGAACCAGAAATTTAGTTGAATTAAGGTGTGAGAGTCCGTCTACAAGAATTATGGAGAGTTGAGACTAGTGATATGTGCTGAAGTGTAATACCTTTTACCAAGGAATGGATTGTTTTAAATTGGTAAGTAGTAGGCTCAGGCCGATAATACATCAAATTGATGTATTTTAAGAGTATATATGTACTTTGGCCTTCACATCGCTGCGATCCATTTGATGTATATTAAAGGTCCAGAAGTCTTGGTTGCGATACCTTTTGAAGCTTATATGCTCTTTGGCATTGGCTATTTGCCTTCCAATTTTATGTGTCCCTTATTGGTGTGCTCTTGTTAGTAAGGCCTTCCATTTTTATGCGTCCCTTATTGGTGTGCTCTTGTTAGTAAGGCCTTCCATTTGAAGAGTCACAAGACTGTAATAAATCTATTTTTATTACAAAGGGCAGACACTGAACCTTCCAGAGTGATCCCATATTTGTTGGGTTCAACACAAAGAAGATTTTCTGGGATTTCTTACCGTGAAACTGTTGATGAACTTAGTCTAGTTACTTATGCAATAGAACAATGTGCTCGAAAAGAATGTTGTTTGCTAATTTTTCTGTACTTCCCTGAAATAATTTTGCTTGTGCATGATCCAATATATTTGGTGATACTGGAGCAATTAGGATATGGTCATTTGTGTAATGTATTTTTATGTATTTCTTGGTTAGTTTATATCTCAAGTGATTACGAGTATTTGGGAAATTAGTACAGTTAGGTTAATTAGCATGTGAGGATTATATACTGATGTCAGTTGTAATTAGGTTTTGGTTAATAATAGTCTTTTTTCCGTGGTTGGATCACTTCGATTGTGTGGATCGCTTCCATTATTGAGTGTGGATCTTATAGGTTGTCGTGCATCAGTTAGCATCTTTGGCTTATGTATTGCTGTAATCCTCACATTTGTTAATGGCAAGGCTCAAGAATGATTTAGCGTATCGAGGGGTTTGCGTCAAGGTGATCCTCTTTCCCCTTTTAGAAACATTCTGTTTTGGGATTTGATTAGAGTTGTGAATGTTTGGATACTTTGAAAAAAAAATTAAGATTAGTTTATTATAATAATGCTAATATACCAATATTTTCATTCATATTAAGCATAGTTTGAAGTAAAGCTTTGAAATGCTTTGAACTAGAAAGACCAAAATTAAGATTAGTTTTCATGACTTGTTAGTTTATCTTACTCAAATATAACTCAACTTTCAATATTAAGCATAGTTTGAAGTAAAGCTTTGAACTATGACACTTATTTTATTATTTATTTTATACATGTACACAATCATTATTAATTGTTGGGTGTGTGTGGGGCCTCCTAATCATTGTGTTTGTGTTTCATACTTGTAGTAGTAGTAGTAGTATGTTTTTTTTTTTTTATAATGCTAGTAGACTTTTAACTAATTTAAACTCATTTAAAATGCTAGTAGACTTTTAACTAATTCCTTCTTAGACTTCATAGGTTGTTCAAGTTTAATATGTTGATATTACATATTCTCCATTGAGAGTATTATGTTGATATTCATGCATTAGTTGAACCACTTAATGTGTTTCACTTCCCTTTAGAGATTTAATGTCTCTATTGTATGCCTGTAGCAGGATGGCACGAACTAGGAAGACTGCCAGATGTCGCTATGCATCCGATCTTATTTCAACTCGACACGCATTACGAGAACTTAGAGAACTTGAGGACCAACTGAATGTGGCCCTAGGTGAGACACCCGAGTGGAGCAAGTGACCCCACCGAACCCTCCCGCACCTACCCAAGACTCCAATAGGGAATGTAATCATTGAGAGTGTGTTACACTCTATGTTTCGACTAGCATGTGTAGTATGTGGTATTGGTATCCAATGATACCGATCCGTTCCGTTGAATGTATTTAGAGTTCGAAACTCTTATTATTATTTATGTTGACCTTGTGACTTATTGACGTGAATAGTGCATCACGAGCATGTTAACTTGCGATTCCGTTAGCTTTTTATATTGTCGGCTTGTGATAAAGCCGGTAGTGCAATTATTCATTAATAAATTATAATATCTGGACACCGCCGCATTCGGTGGTTCTTAAAGTTATCAAACTTTAAGAATGGACGGGTAGAACAAAAGGATAATATTTTTCATTAATGAATTTCGCTTGTTTCTTTACCCTATAAAGTTTCAAATTTCCTTAATCACAACCTTAAATTCTAAACCCCAACCTAAACCCTAAATTGGACCCTTAAACAACCCTAAACCATATCTAAACCGTATCCAGTTAAAATTAATCAAATATATTTATCCTTAAAAAAATCAAGTTTTTAGAAAATTAGGATGTAAGCTATATAAGAAATCAACTTTGACTTAAATCAATTAAACATATATTTCATCGATGATCATTCATTAATAAATTATAATATCTGGACACCGCCGCTTGGTGGTTCTTAAAGTTATCAAACTTTAAGAATGGACGGTAGAACAAAAGGATATTATTTTTCATTAATGAATTTCGCTTGTTTCTTTACCCTATAAAGTTTCGAAATTTCCTTAATCACAACCTTAAATTCTAAACCCCAACCTAAACCCTAAATTGGACCCTTAAACAACCCTAAACCATATCTAAACCGTATCCAGTTAAAATTAATCAAATATATTTATCTTTAAAAAAAAAATCAAGTTTTTAGAAAATTAGGATGTAAGCTATATAAGAAATCAACTTTGACTTAAATCAATTAAACATATATTTCATCGATGATCATTCATTAATAAATTATAATATCTGGACACCAGTCGCACTTCGGTGGTTCTTAGAGTTATCAAACTTTAAGAATGGACGGGTAGAACAAAAGGATATTATTTTTCATTAATGAATTTCGCTTGTTTCTTTACCCTATAAACACTAAACCCTATCTAAACCCCCTAAACCCGATCTAAACCCTAAATTCTAAATCATATCTAAACCCTAAACACTCACTCTATCTAAACCCCCAAAACTCTATATAAACCCTAAACCATGCCTAAACCCTAAATATTATCTAAATCGGTATCTATCATTATATTCTCGTCATTCCCGATCTAAAGCGATCGTCCCAAATTTCCCACATCAATGTAGGTTTATTGGATTCAAGATGGGAGATCCTTCAATTGAAGTATCTCTTTCATTCGCCGTGGAGCAATTACTAGATAAAATTTGTGTACGTCGTCGTTAATTATCTCTGCCGCCGAATTAACAATATTTAAGAAGAGGAATTCTTGAAAGCATCCAAGGACAACGGAGATGCTATTCTTTATGTCGTTGATAGCTGTCCGTCCTTTCATAGATCCCTACAAATATTGCTCGTGAAGAAGAGTTCTCGGCACTTGGGACTGACCTCAAAAGGGTTGAAAACTATTCTTATGCCGAGATGCTACTAAGTTTTGTTAAAGCTTAGTCTTAACTCCAGTGTAAGGATACTTTGCAATCCTTGTGAGCTCACTCCCAAAGTGAAAACTCTTTTCACCAAAGAATATTTTTAGGCTTCAATGAACGATGGAGAGCTGTCAACGACATAGGGAATTACAAAACTCCGTTGCCCTTGGATGCTTTCAAGAATTCCTCTTCTTAAATATTGTTAATTCGGCGGCAGAGATAATTAACGACGACGTACACAAATTTTATCTAGTAATTGCTCCACGGCGAATGAAAGAGGTACTTCAATTGAATGATCTCCCATCTTGAATCCAATAAACCTACATTGATGTGGGAAATTTGGGACGATCAGCTTTAGATCTGGGTTTGACGAGAGTATGATGATAGATACCGATTTAGATAATATTTAGGGTTTAGTACAAAACAGCGTGATGTCGACCGATGAATTGTGATTACCGTAATAAGTGTATTTTTCTCATACTAATCATTTGTTGCTTAATAGGAGTTATGTCGTGACGATCGCAGCTTGGATGTATAATCGGAGGTTGCCGAATCGTAGTGGTATTACGATGAGTTCATTAGAGGTTTGAAGAGTTTTATCGAATTTGCTCTAGCGAACCCCAAATACATGAGTGGTAACAACATAAGGTGTCCATGTGATGGCTGCAAAATCGAAAGTACTTCCCTTCGATGATTGTGGAGAAGCACCTTCTCCAGTACGGGTTTCAAGTTGGGTACAAGCGGTGGGTAGCTCACGGTGAGCAAATCAGAGTAGTGTCTAGGCCGGAAAGTAACCAGCAGAGGATTCTGTACGTGAACCCGAACCGGTAAATACGAGTGTGAACGATGAACCATTTCGTGGTATGGAAGATATGGTTAGGGATGTTGCTTGGTCCTCATTTTGACCGGTCGGAGAACGCACGTCAAGAGGAGCCAAATCCCGCAGCTAGTAAGTTCATTGAAGCTATGGAGTCTCGCAACGGAGAAGTTGTATCCCGGCTCGAGCGGACCGTTTTGGAGCGTGGTGAGTTCCTAAACATCAAGTCGATTGCAATATTAGTCAATCTGGTTTCAATCGTCTTATGAAAGCACCGAAAAAGCTTTGCCGAAAGGGAATAAGATGCCGAGAACTTCTATCGACAAAGAAGATGGTTGGGCATATTGGGTTGAAATATGAGAAGATTGATGCGTGCAAGAATGATTGCATGCTTTTCTACAAGGAAGATTCAAACCCGAAAGAATGTTCCGTGTGTGGCCATGATCGATATAAGCCGAAACGGAGGGGCGTTCAAACGCAAGAAGAATGAACCTTATAAGCGGTTGCGTTACTTGCCGTTGACTCCGAGATTGCAACGCCTCTACGCGTCTAAAGCTAATTCGAAGCTATGCGTTGGCACAAAGAAAGCCCGCGAGGATGGCGTGTTGACTCATCCGTCGGACGGCTTGGCTTGGAAACAATTTGATGCAACCCATCCCGACTTTCCGCCGAAGCTAGAAATATCGTTGTGCATATGCGCGGATGGTTTTACTCCTTTCGGGCCGGGGCGAAGTCCTACTCTTGTTGGCCGGTTATAGCTACCGTGTACAATCTTCCACCGTGGTTGTGTATGAGTGATCCTTATATGTTCTTGTCCTGTTCATACCGGACCGACTAGCCCGGCAAGAACATTGATGTTTATCTCCGCCCTTTGATTGACGAGTTGAAAATGCTCGGGAAGACGGAAACATGGGATGCATTCAAAAAGAAAATTTTAAAATGAAAGCCGCGTTGATGTGGACGGTGAATGACTTCCCGCCTACGGGATGTTATCGGGTTGGAGCACACATGGGAAGCTTGCATGTCCTATCGTATGGATGACACTAAGTCGTTCACACTCGAGCACTCTCGTAAACCTTGTTGGTTTGATTGTCATCGTCAATTTCTACCGGATGACCACCCTTTTAGATCACGAAGCGGCAATTCACCAAGAATAGGGTTGAGCGTGATGAGGCGCCTAGACGTTTGAGCGGTGAAGTGTTTATGAAAAGGTGTCTAAACTACGAAGACCGTGGGGAAGATGTATGCAAAGGATAGGCTGAGATTTTGGTGTAAAGCATAATTGGACCAAAAGAGTATATTACGGGAGTTGCCTTATTGGAAAGATAATTTGATACGCCATAATCTTGACGTCATGCACATTGAGAAGAATGTGTTTGACAATATTTTTAACACCATTATGGATTGGAGGGCAACTACCAAGGACACACCCAAAGCCCGAATGGACATGAAAGACATATGTAAGCGGCCTGCCTTGGAGCTAAAAGAGGTCAATGGTAAAACAGTGAAACACGTCGCTCCATACGTGCTAACCAAGGAACAAAGACTTCTAGTGTTGAAGTGGTTGAAGGGATTGAGGCTTCCGGACGGTTACGCTTCTAACATCGGAAATTGTGTAAATGTAGACGAAGGAAAGGTTCATGGTTTGAAGAGTCATGATTGTCACGTGTTCTTGAACAGGTTACTTCCTATTGCGCTTAGAGACTTGTTGCCCGACAATATATGGATTGCGTTAACCGAGTGAGTGAATCATTCGAGCGTTATCATCCAGACTCTGGGTTGATGACATGAGAAGACTCGAAGCGAGCATTGTCGTGACGATTTGCAAACTTGAGAAGATCTTTCCTCCGTCTTTTTTGATTCTATGGAGCATTTACCGGTCCACTTGGCATATGAAGCTAGGGTTGGGGGTCCAGTTCAATACGATGGATGTATCCATTTGAGAGGTAATAACTCGTCTCATAATAATCGTTTTCATGATCTATAACATATTTAAAAGTCGGTTATAGATTGAGTAACATTTTTAATCTGTCATTCATTAATGAATTAGGTATCTCGGTCATTTGAAAAGGAAGATGAGAAACAGGGCAAAGGTTGAGGCCTCAATATGCGAGGCTATTATTATAGAGGAAATTGTTGCCTTTGCCGCGCAATATTTTCATCCCGATATTGAAACGAGATTGACTCGGGTTGGGCGCAATTACGATGGTGGAGAGCCCGATGTCAATGAGGACATCTCGTATTTAATGCTCCGGTCGGCCACTCGGTAAACCGGTTAAGACTCGAATGCTAAGCAATAAGGAGTATGAAGGCTGCGAGACTCTATATACTCCTTAATTGTCCCGAGGTTGAGGAATATCTCAAGTAAGTTAATTATCAATTTCATTTAATTTTAGATAGTCGTCCGATTCAAATTAAAGTTGCAAGATGCACAAATAACTCGTATAAACTCTAAACCTAATGCGGTATGTTCGAAGATCAAGCCGAGATGATATATCGACGAATTGCGAGATATCGGGACGAGAAAGAGTTTCCGTCGTGGTTACGCAAATATGTAAATATCATTTCTGGCTCGATTTATATGTAGACCTCTTATTAATGGCTCATCATTAAAAAATGTCTATTATGCAATACTTTTCGGTTTTGGAGCATCCTAATGACCCGCGAGTCGCGAGATTATCTCACATATCCGCAAATCCGTTGATGAGAGTTACTATATACAACGGATATTATGTGAATGGCTATGTCTTCCATACAAAGGAATACGGGGGGAAAACAAACAGATAACAGCGGTGTCAATCTTAAAGGCAACCTTGACTATTATGGTGTCCTTAAAGAAGTCATCGAGTTACGATATCTCGGGAGGAAAAATATAGTCCTATTCAATTGTGATCGCGAGACGCCGTGCGAGGTATAAAAAGCACGACTTGTTTGACCTAATCGATGTGAAGCACACGTCTAGACATGCGGGTGATGATGTGTTTATCTTAGCATCACAAGCACAACAAGTCTACATGACACCATACCCTTATCGGCGAGCGATGAGAGGGATGGTGGGCATTTGGAAGACCAAGGCCGAAGCACTATTGATATAGCATATCGGTCCGACGACATAACTACAATCGTCACTAGAAGGATGTTATCAAGAGGATGAAATGCCCATACCTCCCGTTGTATCTTCGATAGTCATCCAATGGATGAAATGCTCGTGCCTCCCTTGGGCCCGGAGATAGTATTGCCGTTGATTTGCCACCTCCTTCCCGTCGAAGACGAAATCCCGATTATTGAAGGTGATGCGAAGAAGACGAGGTAACGAAGGTGAAGAGGATTGGATGTCCGAGGATGAGGCGAAGAAGAACTTGAGTTTTGTAGTAGCGACTCAAACGCCGAGACCGGAGAATCGAGAATGAAGAAAATGCAAACACCGAGAATGAAGACTCGAGTAGTCTTGCAATATGTACCGTTTAGGCTCTTTTATTTTTGTTAGAAAGTAAATGTCATGTGTAGAACGCTATTTGTATGTTACTTGTTATCATGAAGATGAGAGATTTTAATTTATGTTATGTATTTTAACTTAATTGTCATCTAAACTTAGCGTTAATTGTCAACATTAATATACTAATTTATATATAGACATGTCGACGAGCGGTAGAGGTAGGAGTCGGACACCTAAGGTCCGACTTCTACCTACATGCATTACGGGTACACGCTACTGTACTGCAGGAGGAGCCGATCGACTTGGATCGGCCGAGGATGCACCCGACTCTCCCCACGAGCCGATGAGCGGGCCGGGTCCTCATCGACTCAGATCATGGACACGCGAAGATGGTCGGATTATCGTTACCATCTCCTTTAAGCGATAAGTAATAATATTTCGGTTTTAAAATTTTAATGCTTGTACGACATTGGTTACATGTTAATTGCATATTTGTATAATATATTTGTTTAATATTTGTCGGGTTTGCGGGCGGGTATCCCGATCCGACCCGCTTCCTTGGACGTATTCTCGCGACGATGAGGCACGAGTACCGCCACATTACTCTAGCGTGCCTACGGCGACCCGAGACCATGGTGGGATGATTTTAGGGTAAGGATTCTAAGGATATATAAAATATGTTAATGTTTAATAATTTAATAATTTCTATCAAAGTTTATAATTAATATGTTTAAATTGGTTAAACTTGCGGCTTCATTATTGTTGGCTGCGCACTCGACGCCGAGGCGCACGAGGCGTTTAGGTTGATGTGCGCGAAGAAGTTCCGCGACCGGATTTACGGCATGAAGAGGGCGTGGAGAGAGGAGGGTGAGGGCTCCAAATTTCATCGATGATGTCGGCGCCGATAAGTACATTATAATAATATACTTGATTTAATTTCATTCCTTAAATAGATGAGAGATTTTGTATATATTGTATCTCTATAACAATTTTAACATTTTCACGGTATACCGAGGGTTGGGATTCCGATGACGCTAGAGCCGCCGATCGCAATAATAGGCCGAGCGGCACGGGGAGGGGTGAAGCACACCTCGGGGTCGATCAACACCTCCGAGCACCACTTGCGCATGGTAAGGACTTTAATGTGTTGTATTGTAATTAATTAATACATGCTTTAATTGTTTTAGCGGTGCTTTAAATTGTTTTGTTGGGTAGCCATGTGGATGCTATGAAATCCATGGTGAAAGCAGGCACTAATCGGTGCAAATATGTTGTTTTATAAGGGGTTTGAGTGTAAATGTAGAGTTTTAGAAGGGTTTGAGTGAAATTAGGCCTTTATGAATTCATCAAAACATACATATTATATGTTATTGTTTTACTTATGATTTAAATTGATTTGTTGGGTAGCCATGTGGATGCTATGAAATCCATGGTGAAAGCAGGCACCGGTAACAATTAGGTTGTTTTAGAAGGGGATTGGGTGTAAATGAGTAGTTTTAGAAGGGTTTGAGTGTCAATAGGTGTTTGAGAAGGGTTTGAATGTCAATAGGGTTTTAGAAGGGTTTGAGTGTAAATAGGCCTTTATGAATTCCTCAAAACATACATATTATATGTTATTGTTTTACTTATAATTTAAATTGATTTGTTGGGTAGCCATGTGGATGCTATGAAATCCATGGTGAAAGCAGGCACTAACAATTAGGTTGTTTTAGAAGGGTTTGAGTGTCAATAGGCGTTTTATAAGGGTTTGAGTGTAAATAGGCCTTTATGAATTCCTCAAAACATACATATTATATGTTATTGTTTTACTTATGATTTAAATTGATTTGTTGGGTAGCCATGTGGATGCTATGAAATCCATGGTGAAAGGCACCGGTAACAATTAGGTTGTTTTAGAAGGGGATTGGGTGTAAATGAGTAGTTTTAGAAGGGTTTGAGTGTCAATAGGCGTTTGAGAAGGGTTTGAATGTCAATAGGCCTTTATGAATTCCTCAAAACATACATATTATATGTTATTGTTTTACTTATGATTTAAATTGATTTGTTGGGTAGCCATGTGGATGCTATGAAATCCATGGTGAAAGGCACCGGTAACAATTAGGTTGTTTTAGAAGGGATTGGGTGTAAATGTACTGTTTTAGAAGGGTTTGAGTGTCAATAGGTGTTTTAGAAGGGTTTGAATGTCAATAGGCTGTTTTAGAAGGGTTTGAGTGTAAATAGGCCTTTATGAATTCCTCAAAACACACATATTATATGTTATTGTTTTACTTATGATTTAAATTGATTTGTTGGGTAGCCATGTGCTATGAAATCCATGGTAAAGGCAGGTAACAATTAGGTTGTTTTAGAAGGGTTTGAGTGTAAATAGGTTGTTTTAGAAGGGTTTGAGTGTACAAAAGCCTTTATGAAAGGGTTTTTCGTTTAAATAGGTTGCTTTAGAAGGGTTTGAGTGCAAATAGGTTATTTTGAAGGTTCGAGTGTAAATAAGTTGTTTTAGAAGGGGTTTGAGGGTCAATAGACTATTTTATAACGATTTGAGTCTTAATAGGTTGTTATGAGAATGAATTGAGTTCAAATAGGCCGTCTTAGTAGGGTTTGAGTGTATATATAGGTGTTTTTATTGTTTTCTTATAAGTTGATCGTGTTATAGCTTACTATGTGTTCTTTGCTAATTTTAATTCATTATATTTGTAGAATCAATACTACGGTACCGAGGTACCGATGACCGATTTATTTGCGCGACCCACACCACTCCTGCTCCTCGTGCCGATTCGCCGATTGTCTTTGTCGATGAGACGGCAGAGAGCATTTGTAAGTATTACTTAAAATATTTTAATTCTATTTTGTTTATTAGTTAATGGTAAATGTTAATATTAATGTTAAAATGTTTTTGTGACACGAGAGCCTATAAGGACTCTATGTCCACGCAGTCGCCGAGGGCTTGTCCGACGACCCCGAGGTGCGACGCCATTTGTCTCCGACATTTGGCATTCGGTCAGCGAGTCAAGGAAGAAGAGGGAGATCGCCTCTACGGCTTTGGTGACCACGGCGCCGCTGCGTTTAGACCAGTGGATCGACTTCTTCCTCGGCGACCACGTCTTCCGGTCCTCGGAACCGCCTACGAGCGTGCCCGCTCGAGAAGACGCAGACTCGAGCGGCAGCAAGAAGAGCCGAGGAGGCGCAGCAGACGCGACAATGGATGGAGCAGCAGATGCAGCAGGAGGAGCAGATGCGGCAAGAGCGAGCTAGAGCACTGCGATCGGTTATGGGGAAGAAGCAGCGGCCTACTAGGCGTATTTTATTTGACCCCTCCACAGTAGATACATTTATTTTAGTACGTAATATATTTTAATTTGTATATATATTAATTTTAATTTAGTTTATGTTTTAGTTGTTAATTAGTTTTATTGCGGTGGTGTGTGATTTGTGTATATATAATTGTTATATCGTGCAAAAAAACAAATTTAAAAATTTCAAATTTTATTTTTTTATTTTAATTAGTAATTACCGTCGAACTTCCGACAAGAATTAAATATTATTCTACCGGTTTATTATCGTCGGATATTCCGACGAATTATTGTCGAGCAAGAAATTACCGTTGGATTGTCCGACGGTAATTACGTCGGATATTCGGCGAATTTCACCACTATTCAATTAGTAGATTATCGTCGGAATATCCGACAAGAATATCCGACGCGAATTCGTCGGATCATCCGACGAATTATCGAATATCCAACAGAATGTCCGACGAATTATATTCTCCGACGGCAATTCGGCAATCATCGTCGCCGAATAGAATTACCGTCGAAGATTTACCGTCGGAAACTGTCGGAGCTCGTCCGACAGAAAATACGTAATTACTGTCGGAATTTTTGAATTACTGTCGGAATTCTCCGACAGTAAATACGTGTTTTCCAGTAGTGTCGGGGAACGACACTTCCTTCTATAGAGTGCCTCATAAGGTGACATATCAATACTCGAATGGTAACTGTTGTTGTAGGCAAACTCTATCAACAGTACATGCGAATCCCAATTGCCCTTAAAGTCCATTGAACAAGCCCTTAACATGTCCTCAAGTGTTTGAATAGTTCTCTCGGACTGTCCATCTGTTTGTGGATGAAATGCCGTACTAAGTATTAACCTTGAACCCAATGCATTCTGAAGCGTCTGCCAAAACCGTGAAGTAAATCGTGGATCTCTATCCGATACAATGCTAACAGGAACCCCATCTAGCCTAACAATTTCCTGAATATACAAAGTAGCAAGTTTTTCCATAGAATAAGTCATCGCCATAGGGAGAAAATGGGCTGGCTTGGTCAATCGATCAACAATAACCCAAATAGAATCATGACCTCGTCGAGTCCGTGGTAACCCAGTCATAAAATCCATAGCGATGTTCTCCCATTTCCATTTCGGAATCTCCAACAGTTGCAATAATCCCGCTGGTCGTTGATGTTCCGCCTTTACCCTTTGACATGTCAAACACCTTGAAACAAACCATCGACTGCAATGCAAAGCCTTTCTCTCTTTCGCTACTACTTCCAAGCCTGGCCCTCCAACCATCGACTGCAATGCAAAGCCCATAACCATTGGACCAAACTTTTTACCCCGTTCCCCGGGAAGGTTGATGGATGGGCTGACTAGGTCATTCTGGTGGAGAGTGACAAGGGGTGGAACTTCCAGATCCCCTCTGGCGGTATGCACGGGCTTAAGAGGCTGAAAAGCTTGGGGGAGTATGACTCCATAGCTCGGGGTATGCTGGAGGCCCCTCTTATGCGAGATGGGGAGCAAGTCCGTCTCTATGACTGGAAGGCCATCCTCGAGGATGAGGGCTTCCTATATCTGGCCGGTCTCTCGAGCAGGGCTCGTGCTGATGTTAGGCCGAGGTGTGAGATGCCTCTGGTGGAGTCCGCTCCAGGCTGGCTCGGGCATCATGGCAACAAATTCGCCATTCAGTGCGAGGAGTATGCTGGCCTGGAGGAGAGCAATTGCCGACCTCTCCCCGAGGGTTGTACTTTGAGACTTTTTGTTTTTTCTAAATTTCTTCCAAGTATTTTTTAATCGTTTGATCATTCTAACTGTTCGTGTTTGGTGCAGACATGGTGAATGCTGGGAATGCTTTCTCCTCTCGGAGGAGCCGAGCTACAGAAGCCCGCAAGGCTGCTTTGAGGCAGTCCTATACTGCGGCTGCTGGTGCCGATGCTGTCCTTCCCCCCACCCAACCGATCAGCTCGGTGGGGGTAGTTGATGCGGTCCCGATCTCGTTTGCACCCCCGGAGTCAAAAAGATCATCATCTCCGGCGGACGAGGTAGGGGCCCGTAAGAAGCAGAGGAGGGGGCCGGTGACTGTAGACATCGATCCCGAGGAAAGCCCCCTCCGCCGGTCGAAGGGGAAGAAGAAGGTTACTCCTTCGGAGGAGACTGAGGCCCGCATGGCCGGCCTGGGACCTGATGATATCCAGGACGTCCTCCGGGCCATGCATGCCTGCGAGGATAACCCTCAAATGGAGAGTCTTCTTCCCCAGTCTCGCGACTTTATCTTCAAGTCGGTCGCCTGCTCGTTGGTCGAGGTATGTGTTTATTTATAGCTTCTCCTCGTTACCCAATTTATAAGTGGAGAACTAATTTTTTCCCTCTTTGCAGATGTCTCACTACGCCAAATATTATGACATCCGACTAGCGGAGGCGGAGAAGCTGAAGACCGAGCTCCTTCAGCAGGTTAGGAACGATGGGGCCGAGCTGTCAAGGCTAAGAGCTGAATTGAAGAGCAAAGATGAAGAGCTCGCCAGTACAAAGGCAACCCTGTCCGCTACGGTAACTGCCCGGTCTCGTGCCGAAGCAGATGCAGATCGTGCCAGGGAGGAGAAAGCCGAGCTCGAAGTCTCCCTGCTATCCAAAAATGCCTAGCTCGATGCCAGCATCAAAGATCTCGACCAGAGGCTGAGCCAGCTGAATTCCAAGTATGTTGAGATGAAGGTAGAGTTGGAGGACCCCGATCACGAGGCTAAAATCATTGCCCGCTACAAGGCCTCCGCATCCTTTGAGGCTGAAGTATCTCCCTGGACGATGAAGGGTAGGTATCAGATCCTCCGGGCTGCGGCTGGCAGTGGTGCGGTTGTTGATAGCCTTGTTGAATGGGGGGCTTCCAACCCGTTTGATGCGCTAAATCGGAAGGGAGCTGGGCTCGTGCCCTTTGACGAGGAGGACCTGCGGGCTATCCAGGAGGATGATGAGAGGTTGGGGAAACTAGCTTGGGAGCCACCCGTGAGACTCCAACTGGACCTTGAGACCCTGGTTGAGGCGCGCCTTGATCAGATGGAGTTCGAGGCTTCAGGGGGAGGAGATTCCCCGGGGAATCCCGAGCTTGGGCTCACCGCTGATCAGCTCCTCCAGGATACTGAGGGCACGACGACCAGTCGTGATGAGAACGAGCGAGATATCCGGGTGTCAGAGGGCCTCGATGCCTAGCTGTTTTGATTTGTAATTTTCTTTAGAATTTTTTGATTGAGCCTGCGAGCTCCTAACTTTGAAGTGTGAACAAGTATTTGTAAATCATATATACTTTTGAATCTATGGGAAATGTCTAATTTTACTTTGTTTAAAAAGTATGATTTTGTTTGAATGTGTTCATACAACTTGTTTTATTTTTATAGAGGTAACGCTTTAGGATCATCACCGAGTGGCGAATGCCGACCTCGAGGTGATGTCTTAAGGATCATCACCGAGTGGCGAATGCCGACCTCGAGGTGATGTCTTAAGGATCATCACCGAGTGGTGAATGCCGACCTCGAGGTGATGTTTTAAGGATCATCACCGAGTGGCGAATGCCGACCTCGAGGTGATGTTTTAAGGATCATCACCGAGTGGCGAACGCCGACCTCGAGGTGATGTTTTAAGCGCTTTTCCCTCTTTAATGTGTTTTGCTCATTATCTAAAGATGACTTGTATACATCAAGCTCGACAACCCTGTCGGCATCACCTAAAGAATAATACAATCATAAGGACCACACGCACTACCCAACATTACAAAGTTTAAATAACATTGTATTCCCTCGGCCTCACCAAAAGAAAATACCAAGGCCCAAAAGGACAACCTGCAGAAAATGCCGAGACGAAGCCAAGACTCCTACTAAGGGTTCCTCGCCGGACCGTGATCTAAGGAAAACAAATAAACATTGGACGGGGTGAGTTTAAAACTCAATAAGCTACTAATGCAACAATATGTCATACGAGATGCAAGACAATATCAAGAACAAGTAATACTAGCTATAGCAAGATATGTCAATCTCAAGGCATAGCATAATAAGCATGTCAAAATAACATGTTACCCTACACTACACGAGAGGCTCAACAATCGCCAACCGGCCCATACCAATTGGAAATCATGACCAACATTCACATATGTAGGAACCATATAAGTGCGATATGTAAACACATTCTTAAAGGATACAGTATTGAGGTACACCTCCAATATACCCAATACTTCCAACCAACCAACATATAATATACCAATGTAGGAGCTGTTGTTGACGTGCTCGATCGACGAATCATAACCGTTAACCAATAACCAATAACCAATACTCAATAACCAATACTGTGTGAACCATTTTCTGTATTCACGTCGACGGGTGATCTTGGTCCCTACAACCCAAGAATCAACCACAGAATGGCTTACCAAGGTTGCGTTTATTCCATACAATAAATGGCGCTATGCCCCTACCGTGGCCAACGGTAAGGCGAGGCCCAGCGTATTGGCCTTCAATTATTATGTAGCCCCGGCTTCCTTTGAAGCATCACTATAAATGAGCAACCCATCATGTCCGTTCGGCAAAGCTAAAACTGGTGCGGTAGTCAATTTCTTCTTCAACTCTTGGAAGCTCACTTCACATTTATCATTCCAAACAAAAGCCTTATTCTTTTGTGTCAATGTAGTCAACGGGGTTGCAATCTTAGAAAACCCTTCTATGAACCTCCGATAGTACCCCACTAAACCCAAACAGCTACGAACTTCCGTTATAGTTTCGGGTCTCTTCCAATTCACAACTGCTTCAATCTTATCCGGGCCAACTGCTATACCATCTTTCGACACAATGTGGCCCAGAAAAGCCACTTCCTCAAGCCAAAAGGCACACTTGCTAAATTTAGCAAACAACTTCTTTTCTCTTAGCACCGTCAACACTAACCTCAAGTGATTCTCATGCTCTTCTCGGGACTTAGAATAAACCAAAATATCGTCAATGAACACGACCACAAATCAATCAAGATAAGGCAAGAATACCCTATTCATCAAATCCATAAATACAACTGGTGCGTTGGTTAACCCAAAAGGCATAACCACAAATTCAAAGTGTCCGTAAAGAGTCCGAAAAGCTGTCTTAGGAATATCCTCCGCTCGAACCTTTAACTGATGGTAACCGCTCCTAAGATCAAACTTAGAGTACACTACGAAACCTTGAAGTTGATCAAACAAATCATCAATATGTGGAAGAGGATATTTGTTCTTAATGGTCACTTGATTCAATTCCCTATAATCAATACATAACCTTAAAGATCCATCTTTCTTCCTCACAAACAACACCTGTGCACCCCACGGTGATACACTCGGTTTAATAAAACCTCGATCAAGTAACTCTTCCAATTGAACCTTCAACTCTTTCAATTCAGCCGGTGCCATGCGATAAGGTGCCTTTGAAATCGGTGTAGTCCCTGGTAACAATTCAATGCAAAACTCTAACTCCCGGTCTGGAGGCAAATCATAATCAGCTGCAAATACATCCAAAAATTCACGAACAATAGGAACATCCTCCAACGTAACACCCTTTTGTGATCTATCCACAACACATGCCAAATACCCCGAACATCCATGAGACAACAACTTTCGAGCCTTCAAAGCTGAAATAAGCTGAATTCTACCCATTATCTTATCACCCAAAAACACAAATAAAGGAACATTTGGAAATTTAAAAGTAACCAACTTCCTACGGCAATCAACAATGGCATGATGAGCATGTAGCCAATCCATCCCCAAAATAACATCAAAATCACGTATGGGCAATATAACCAAATCCGCAGGTAAGTGATGGTCATCAATAACCACATCACAAACACGATAGACATCCAATGCTACATGGCACTCCCCCAACGGAGTAGACACCTCCAACACATAAGGTAACAGTTCAGGTATAGCATGCAAATGATGACCAAAATGTCATGCAATATAAGAATGTGATGACCCTGGGTCTATTAACACTTGGGCATTCTCACTAGAGATGGTTAAAGTACCTCCTATGACATTAGGGGCCTCAGGGACTCCTCTTTGGTCTAAGGAAAAGACTCTACCTTGCACTCTAGGGCGACCCTCGTTATCTCTTTTAACCCCAGCGTTCTGTTGTACACCTCCCTGTTGTGTCCCTTTGTTCTTAGGACAATTTCGCTGAAAGTGTGTGCCATCACCACACAACAAACACTTCCCGTGTTTCAACCAACACTTATCCTCATTATGCCCACTCTTCTTGCAATACCCACAAGTAACTCTTGCATCACGCTGTCCACGGCCCACATTTCCTTGATTCCCAGCTTGTTGTCGAGATTGTCCTCCCTGTCGACTAGTGTTACTCCCCCTGTTAGTCCCACTTGAGCTTGATCTCCTCCATTGCGACTGTGATGCCTTCGAGTTCCCACTTGTACCACCCAGCTTGCCTCGGTGCTCCTCTATATCATGCTCGATCTTATAAGCCATGTCCACTGCACTTTGATAACTCAGCAACTCAAGTGGTAAGAGTTGCTTACGATATTCCGTCCTCAATCCTTTCATAAAGCGGTAAATTTTTTTCTCCGTTTTTAGAATCAAATGTACACAATACCTTGCCAATTCGGTATATTTGGCAGAGTACTGAGCCACATTCATCATCCCCTGATTAAGACTAAGAAATTTTACTTCCTTCTTTGCTTGAACCACATCCGGAACAAAGTGATTCCTAAACTCTCTCAAAAACATCTCCCAAGTGCAAGCCACACGATCTTGTACCCAACTTGCCTCTAGTACCTTCCACCAGTGCTCCGCTGCATCCTCTAGTTTGAACGCTGCGAACTTGACTTTGTCTTCCTCGGTGCACTCTATTGACACAAAAATCTTTTCCAAAGATTCAATCCACCTTTCTGCTTTCATCGGGTCTGGGTCCCCATCATAACTGCGAGGTTTCATCTTCAAGAATCTCCCCAATCTACGATCATAATCTCCATTACCCCCAGATGGTTGATCTACTCGGTTTCCCCTGGCTTGTCCCTGTCCTGCCATTGCCTGTCTGTGCATATCCAGAGTTTGTCGATTCATTTCCATTATTATTTGCATAAATCCCTGCATAGTTTGCATAAAAGCCTCAGTCGGATTCACATGTGCCTCGGGTGGTGCATTATGTTGCCCTGTTGGCTGAACTCCTGGTTGATTAGGAGGTGGTCTAGGTGGTGAAGCATGGCTTTCAGCTCCAGCAGCTTCCCCAACATGGCTTGTACCAACCCCATCTGTATTGGTACCATGACGTGTCTCTACCATTGTCGAATACCTACAATAAACACTAGACGTTAACGACTCAAACACACAACCCACCCTCCTAAACCAAGAATCCATTCCAGGTTATCTAACTTATGCTCTGATACCAACTGTCGCGACATGCACCCGAACTCCTACGTGGAATCCCGAGTCGGACCGCGAATGGGACATACATAATACGCATCATAAAAATTTCATGCGCGATAGATGCAAGTATGAAGCATATGCATAAAACCCTATAATGCACGTGCGAAGCTTTTTCTTTAAAAACCATGTCAACACATCATCGACATTAATAACAAGCCGGAACTGAACTTATTTGAAACATAGTTTTGAACCTAAAACCCAACATGCAACAATAACCTCTACGAGCAACAAGCTTGGAGACAACAACAATAACCCAAATCAGAGTATGCGGAAATAATAAGTAATAAAGATTACATCAAGCTCGACAACCCTGTCGGCATCACCAAAAGAATAATACAATCATAAGGACCACACGCACTCCCCAACATTACAAAGTTTAAATAACATTGTATTCCCTCGGTCTCACCAAAAGAAAATACCAAGGCCCAAAAGAACAACCTGCAGAAAACGCCGAGACGAAGCCAAGACTCCTACTAAGGGTTCCTCGCCGGACCGTGATCTAAGGAAAACAAATAAACGATGGACGGGATGAGTTTAAAACTCAATAAGCTACTAATGCAACAATATGTCATACGAGATGCAAGACAATATCATGAACAATTAATACTAGCTATAGCAAGATATGTCAATCTCAAGGCATAGCATAATAAGCATCTCAAAATAACATGTTACCCTACATTACACGAGAGGCTCAACAATCGCCAACCGGCCCATACCAGTTGGAAATCATGACCAACATTCGCATATGCAGGAACCATATATGTGTGATATGTAAACAGATTCTAAAAGGATACAATATTGAGGTACACCTCCAATATACCCAATACTTCCAACCAACCAATATATAATATACCAATGTAGGAGCCGTTGTTGACGTGCTCGATCGACGAATCATAACCGTTAACCAATAACCAATAACCAATACTCAATAACCAATACTGTGTGAACCATTTTTTGTATTCACATCGACGGGTGATCTTGGTCCTTACAACCCAAGAATCAACCACGGAATAGCTTACCAAGGTTGCGTATATTCCATACAACAAATGGCGTTATGCCCCTACCGTGGCCAACGGTAAGGCGAGGCCCAGCGTATTGGCCTTCAGTTATTACGTAGCCCCGGCTCCCGCAATAATCGAGCATCAATACACCGCCAACAAATAATCCATGGACATAACAAATGTACAAGTAGATGTTTACTTGACATTCTCAACAACAAATCAAACTCCAAATAGGGAGCACAACATCATTTAACATGAATGTCTCAAGTAGGTCATAATAATCCTACTCACATAATCAACCATCTCATAATATTTACGAGAATTAAACAACAACATCATGCACAATTTCGGGTAACTAATTTTCCCGACAAAACTCTCGTATCACAACGAAATCCCCAAATCACACACGTGGTCTCATCAATTATGAAAACCTATTTGACTCCGTTAGAGTCATTATTCATTTCTAATGAGTTCGAATCGAAGAGAAACCATTTATACTTCAAGATTCACAAATGATACCATTTCTATGTGTATCAACCAAGACAAAACAAGTCTTTTAACATACAAAACATGTCATCCACGAATTTTACATGGCTCAACAACAAAACATACTCCAACATGTTGATTTCAACATATAAATGCCATTTTACAAGGCTAGGATGTCATACAAGACATAAATAGAGAAGAAGAGGGGTAGTAGCTTACCTCTTGAAGAAACCAACCAAGAAAGACTCTAGATGTTCAACATGCAACTCAAGAGATGTGCTCTCCTAGTCCTCAGCTACTCAATGGTGAAGTTGGATTGTGATTTGGACTTCAAATGAACAAACTAGCTCACTTTCTCACTCTAGACTTCTCACTTCCTCTTTCTAGTGTTCTTGGGTGTTAATGGCTGAAATTGGAGTGTTCAAGACTCTCCCATGGTGTTATAAAGGTCTAAGAAGCCTGGTTCAAGTGGTGGGGGACGTGGCTCAATCCCGGCCAAGGATTGGAGTCAATGTTGGTCAATAATTTAAAAATCTCGTAACAGCTGTCAAGGGCGCGCAGGAAAAATCTGACATTCTGCCAACGAAGCGATCGCTTCGAGTAGGGACAGGGCGATCGCTTTGGTACAGAGCAATCGCTTTGAAGATTACAGAGCGATTGCTTTGTTTCCAAATTCAGGGTGTGACTTACTGCCTAGAGAGTGATTGCTTAGGAAGGAAGCAGGGCGATCGCTTTGTGCCCAATAAGTCTCAAACTGTTATAAAATCCTCCCAAAGGGGTTCTCAATGAACCAAAAATTATTCTAAGTCCAAAATGAGATCAAATATTCACGAAAAGTTCCCGAAACGTCCGAAAACGAAGCTAGAAGTATAACACAAGATTAACACGATTGGTTACAAGAATCGAACAATGATTTAAAGGCATATAAGGCACATGGAAATCAACAAGAGTGGAAGTATGTTCAAGAAATATGCACAACATCACATGAACTTGATAAAAAAATGATCATGCAAATGATACAAATGATATGGGTGTTACACTGCAAGATATGATTGGATGGTCAAATCTATGAACCCCAGGTTTTCACCCGTTGGGAAATGACCAAGAGATACCGTCTTATGTGGTGTTCGATGGGACAGATTCTGAGTGCTGAAGCATCAACAACGTTTTCTGAGCTGTGTCGGTTGAGCGGCTTATTTCTAGAGCCTCAGGTGTATACCTGTGGGTAAACGACCAAATAACTGATACTGCAGGGGGTGATTCTGAGTACTGAGTCGTCAATAACGTTTTTTGAGCTGTGTTGGTTGAGCGACTGATTTCCAGAGGCCTCAGGTTTACACATGTGGGGAAACAACCGAATAAATGATACTGCAGGGGTGAATCTGAGTGCTGAGTCATCAGTGACGTTTTCTAAGCTGTATCGGTGGAACGATTGATTTCTAGAGGCCTCAGGTTTACACTCGTGGGGAAACGACTGAATAACTGATACTGCTGGGGATGATTCTGAGTGCTGAGTCGTCAACGGCATTTTCTGAGCGGTGTCAGTTGAGTTAATTTCTAGAGGCCTTAGGTTTGCACCTGTGGGGAAACGACCAAATAGCTAGTAGTGCTACTTATGTGATGTCCAATGGGACAAATTAACTTTGCTTGGGATGGTGTGCACAGCCATTGGCAATGCTTCTGTCGAGACAAAATGTGTAGAGTCCCATGGGGATTCTACTGGAGATGATGAAAGTGCTGAGCCGTCAGCAACGTTTTTTAAGCATGTTGGATGTCGGGCCCTTGATGACGCTTTATTTTACGGCTCAAGCGAGACATGGAAGGTGATTGTTGATATGATGTAGTGTCCTCGATCCAAGGAGGGTACCTGCAGAAGATTAGCTTTTACAAGGGCTTGATGTAGATATTGAAATGCAAGCTCACACAAACAAAGAAGCTATGCAAAAATTTCAATCAAAGTGGGATTCCAGATTTGGAGTGTGTGTTTCTTGTTCCTTAAACATGCATAAACAAGACATGATAGGGCAAGGGTAATGGATATGTGGTGTGGTTGAAGGGATTGAAATGTGGTTGTGGGATGGCTTTGTGAGTTTATGAGTGTAGGTATTGCTGGCGACCTTGGGATGAAGGTGGGTGAAATTTTGGTCCTTGAGGTCGCTTGACCAGTACAGGCATCCAGATTCAATTTCAGTCACTTATTTGGTGGGTCCTCCTTCTCAGACATCGGAAAGGATCCTCACTTAATGCGAATTCACTATCTGGCAGTGTTTTCACAGGGAAAAGCCCCACGGCCCATTTCTGTCAAATGTGGAAGGAGTGACTTCCTCGCTCCTTTTGTGTGGTGAAAAAACCATGACCATTGATCAACGGTTTGGAGATCTGAACTTGTCCCCTCTTTGTAATTGGGAAGCATGGAGAAATCAATGACAACGATCGTTCTATGAAGATCGGAGAGGTGCAGCCCTAAGCTGACGTCTTTTGAGCAGATGAACTCATGATGATCATGAAGGTCAGAGGGGTGCAGCCCCTTGCTTGTGTATATCAAGTTGAATATGTGATAAAATTTCGAACTCAGAGATCAAGTGGGTGTAGCCCTATGTTTGTGCCTTGACAGCGATGAACCAACTATGTCGTCGGTAAGAAAGATCTCGAATCTGAAAAAGAGGTGCAGCCCCTTGTTTGCTATTTGACCATGATAGAAATAATGATCCTTGATCAAATGGTTGAAGCCCTAGAAGACTCGATTAAGAAGTTGTGATGGTGACTCGAGTTTGGTGTTTTGTGAGAAGACGCAAGTATGGTGAGTTTAAAAAATATGCCCTAGGGAGACTCAATTTGGTGAGTTTAGGTGAAATAGATAACAAAGCCCCAGGGTGACTTGATGAAAGAAAGGACAGAAAGAGTATGCTCAAAGAAAGAGACGACCCCAAGAAGAATCGAAAACCTGAGTTCACTATATCGTCGAACATCCTTTGATTGGTGGGTTATGGACCCTCCTTTGTATTTATTGTATTTTAATGTATTTTTGGCAATCAGCTTGACTCAGATCATGTTATAACCGATTGAAACAAAGCTATTGATGGCAACTGGGCCTAGGTGGAATGGTCAAGTGTTTAGGTTTGGATGTTAGATTGACTTTTTGGCTGAGGACTTGG
Organism: Platycodon grandiflorus; assembly: GCA_016624345.1. Lineage (NCBI taxonomy): Eukaryota > Viridiplantae > Streptophyta > Magnoliopsida > Asterales > Campanulaceae > Platycodon > Platycodon grandiflorus. The sequence goes on along the minus strand of CM028369.1, from coordinate 34,576,201 downwards.
CCTTTGTGGTTGGCTAGCTATTTGGCTATGGTGATTGGCTATTTGGTTTCGCTTGAGAGAGAGGCTCCAATTCGTTTTGGGAGGGAGATAGAAAAATAGATAGATTGAGGGTGATAGAGAAATATTGCTCATGAGGGGCTCCTTTTTTTTTTTTTGCATAGGCTGCCCTTTGGGATTCAGCCTAAGGAGCTCTCTCGACTTTTGTTTTTATGCATATGTAAGAGAATGATGAAGGATGAAAGAAAGTTATCTCTCTCATTGTATAGGGGGTGAATGGTCATTCCTTGTAAATATAAGGATGGAGCAGCCCCCGCTTTAGAGGGCGCAAACTAAAAAAGATGATCTCTCGAGCAAGCGAGGGTTGGAAGGGTGTTTTGGTGTTGGCAAGGCCTATGGGTTGTGTATGGTAAATTGGTATGGCCTTTGAGCGAGGCTTGGGACTTGGATGAAGTTTAATATAGCTGTGGCTTTTGAGTAAGGCTCGGGACTTGGATGTGTTTAAATGTAAGGTTTTGGGTGTGGTGACAGCCCAGTGTGCCGGTAACAGCTCAATCGCAATGGGCCGAAGACGATCTTTGTCAAGACACTCGACTTACTCTATGTATATTTATGTTCAATTTTTTGCGGGCCCATGACTTCAAAATGATTCATCATTGACTCGAGTAAAGTTTATCATGTTTTTGAGGTGAGTAAATTCATCATTTGGGAAGACTCGATATTCAAAGGATATTTAGCGATAAGCTAGACTCAAGGGTCGCGAAATCACACAAGGATTCGACTTGGACTCGATATCTGAGATAGACTCGGAAGGTTCAATTTAAGGACTCAATTGACTTAAGAACAAAAGATTATATATAAAAGATGTTTGAGCATACTTCACAAGAAATATTGATACTACAGGCAAAAGGGGTATGTTTTTGGGGGTCTATCACTCTTAATCATTGTTCACTGATTCTTGGGTCTCAGTCATCAATTTCAGAAGAGGCTTCTTCGACAACTATATCATCATCGACAATGTGATCGTAGGTCTCGTGATCTGTATCGCTCATATCAAGATGATTAGAGCTGCTTGAACGAACCTGTATGAGGTCGGCCCTGATTTCTTCATCGATGTGAAACCCAACATCAAGGATGGAAGAGAACTCGGCATATGACAAGTACCGCATTCATTCATAGAAAACAGGCTAAAGATTATTCAAAAGGATGCGTGATTGCTCGACCGGGTCAGGTCTTTCCAAAGCTTGCGCTACTTTCTTCCTCCATCTTTCGGCGAAGTCAGTGAAAGTTTCGTTTTCCTATTGGGTGCATGACTTAAGGTCTCTCCTATTCTTTCCCCAATTGCTGTTGTCTTTGTATCTCTTCTGAAACTCATCAACAAGCTTGTCCTAGGTAGCAATTGTGGTGCTATCGACTGACATCAACTATTGTTTTGCAGCCCCAATCAGAGTCAAGTGAAAATTGGAAGTCATTGCCTCAAAGCTTACACCTCTTTGCTGCATAGCATGAGCATAAGACCTCAAATCGACAATAGGGCAACCTGTCCCATAGAATTTCTCGATATCAAGCATTTTAAATTTTGGTGGCAGGATAGCAGCAGGCTGCAGTTATTGCTCGTGCGGTAAACTCACCTTTGTTCAAGACTTTCAAAACCATGTCTTTCAATTTTCTGACCTCTGCTGAACTTACAACCCATGTATTAGTGATATCAACTGCTGTTGTGGAAACTGTCCTACTTCAGGAGCAATGGAAGGAGGGACAATGTTTATCACTCTAGTCTGAGGTGTATAAGCAGCAAATGGGTAGACAGGGCCAGCTTGATCCTGTGGGACATGACTGGTTGGATTTAAGTGTGGGCTACCCTGAATTGGATTTGTCATGTGAGAAGGGAAGGCATTTGAGTTTGAAAAAGGAATGTTGGTATATGGAGATGAGGTGTTGGTATTTGGATAAGGATAGGTGTTTGGGTAAGACGGGTTAGTATTTGAATATGGGGAATATGGATATGGAGAGTATGGAGAATTGACATGTGGGTAGGTGGGGTATGTGTTTGGATTTGGCAAACTTGCATTCACACTTGAGGGTAATGGGTTGACAGGTCTTGCAGAGACAGGTGCAATCCTATGGTTAGCCCCTTGACTTTAAATAAGGGCCAAAAACCTAGTGATCATGGCTTCCATGTTCTGATCTATCCACTGTTGCATTACTGGGGTTGGAGTATATCCTGGAGCCCCTATGTCATGTCCCGCAGAAGTATTCTCTTCCTGATCGGCCATCTGATTCAAACACAGACTTTCTGTACTTGTCAACCTCCCAATGCTAGTCCTCTTCCAATTCAAGGCCAGGTTTCTAAAAGGTTGGGGGTATGGGTAGGAGTTAGGTTCTAGAAGTGTTTCTAGGTACAACACAATTTATTGTTCCTTTTTTTTTTTTTAAGAGAAACAGGGACGGCACCCTGCTAAAATTTATTAGAAACGAAAAAGATACAAACTTGAGGGGGACAACCAGCCTAACCCTTATAACTGGGAGGACAAAGGAGCCTGACCTCGAAATAGGAATACAAAGCCTAAAAATACAAAAGGAAAGCATTACCTTCTAAAGCTATATAAACCTAACTCATCATGACCTAAAGCCTGCCAAACGCTAATGGGGAGGAGACCTTTGTTGAGGAACGAGGTAAAAGTCTTATGAGAATAAGCATGGGCTTCCAACTGATCAGCTACATGATTTGCCTCTCTAAACACATGCTGAATTCGATAACTTCCCAACAAAGACTTATATAGCCGTAAATCATAGGCATAAGACCACGGAAGGAGAGTCTTCGCAGAGATGCCCATAACTGCCACTAAAGAGTCTGATTCAACATCAACCAAATCCAGACCAAGTTGGCGACAAAGAAGCAAACCATCCCGAAGAGCTAAAATCTCAGCATACATGTTTGTACCAGGACCATAAAAATTAGAAAAAGCACGAACCATTTTGCCACACCTATCCCGAATAATACCAACCCCCGCACAATTACCACCAACTACAGAGCTGTCGGTGTTTAATTTATACATAACTGTCAAAGGAGGGCTCCATCGCAGCCACGTCCCATGCCTGATAGGAACATCAATGATCGATAACCCCAATAACTGCAAAGGGAGGGGACCCAGTCGATCCATAGAAGTTTTGGGCCGATAAACAAAAAACATAACTTGCAAATCATGAAGAACGTTGCTAAATATCAGACCCGAATTCATAGGAATGTTTTCAAAAATAGCCTTGCATCTTGCTTTCCATAATTCCCAACAAGTAAAAACCAAAACACCAATTTGACAAGCACCAATCTGACTACGAACCGAAGCTCCATCAGCCCAAGCCTCAAAGAGATGTTGCAATGAAACGTTTCATACCTACTCACCTTATTGAAAGCCAAAGCAAATTTTCCCCATACAGAAACTGCAACCTCCGATTGTAAAAACAAATGAGCCAGCGACTCGCACTCAGGCTGATTAACACAGCAAACACATTTCGAAGCAATGAAGATCTTCCATCGCTGTAATGCTAAATCAACCGGAAGAGCACCATGGAAGAGCTTCCACATAAAGCCACTCACTTTCAAGGGAAGCCAGTACTGCCAAACCTTCTGAGCCCAACGTAATTGGGGGTAGTGAACCCGAAAGTTATCCCAGAAAGCCGCAGCAGTAAACTCTCCTGAATGCGACAATCTGCAAACCAAACGGTCTTCCAAGTCTGGATCAATCAGAACCTTAGAAATCGAACCATGAAGTCTGTCAGGAATTATATTCAGGAAGTCAGGGAGCTGCTCAAAGGCTTCCCTCACAGACAACTTTAGGTCCAGCGATTGAGGTCCAAGCAGAATTTCTCCACACCAATTCTCATCCCAAAAAGACACATTCCCACGCCTAATCACCCACTGGCTACGTTGCTGAACCTTCGGCATAACAGCCATGATTGCCTTCCAAATGTGAGAAGCCGCGATAGGAGTATTAAAACCATGAGACTGACCATATTTTGCATGTGCATAGGCTGCCCATAAACTTTTTCCTTGAAGGATATTCCATGCAAGTTTAGCATGCAAGGAATCCTTAACCTGGGATAGAGATCTCAAGCCAAGCCCTCCTTCATCTAAAGGCCGACACACAACCTCCCAAGCTATCCAATGAGCTCTATGTGTCCCAGCCGCATCCCACAAGAAATTAGCCATTGCCTTTTCAATATTGCGAAGAACCAATTTCGGAACTTCGATAGCCGCAAGAGTGTATATCGGAATGCTAGCCAGCACTAATTTCAATAAAACTATCTTTGCACCAAAAGAAAGAAGTTTAGTCTTCCATCCGCCTATCTTATTAATCACCCTCTTCTCTATATCCTCAAAATAGCACCGTTTAATCCTCCCCTTAAACAAAGGAAGGCCCAAATGTTTCATCGGAAGAAAACATTGTGAGCATCCAGACCAAGAAGAAATGTTACGGGCTTTATTGCGGGAGCACCTATCAGAAAGATAAAAACCACTCTTGGAGATGTTAATAAGCTGACCTGAAGCCTCTTCATAAGCAGCAAGAACCTTCTTTGAAGCCATAATAGATCGACGACTAGCATTACAAAAGATAAGCATATCGTCAGCATATAGCAAGTGCGAAATCACAATCCCACCCCTACCATGCATATAAGGCTGAATTTTTCCTTCCGTAACAGCCCTCTTAATGTTAAAAGATAAAACTTCCTGGGCGATAATAAACTGTAATGGAGACAACGGATCGCCCTGACGGACACCTCGAGAGGATTTAGAAAAACCATACCCTTCACCATTAATCCGAAAAGAATACCAAATATTGCTAATTAGCCTATATATTAAATCACAACTCACATCATTCAGCCCAATTGCCTTCAGAGCATGCAATAAAAAACCCCATTCAAGACGATCATATGCTTTTGACATGTGCAGCATGAAAAGCACATTACCACCCCTAACTTTCATGTCAATACGATGAATTAGTTCATGCGCTAGGATTATATTTTCTTGAATACTTCTACCTTTAATGAATCATGATTGCTTGGTGGAGATAATTCTAGGCAAGAACTTCGCAAGCCAAGTAGTCATAATGCGAGATAGAATTTTGCATGAAAAGTTGCATAAGCTAATGGACCGAAGATCCCCCAAAGCAGCAGGGTAAGTCACCTTAGGAATAAGCACAACAGTAGTAGACGACATCCCTCTCGGTATCATACTACCCCGGAAAAAATCTTGCACCGCTGCCATAACATCTCCTTTTATAATATCCCAGCATCCTTGAAAGAACCACCCTGTGAAGCCATCACTCCCCGGCGCACTGTTGGGATTCAAATCTTTTATACTTTCTAAAACTTCATCCTCTTCTGGAATTCGGTGTAAGCATTCATTATCGAGACTATCCAAGTAGCTTGGAAAATCTTGGAACAAATCATCATTCCTAGTCGGCCTAGACGAAGAGAATAACTTTGAGAAAAACTCTACAGCCTTGTCCCCGATCTGCTGATTATCCGTGCACCATGATCCATCAGGAAGACACAATTTCACAGTATTAATGTGAGCACGCTCACTGATACTAGGATGGAAATAAGCTATGTTTCGGTCCCCTTCAGACAACCATAACTGTCGAGACTTTTGCTGGAGCATGTCCGTATCCCATTTCAAAGACTGAGCCAGTTCTTGCCGAACACAAAAAAGCTCTCTAGCGAGGACATCATCCCAACCTTGCTGCAAAGCCACCTCCAAATGCAAAATAATATCCTGCTGAACAGCTGCTAACCTCTGAACATGTCCAAAAACCTCCCAATTCCACTGACGCAGCTTACCTCGTAAATTCTGAAGCTTTCTGCTTAACACTTCCATGGGATTACCCGAAATCGGATGCTTCCAGTGCTCCCTGACAAATTGTAAAAACTCTGGGTGATCTAACCACATACGTTGAAAACGAAAAGTGCTTCTAGGCTTAGCAAAACACGAAAAATCAATAAGGAGAGGAGAGTGATCCGAAAGGACACGACACAGATGTTGAACACGAAGCCCAGGGAAAGCCGCTTTATAAAAACCATTAACCAACACTCTATCCAGACGTTGCCAAATATGATCCATTCCACCTTGATTATTACACCAAGTAAAATGCTTCCGTCATACCCGGCATCATCTAAACCTACTTGCTGCATAAAATCATTAAAATCCCCAATGGCCGAAAAATCACACAGAGCACCACCCAGCTTCTCAGAAGAATGAGAAATAATATTAAAATCCCCACCAACCATCCATGGTTCTGTTAGAGACATTGAAAAATCTAGAAGATCCCTCCATAACTCCTGCCGCTCCCCCCTAACAAATGAGAACACCACAGAGAAAACATTACCAAATGAGATACGAACAGTAATAGACTGATCCGTAGCATTAATAACATCAACATTCACCCCACTCTCCTAAAACACCCAAATATGCATGTTGTTAGGGTTCTGATGTAAACAACTACTGTAGCGTAATTTTCTAGTAATTTTAGTAATACGAGAACCTGGAAGTTTTGGCTCCAAGATTACACACAAAAGAGGATTATGTTGTAACTTAAGTAACTTAAGATACTCCACCGTCTCCTTATTACCCATACCTATAGCATTCCAAAGGATTGTAGCCATAGAGAAACATACTTAAAGACTGACCTGATGGGCTCTTGAAGCAGCCCTAGTGATACGCTTATTTTGTGCAATATACGCTTTCTTTTTCTTCCTTGCAAAAAGAGTACGACACTATTTTTGAAAACCCATAGAATTCACCGAGGACACAGCTAACCTCCCAATGTCATCCACAGAAGAAGACCTCTTCAAAAAACCCGGAGATGAAGCATATTTACTCCCCTTCAACTTGGGCTTGGGAGCACTGTGCAAAACTGGTTGGTGCATACTGTCCATCACACACAAATCCTGTAAATCGTCTAAGGCTGCAAACGAGTTTGATAGACGAGGTCCCATATGTAACATGTTAGATCCAACTCCTCGTTCAGACCCATCAATTGGGTCATCCCCAATAATCTGCTCAGTCCCAGCATCCGGCTCAATCCCAACAGGAAGCTTGGACTCGAGAGTGTTCCCATTACATTGTGTTAAACAAGTATCCTCATTCAAAACAGGTGAAGTGCCAACCTGATTGGCCCTTTTAATGGCCTCCATAGAGTCATCCTTTCATTCTGGAGTAGAAGCAATATCAATAACCTCCGTCTCCTTAGGGCAACCGTCTAAATCCTTGGAGTTAGACCCGGAACCTCTCTCGCCCGATACCCCTTGCTTAATGGGAATCCATTCTTGACTAACCTTAGCAATACTTGGATCCTTGTTCTTATCTTCACCGTGGTCATCAATGGCAGCCTTAGATTTTTCCATTTCAAACGACCTCGTAGGCCTAACCTTAGATGGTTTCCGTCTTTTCTTACGACAATCATCCTCCACATGACCTAACAATCCATAACCCTCACAATATGAAATATTGCCTTCAAAGTCAATTGGTTGCCAAAATCCACAATCTTTACTCGTTCTAATCCAAACCCTAGACGGGAGAACCAAAGAAACATCTACCTCTATACAAATTCGGGCGAACATTGGATGGGATAGCGTTAACGTACGATCATCAGCCCTTAAAAAATGCCCCACAGTATTCCCAATTCTCCGTAAACTTGCAAGATTAAAAAGAGGCAAAGGCAAATGGTGTAACCTTACCCACACCGCAACCAAAGAGCTATCCTTCTTGAACTCAAAGTCTTTTAACCAACGAAAAAGACGATACATACATGTCTCGATCATGCGAGACTCCTTCGATAGAGCCCGAATCGTGTCTTCTTCCGATGATAGGTGCACCATAACATGCCTTGGGTCTAGGAGTCCAACAATATAAGAGCTAGTTAACCTTCAGTTCTTCGAGATATGATCACGAATCACATGCACCGAAGGCCGACCAACTGAAAATTTCATAATCAAAGTATTTCCAAACTGCTTTTCAAGCAAATCCATCTCCACCGGAGAGAATAAACAGCCTGGTTCATCCTGAATTGAAACAGATTATCGTGACGCCAAAGAGAGCTCAGTAAGGATCGGCTTAGCATTAGGATTTATGCACGTTTACCCACTCTTCTGGGGAAGAGCCGCTGCATAAGATAGAGGGGGCTAAACTGAGATGCACCATGTTGAAGGGAGGGATTAGAAGTGGTTGTAATCACCGGAGGAGGAGCCTCAGGGGGTGAATCCGGCGGCATAGCCAGCCGGACGGGCCAAAACCCTAGGGCAAACACGTACAAAGCCTAGAGATAAATTTTAGAGAGAGTATCATCTCCTCTTTTCCTTTTGAGACACGACTTACCCTAAGAAGGTTGGACAAGCGACAATGCTTTGTTTTGACTTATGAATCGTTCTTGGAACAGTGGATTATCTTGCCAAAATATAGGACCTTCGTATTCCACCTATATTTCGACTCCCCAAGATTGGACAGATCTCAGGCGAAGGGCCTATATTCTCTTCAGGATCCACTATCCGAATTGTCTAGGCATATGTTATTGACTTCTTTGTCAATCCTGTGCATTAGGACTTTGCTTGTTTGTCGACTTTTTGATCACTTTGATTTCATTTGTGAGAGTATGACTCTTTTTTTATTTGATTTTTGTTTGTTTATTTCTCCTTTTTGCTGTGATCAAACAGACTCTTTTGTTGGTCAATGACTCTTTTTTTATTTTCTTTTGTCTTTATGCACAGGATTGACAAAGCGTGTTGGTGACAACAAGAACCAACCGGTCTTTTGAAGTGTCCTAGAAATCTATATGAATTACGCGTGGCTATGCAGGGCTAGGATGGCTTACTTCCCGAGGGACGATTAGTAATTGCGCAGAAAGGGATAGTGTCGGTTGAAGGAATGCTGGGCGCATGACTTACCCAGTTTCACTTCAACGTGGCTATACCAGGGTTTGAAGCTTGGTAACAATTCAGAATAAATGAGTGCGTGTGCGTGCATCGTAGCTACGAACTCTTTTTACAATTATATGAAAGGAAAAAGTGAAACAAGTACATACAATTAAAAGAATTAATGTCCATTTTTTTTTGATTCATGTGATGTGGGTTGATGTTTATTAGCAGTTGAAAATTGTAGGAAAAGGAAACACAACCACAACTCGAGGGTTTGGGGCCCCAAGAAAAGAACAAACCAATAAATGAAAGAATTTAAAGTGGTAATGATTACCGAGATTAAAAGAGAATGAAAACTGTAAAGATTTTTGAAACCCTTTTTTTCAATTTTTTTGAAAACATAACCGCACCCGAAGGCTGCCTACGTCCCTCAAAATGAGGCTCAGGTCACCGTAGTTCAACTCTATAAAAGCTGATGATTTTTTTTTCTATTTTTGTCGTTTCTTGATAGAATAACATGAATTGTAAAGAATATCTTTGAGAACTTGTATTTTTTAAATTTTTGAAAAGAATCTCGTTTCTTTTTTCTTTTTTTTTGTTTGATTTAAGGAAAGTGACAAAAGGTAGGACTTAAGCCCCGAGAGTACAAAGGATGAACAAATAAATAAATAAGTAGTATAAATAATAAATTTTGGCAACATCGCCCGAATAAATGAATATATTTGTACATGCAAGTGTTAGTATTAGCAGTGTATACACGTAACATATAATTATGTAATAAATCAAAGAAATAACATTTAACATGATAAATAAAATAAAAAATGTAACATTTAACATGTTAAATAAAATAAAACACGTACAATTTATACATGTCATAAATAAAATACACCTAACATATAAACATGTTATATAAAAACACGTAAAAAAAATAAAGCACGTACTATTTTTTAACATGTAACAAAGATAAAATAATTACTTAACAAGATAATCGTGTTAGAAAACAAAACATGTTACAAAAAATAAAACATGTAACACCAAACATATTACAAAAAATAAAGTGAACAAAATAGAATAAACAAATAACACTTTAATCATGCTATGAAAGAAATGTGTAATAAATAAAACATGTAAAATTTAAATATGTCACAAAAATAAAACAAACCAATAACATATAAACATGTTATAAGAATAAAACAAAAGAGCATGCAACGCATAAATTTATGAATCTAGCCCTCTAAAAAAACAATTTTTTTTTATCTTCACAAGCAGAGTCGCCACTGTGAGCACTCCGATCTGCAGATTGTTCCTGGGCCTTTCGCTCTTGACTCCCAAAGAAAAATGTAATAAATGTGAAGCACACATTTATATTAAAATACAGAGTCGCCACCCTCGTTTATATAGAAAATGAGAGAAAAACTTAGATTGTGGGTTCGGAGGCTAAGTTACGAGTTGGGAAGGTTTTACGCACCCAAGTCGCCCTTTCGGTCTCTTATGATTTCATGTTAGAATTTAAATGCTACGGGTTTGCTATTCTATGTGACTGAAGAAAACGTATCACGGAGATTTATATCTCCGTTTACGTTATAAAGTGTAAACATTCTTTATTATTTACAAAAGAAACAAAATAAATATAATATATTTATATTTAATGGAAATAACTAAAATGAAATTTTAGTTATCAAAGTATCTATATATATATATATATTACATATTTATATATATCGATACACATATAATATCAACTATATAAATAAATTGAATGCTCCGGAACTCAAATTTAATAAATATAATACATTTATTTACTTATCAAATGTATCAAAATAAATATACACATTCACAATTTATCTAACATATTTACATATTGAAACTAATAAATAAACTAACGATCGGAAGGGATTACCTTTTACAGAATTCAGACCAAGTTCTAGTCCGTTTTATTAAATTTGATCAAGCTAGCTCGTAGCCTGACCATTGTACTTCCACTGCTACCGATACGAGGAAAGGAAGACTTACGTTTTGATATTGGGTGTATTCAAAGAACACTGTGAGTTTGTGTGTGTGTTTGCTGTGTATGTGTGTGTGTATGAAATTTGCCTAGGGAGAGAATGGTTTGTTTTCTCGGGCTGAGGGAGAGCAAGAGAGAGAGCAAAGAGCTTTTCTTTCTTTTCTTTTTCTTTCTTCCGTGAGAGAGAGAACTAAGAGCCTCTATTTATAGGTGAAGGAGGGAGAGATATTTTAGTGTTACTCTTCGGGCCAAGTAAAGGACGAAGCTTCGTTTGTGCATTCAAAGTCTTCAACAGCCGGCGGCTTGACTTGTGAGGCAAATCTTGGTTTGGTGCGTGCGCACCAAACCGTGTTTCGATGTATCAGCGCACAACAAATGTCTTCAGCGCACCAAACCCTGAATATTACACTTAGAATCTTCATCTTTCATTATTTATGCTTCAGGTCCGTCGTCAATTTTATTAAATCTTTGTCCCTTGAAGTTGTTCCTTTTGTTTTTCAACCTTGGCATCATCTTCTTTTATGTTTTGCACCCTATAAACTTTATATCTTCAGATTTTACCTTAATGTTGATCTAACAGAAGTCGTTTGTGTTTGTTGGACGTCGTTAGTCCTGTTTGATATTTTGTTTCCTGAAATAATCATAGAAATAAGTGTTATAATGTGGAGTACGAATTCTGGGTGTCTACAGTTGGTAAAATTCTGCTTTTTGAAATACAAGTTTACTACCATATAATGGGTTTTAATTTCAACAGTACATGTTTTTTTTGAACTGCTGATATCTATCTTTTACCAGCCATCCTTAACTCTGCAGTTGTTGTTTAGGTTAAAATTACATCTGTTTCAACCTCTGCTCGTATTGCTCTCCAGAAACCAACCCAGCCATCTAGGGCTTCTGAGGCTGCTGAACTGCCTATTGCTTCTCTGCCCAACAACAAATACCATCCAGGAATGACCATAGATACCAAATCTGTAAAAGAGTACTTATTTGGAGCTACTCTGGTCAACGAGTTAGAAGAATGTGGACTTCTTCCACTATTTAAACTGGGGGACAAGAATTATAGTAACAAGCTGGCTGAGGAGTTTTACACAAGGATGATTCTCCCTCCTCAACCAAAGAAAAAGGATGAGAAAATCAACAAGAGTTACATCAAAGGCTACATCAGAGGACACTTTATCAAGATTGACTACAAGTTAGTAGGAAAAATTCTGGGATTGCCTGTTGAAGGCAAGTTAGATTTGATTGAGGAAGAATCAAATGAAGCATGGGCAATGATGCGTGGTGATGATGAGCCAGATCTGTGAAAGAGTACTTATCTGGAACTACTCTGGTCAAGGAGTTAGAAGAATGTGGACTTCTTCCACTATTTGAACTGGGGGACAAGAATTATAGTAACAAGCTGGCTAAGGAGTTTTACACAAGGATGATTCTCCCTCCTCAACCAAAGAAAAAGGATGAGAAAATCAACAAGAGTTACATCAAAGGCTACATCAGAGGACACTTTATCAAGATTGACTACAAGTTAGTAGGAAAAATTCTGGGATTGCCTGTTGAAGGCAAGTTAGATTTGATTGAGGAAGAATCAAATGAATCATGGGCAATGATGCATGGTGATGATGAGCCAGAGGCTCTTTCTAAGATGTACAAGAACCTCTTTCTTGAAGTTCCATACCACATTAGCCATCTAATCGACACGAGCCTATTTTTCAAAATGACTCCAGGGATGTTTTCACCTCCTATCATGATGATTACTAAGGCTATTGTTTTAAGAAAATAGCTCAACTGGCCTAAGGTCATCTACTCTCAGCTATTTGAAAGTGTGTTCCAAGTTCGGAACATGTCAGCAATGAAGAGACCATTTGTGAGGGTGATCAACTCAGTACTGAGAGGCTTCGATAAGATTGAGGCCATTATGTCTGATAATGAAACAATCAAGGTGACTAACACTTATGTGTTCACCATCAACATCTCTAGGTATCGGGAGGAACAAGCTAAGAGGGCTGCCATTGCTTCTACTACAGCTGCTACTAGTGCTTCTAGGCCATCAACTCAGGCCAAGAAGGGCAAGAGAAAGGTTGTCTACAATACTAAGGGGCTACCTGCTCAGGAGGAGCCTAAGCCCATAGCTGCTAACCTCCTAGAGGACTTTGACCTTTCCAAGCTTGATCATGACCCTTATGAGCCTAAAGAGCCTACCTCCAAGAAACCCAAACAGAAAACTCGACCTCCCTCTCCTCCACCTACAACCAAACTCTCAAAGAAGTATGTCCTCTCGAAGAAGGCTGCTGAGAGGGATACTTGCACCTTTGAACTAGCAATCCTAAAACCTACCAGCCAACCGTCAACTCTACCTCCCAAACCATCCACCCAAACAACCAAGGACAACACCAAAACTCTCAAGTCTACTGATGAAGACTTTGGCCTACCCAAGCCAATTCCTCCAACCACACTTTCAACACCAGTTATTCCCATATTAGAAGGCTCTAAACCTACTGAACCCTCTCCATTCAAGCCTAGGCAAGGCAAAAGACTCAAGCAAAGTACTAAGAAGCCAAGGTTTGTGCCATCTGCCAACATGTCTTCTTCCCCCACTCTTCCACCAGCTGGCCGACCTATTGACCCTGAGGAGCTGGAAGACTCTACTGAGAACCAACCACTCACTTGTACCAAATGACCACTTACTTCTCCCACCAGCCAATCCACTCTGAAGAAAATAAAACTTAACCCATACAGCCCCCCTCCACCCTGATTTACAAGAACTGCTATTCTTCAGGGATAGCTGACCCACTCCCAACTCTACTGATATAGATCCCTATCTGTCTATCCTTGACTATCCAAAGAGAATACCCTGCCCATCCATGACTACTGGGAACATCCTCATGTGGTGGGGCAATTATTATGAGCCTCTCCCACCTGCCTGGTCCCAGTAATTCTCTTTATATATTTTTTTCTCCCGACAACATTCAAATCAACCACATACACATTTTCTTTTCTGAAACCAGTCAAGATTGTTTAACAGGTCTCACTGTCCTTGATGATGCAATGACTTGCGGTGAATTGACATATTAATCCATTGTCACAGAATTGTGATATACTTAGAAGATTATGATTCAAGCCTTCCACCAGAGATACTTTGCTTATGGAAAGATTTCCTCGAACGATGTTTCCATAGCCAACTGTCTTCCCTTTGGAGTTATCACCAAAAATTACTGAGGGACCTTTAGCTTCAACAATGCTGGAGAGAAGATTCTGATTTCCAGTCAGATGCTTTGTGCAGCCACTATCCAGATACCATAAATCTTTCTCCTCCTCATTAACAGCCATGAAGCATTCCTGAAATTTAATCATTTAAAAACATGATCCCCAATTTATTTTTGGGTCCTGAGGGTTAGTGACCTTTTGGAACCCATACCTATTTAACCTTTGGAGGTGTGAACCCTTTGGGTTTAGGTATGAATCTCAAAAGGCATTCATGAATCTTGTGACTAGGACCTTTGCAAAATAAGCAGTTATGAAAACCTTGAACATGTTTGATGATTTCTTTAGGAGTTTTCTTACTATCAGTAGTCTTGAGAATGACCGATTTACTGATAGCCGGCTTATTGGATTTAGGTTGATAATGCAACTTTCTAGTGATATTTGTCTTTATAATAGTAGACCTTTTATCAAAAGATTTTACATTTTCATGCAAAATTCCTTTAAGCTTTATATCAGCAGGGTTGGAGTTAGCAATCTTCCCTTTGACAAATTTAATAGGCTTGAGTTGAGAGTTCTTTGACTTGGTATCAGTCATCACTGTTTTCACGGGATGTCTAATAGCAGATCTATGATGCTCAATCTCCCTATTAACAGTGTATAGGTGTTGACAGATTTCTTACCCTTGGACTTGTGGGGTTTGTTTTTAGAGTAAATATATGGAACTTTGTTAAAACCAAGTCCTTGCTTTCCCTTTTGAGAAGAGTGCGGATCATAGACAACTTCTTCAGCCATTTCTTTAGCAATCACTTCAGTTGTCTCATTTCCTTGAGAATTAGATGAACTTCCTACATTGAATTCATTTTGGAAACCGATACCAGTTTTGTCATCAAGAGATTTTTGTTTTGAAAGAATGGTATCAAAATTTCCTTTTGAATTATTCCAAGTATCAACAACCTTTTGGAGGTCATCTTTCTCAGAATTAATTTTCTTTATGTGTTCAAATAGGAATTCCACCTTTTCAGTTAATGCTTTGTTCTCCTTTTGAGTCTTGATATTCTCTGCTTGTTGTCTATTGAGATCTTTGATCTCAGACATCAAGGTAGATTTCTTAGAGACAACCAACTCATGCTTTTTGGCTAATTTTACATAGACAGTTTAAAATTTGGAAAATTCTTCCAGCATGTCTTTGTTGGCTTTAATGAGTTCTCCCCTTGAAGGTTCATTGAGCTCATCATCATCGCTATCATCCTGTTGAAATGGTAGTGATCTAACTGAGTCATGGGGTGATGCCTTGGCCATAAGACATATATTTGCCTCCTCAGTAAAGTCACAGGAATCATCCTTATCAGAATTTGTATCACACCAAGTGGGTAAGTTGTTTTCATCAATGTCCTCAGCCACCATCCCTTTTTGTTTTTGAAATTTAGAATCGGGACGTTTTTTGTAAAATTCATAGTTTGGCTTTGGGCATTTTGAAGCAAAATGACCTGGCTTCCTACAATTAAAACAAACAAGCTCATTTTCCTTTTGGTTAACAACAGTCTTATAAGGAGCAGCGGTCTTGTAAGGAGACTGTTTATAGGATGACTTGTTAAACCTTTTGAAATGTTGATATTTCTTTACAAACATGGCAAAAGCTTCGTCAGAAAGAGTATCATCACCATCACTAGATGTAGATGGGGTTTCATCAGGTGTAGAACAAGAAGGTTCAACAGACATGGCTGGTAAAGATATATTTTTAAAACTCTTTTCCATTTCTTGAGCTTGCTGGATTTCAAGCTCATAAATCGAAAGACTTGCATAAAGATTTCTAAGAGATAATTTATTCAAGTCTTTTGATTCTTTCATGGCAGTGATCTTTACATGCCATAAACTGCCTAGGGCATTAAGAAATCTCATGTTTATTTCTTTCTTTTCATATTTCTTTCCTAAAGAATAGCAGGAATTTACTACCTCGTAAAATCTGTCGTAGGCACTTCGGAGAGTCTCTTTAGGATCCTTTTTGAATGAATAAAACTTCTGGATGCAAGTGTATAACTTGTTGTTCCTTGTTTCTCCATCACCTTCGAGATATTCCAATATAGCTTCCCACATTTCTTTGGCTGTATCCAAATTGATAATCTACTGGTAGGTGCTTATATCTACACAGCTGGTGATGATGTTGATAGCTTTTCCATCCAGAGCATCATTCTTTCTATCTTCTTCATCCCATTCTTCTTCAGGCTTTGGAGTCTCAGGATCAGCAGTAGGATCAAGTGTGTTGTAATTTATATAGATTTGCTTGTATCCATAACCTAAGTCTAAGCCAAGGTGACTAATGGGCCTGCGTGTCTGTTAGAGTGGCAACTTGTACTTAGACATAGCTTGAATAGCTTAGGGTTGCTTATTGTAATTAGCCTAGCCTTCAGAAGATAGCCTGTAGTATATCAGCCGTGTTCATATCAGCCGTCTTCTAGTCATCAGCCAAAGTTTGCATCAGCAAAGTCTATCAAGTTATCAGACAAGTTTGTTTCAGCCAAGCTTCATCAGCTAAGTTGAAGACCCCAAGAACGTCCGATACAGAATTGCCTGGGACATGCCTTAAGACATCAGCAAAGTCTTTCATTGACTGTGACACAACGATAACCTGCAAAACGCATTCAATGATTCTTTCCATTTTAGGCATTCATCTCGAAAGGACATTCGCTGCAACCACGCTCTACCTATTTTTGGCAAAGTGACGTAACTCGATCGAATCCCGAACTACCTATCAGATCTCAACAGCAAGATTAGAGCATTTAATGCTCTTAAATTCAAATTCTCCAACAGATGAAGATCTCTAACGGCTACAAGGCTTCCTCTGAGTATATATAGAAGACTCCATTGAAGCATTTAAGACACTACATGAATCTTCAACTCTGAAATCTTCATCTTCTTCAAGCTAGTTCATTAAAAGCTTAAACGTCCTATCTGTACAATCATTCTTTGAAGAGCTCCAAACTGAGACTATTAGTCTATATAGCTCTTCATTGATTGCTACCCTTAGCATTCATAGCTCACGAGAATTATATCTTAATAGATATTAATTCTCCCGCAAACACTTGGTCAACTAATTTTTGTGCACAATCCATTAGAGATATATCTTGTCAAGATTCTAGTGGAAAACTTAGTACACATTTTTTAAATCCAAAGTTGACCACTTTGGTTGTGGACGTAGCACTTATTTACAAGTGTGAACCATATTAAATTTCTTGTTTATTTCTATGTGCTTGTGAATTGCTGTTGTTTATTGATTTCCAGAATTTTAACATTTTGAGAACTGCTGATCTTGTCCTATCAAGATCAGCCATCTTCAACTTGTCCTATACTTCACCAATATTCTGATGCAAAATTCTTTATAACTTAAGTGAAGTAGGTTTTTGAATCATTTTCAAAAATAGGACATAGGCTATTCAACCCCCCCTTCTAGCCTATATTGAGCACCTTGAGACCTAACAATTGGTATCAGAGCTTAACTCTTTGAAAACAAGTTTTTCCAAGATTAAACTCTTGAGAGATCAAAGATCCAATGGCTGCTCATCAAATGTTGGAAACCTCAAATGTGAATCATTGTCCTGTACTGGATGAAGTTCACTTTGATATCTGGAAAGACAAAGTTAAAAGATACATGAACTCTATTGACAAACGTTTGTGGAAATGTGTTACAGATGGACCAAGAATTCCTATGAAGCCAAATACTCTAGCTGCACTTGATCCAACTGCTGATCCTGAAGTCCCTAAGCCTGAAGAAGAATGTGATGAAGAAGATAGGAAGAATGATGCTCTGGATTGGAAAAGCAATCAACATCATCACCAGCTGTGTTGATATCAGCACATACCAGCAGATCATTAATCTGGAAACTGCTAAGGAAATATGGGAAGCTATACTTGAATACCTAGAAGGTGATGGTGAAACCAAAAACAACAAGATGTATACTTGAATCCAGAAGTTCGATTCATTCAAGAAAGATCCTAAAAAGACCCTACGAAGTGCATACGACAGATTCTATGAGGTAGTAAACTCTTGCTATTCTTTAGGAAAGAAATATGAAAAGAAAGAAATAAACATGAGATTTCTTAATGCACTAGGCAGTCTGTGGCATGTGAAGATCACTGCCATGAAAGAATCAAAAGACTTGAATAAATTATCTCTCAGAAATCTTTATGCAAGTCTTTCAGTCTATCAGCTTGAAATTCAACAAGCTCAAGAAATGGAAAAGAGTTTTTAAAATTTATCCTTACCAGCCATGTCTGTTGAACCTCCCTGTTCTACACCTGATGAAATCCCATCTACATCCAGTGATGATGATGATATTCTTTCAGACGAAGCCTTTGCAATGTTTGTTAAGAAGTATCAACGTTTCAAAAGGTTTAACAAGTCATCCCATAGGCAGTCCCCTTACAAGACTGCCATTCCTCAAAGAACAACTGCTCCCCCAAAAACTGCTGCTCCTTATAAAACTACTGACTATCAAAAGGAAAATGAGCTTGTCTGTTTTAACTGTAGGAAGCCAGGTCATTTTGCTTCAATATGTCCAAAGCCAAAATATGAATTTTACAAAACACGTCCCGAGTCTAAATTTTAAAAACAAAAAGGGATGGTGGCTGAGGACTTGGATGAAAGCAACTTGCCCACTTGGTGTGACACAGATACTGATGAGGATGATTCCTATGACTTTGCTGAGGAAGCAAATATATGTCTTATGGCCAGGGAATCATCCCATGACTCAGTAAGGTCACTACCATTTCAACAGGATAATAGTGATGATGATGAGCTCAATGAACCCTCAAGGGGAGAACTCATTAAAGCCAACAAAGACATGCTGGAAGAATTCTCTAAATTCAAAACTACCTATGTGAAATTAGCCAAAAGGCATGAATTGGCTGTCCCTGAGAAATCTACCTTGATGTCTGAAATCAAAGATCTCAATAGACATCAAGCTAAGAGTATCAAAATTCAAAAAGAGAACAAAGCTTTAACTGAAAAAGTGGAATTCCTACTAGAACACATAAAGAAAATCAATTCTGAGAAAGATGACCTTCAAAAAGTTGTCGATACTTGGAATAATTCAAAAGGAAATTTTGATACCATTCTTTCAAATCAAAAAACTCTTGACGACAAAATAGGTATCGGTTTCCAAAGTGAATTCAATGTAAGAAGTCCATCTGGTTCTCAAGAAAATGAGACAACTGAAGTAATTGCTAAAGAAATGGCTGAAGAAGTTTTCTATAATCAGCAATCTCTTAAAAAGGAAAAGTAAGGACTTGGTTTTAACAAAGTTCCATTTGTTTATCCCAAAAACAAAATAGACAAGTCTAAGGGTAAACAATCTGTCAACATCTATGACACTGCTAATAAAGAGTCTGAGCAACAAAGACCTGCTATCAGTCATCCTAAGAAAACAGTGATGACTGGTAACAAGTCAAAGAACTCTCAACTCAAACCGATTAAATTTGTCAAAGGAAAGATTGATGATCCCAACTCTGTTGATAAAAAGCTCATAGGAACTTTGCCTGAAAATGTGAAATCTTTTAAAAGGTCTACCTTTGTTAAACCTAATATCACTAAGAAATTGCATTATTAGCCTAAATCCAATAAGCTTGTCATCAGTAAAATGGTCATTTCCAAAACTGCTGATAATAAGAAGACTTCAAAAGAAATTATTAAACATGTTCAAGGTTTTCATAAATGCTATTTATGTAAAGGCCATGGCCACGAAATTCATTAATGCCTTCTGAGATTCATACCCAAACCTAGAGGATTCACACCTCCAAAGGTTAAACAGGTATGGATTCCAAAAGGTTGCTAACCTTAAGGACCCAAAAATACACGGGGACCATATTCTTAAATGATTATATTTCAGGAATGCTTTATGGCCGTTAGTGAAGAAGAGAAAGATTTATGGTATCTAGATAGTGGCTGCTCAAAGCACATGACTGGTGATCAAAATCTTCTCTCAAATATTGCCGAAGCTAAAGGTCCCTCAGTAATTTTTGGTGACAACTCAAAAGGGAAGACAATCGGCTATGGAAGTATAAATAGAGGAAACCTTTCCGTCAGCAAAGTATCTCTAGTAGAAGGATTGAAACACAATCTCCTAAGTATATCACAATTCTGTGATAAGGGATCGATATGTCAATTCACTACAAGGCACTGCTTTATCAAGGATAGTGAGACCGGCTCAACGATCTTAACTGGTTTCAGAAAAGGAAATGTCTATGTGGTTGATCTAAATGCAGTAGGGAGAAAATCAAGCCTATGTTTGATGGCAAAAACATCAAAGGATAACAGCTGGTTGTGGCATAAAAGACTTAGCCATCTTAACTTTAAATATTTAGTGAAGTTATCAAAGGACAACTTGGTTGTTGGTCTGCCAAAAATATCAGCTGATCCTGACAAACATTGTAAAGCATGTCAGTTGGGCAAATTACACAAATCATCATTCAAAAGCAAGCCATGCTTATCAACGTCTAGACCTCTACAGCTCCTTCACATGGATTTATTCGGTCCAGTTACTACTACAAGCCTTGGTGGCAGCAAATATACACTAGTAGTAGTTGATGACTACTCACGATTCACCTGGGTTGAGATGATGTCTTCTAAAGATGAAGCATATGACATCATAACAGAACTCTTCAGAAGACTTCAAACATAGAAACTGGATGACATTGCTGATATCAGATCAGACAATGGGACAGAATTCAAAAACAATGGTGTAGCCAAGTATTGTGATGACCATGGAATTGGTCACAATTTTTCTGCAATTGGTACACCTCAACAGAATGGAGTTGCTGAAAGAAAGAACAGAACTCTTATCGAAGCTGGGAAGACCATGATTGCCGAAGCAAAACTGCCTATGTACTTCTGGGCTGAAGCTGTGAATACTGTCTGCTTCACTCAAAACAGGTCAATTATCAACAAATTTCATAACAAAACTCCATATGAAATATGGAGGGGCAGGGCTCCCAATATTGGTTTCTTCAAAATTTTTGGATGCAAATGCTATGTTCTTTACAATGGAAAAGAACATAGAGGTAAATTTGAATCCAAAAGTGATGAAGGAATATTTCTGGGATATGCCAAATTTTCAAAAGCTTATAGAGTTTATAATAAAACCTCTCTTAGAGTTGTTGAATCTGTTCATATCTCTTTTGATGAATTTGATTTTATTGGGCCACATATGGCTCCTAAGGTGTCTAATGATTCTGATGAGTATGAGACAGGAACAGAACAGCCAAGCTCCAACTCTGCTGAACCTACATCTTCACAAGTTCCTCCAAAGATTAACTTGATAGAACCTTCAAGGAGTGATAATGGACCAGCAAATGAAAACTCAGAAAGTCCAGAATCCACTTTCCCTTCCACACCAGAAGTATTACAACCTACATTGGAATTAACATATCCTCTAGAAAACCAAGCTTCAGACACTTCCACTTCTCAAGAACTCAACTCGCCGATGCAATAAGACAAGTTCAACTCGATGTTCGAGAAGTTAAAGATCATCCTATCACTCAAATCATTGGCGATCTTAATGTTGGTGTTCAAACTAGACAAGCTTCAAGAAATGAATGCATGTATTCTACAGCATTTGTCTCACATATTGAACCCAAGAAGATAGATGAAGCTCTGGAAGATCCAAGCTGGGTGGAAGCTATGCAAGAAGAACTAAACCAATTTGATAGATGTCAAGTTTGGTCACTTGTTCCTAGACCCAAAGGACAAGCAGTGATTGGAACAAAGTGGGTCTTCAGAAACAAGATGGACGAAAATGGAAATATCACCAGGAATAAGGCAAGACTTGTAGCTCAAGGATACAGACAGGAGGAGGGAAGTGACTATGATGAGACATTCGCTCCTGTTGCAAGACTAGAAGCCATCAGATTATTCTTGGCTTATGCATCCTTTAAAGACTTCAAGGTATATCAAATGGATGTAAAGAGTGCCTTTCTCAATGGTAAACTGCAAGAAGAAGTCTATGTGGAACAGCCACCTGGATTCATGGATAATTCAAGAAGAGAAGATGTATACAAATTAAGGAAAGCACTGTATGGACTAAAGCAAGCTCCAAGGGCCTGGTATGAGATCCTTTCAAAGTTCTTGATATCTCAAGGCTTTGTGAAAGGTCAAATTGACACTACTCTCTTTATTATGAAATATAAAGGTCATTCTTTACTTGTTCAAATTTATGTTGATGATATTATTTTTGGATCTACTAATGAAAATCTTTGCAAAAGATTTGAAAAGCTTATGCAGAGTAAATTTGAAATGAGCATGATGGGAGAACTCAATTTCTTCCCAGGACTTCCAATTCAACAAAGCTCAACCGGCATCTTCATCAATCAAGCCAAATATGCAAAGGATGTTATCAAGAAATTTGGGCTTGAAAATGCAAACAACTTCAGTACACCCATGGCCACCAACTGCCATCTTGACAAAGATGAAAAGGGCAAGAAAGTGGACATGACTCTCTATAGAGGCATGATTGGATCACTTTTATACTTAACTGCTAGTAGGCCTGACATTATGTTTGCTGTTTGTGTTTGTGCTAGATTTCAAGCAGATCCAAAGGAGTCTCACTTACAGGCTATCAAAAGAATCATCAGATATCTAATTGATACATCCAACTTGGGTATTTGGTATCCAAGGGATTCTTCCTTTAATCTTATAGGCTATTCTGATGCTAATTTTGCTGCTTGTAAGGTTGACAGGAAAAGCACAAGTGGGACATGTCAATTCCTAGGGAATAGACTTATCTCCTGGGCCAGCAAAAAGTAAACATCTGTTTCAACCTCAACTACGAAGCGTAATATATAGCCGCCGGTAGCCGCCACAATTGCCGTGGATTAAACAGCAACTGGTAGACTATGAGATCAAGACTGCTGATTGCCCTATAATGTGTGATAATACATCAGCCATCTCAGTCTCTCGAAATCCTGTTATGCACTCCAAGACAAAGCACATTGATGTAAGATATCATTTCTTAAAAGTCCATGTTGAAAAAGGTAACATCAACATACAATATGTGTCTACTGATCATCAGTTAGCTGATATCTTCACCAAACCCCTTGACTCAACCAGGTTTGCCTATCTAAGAGGAGAGCTTGGTATGCTTGATCTCAATCGTTAATCTTTTAAATACTGCTTTAAAGTTATTACACTTAATCTATTTATAGAACTGCTCATCTGATCAGCTAAGTGTAACTCTGCCAATATTATAGGACAACCTTGAGTAAGTACTTCTCTCCCCTTAACGGTAGTCCTCAATAAAATTAGTCAAAAACGAATGTTATATGAACAGTCACCTATCAAGGCATTAAATGCGGATTTCAAAATCTATTAAATGCTATTTATTGAACCTGTCAGAAGTATAAAAAGCAATTTCACAAATTGACTGTTCATCTTTCGCAAAAACCGCCTTTCTGCATTTCAAATCTCTGAAATCGACTCTTCCTAAAAGCTTCTGAAATCTTCAAAATCATCAAGTATTCTGCTTATAATCTTCAATGGTGAGTAATCCTACCTTCTTAAGATTCATTTAATTTCAGTTTTGTTACAATAGGGTATCTCTCGACCTAATATGAACTGTTTTGAGTCTTCCGCCATTGATGAATCTCGAGCTCTTGATTACGTTGCTTAAATCTTATCTCACTAGTATTGAATGTGTTTTAAAGTTATCTATACTGAAATGTTTTCACTTCATACTATTCTATTTGGTGAAAAATGATAGAATCTGTTCTTATCTAAAACCAAGGAGATAAACTGTGCTATTCACAAATCCTTGTTTAGCAGTATATTTTGGGTTTTAATCTGAACAGTGTATGTTTCTCTAAAGAACTGCCATAACTATTATATCAGCTATCCTTAACTCTGCCGATTGTGTGTAGGCTAAGACACAAGCTTCAAAAATTGCTGGTACTTCCTCTTCAGCTGATGTTCAACCAGCGAAAACATCCAGGGCTGCTGAAGCTGCTAAGATTCCTGTCAAAATTCTTCCAAGATCCAGCTATCACCCTGGGATGACCATTGATAAAGAATCAGTTCTAGGATACTCATCTGGAGAAGCCCTCATCAAAGACTTAGAGGAGTGTGGTCTTCTTCCCTTTTTTTAGCTCAATGACACTCACTACAGCAATGCCATAGCTGAAGAATTCTACATAAGGATGACCCTTCCTCCTGCTCCTACCTCCAGTAATGATAAGGTGAACATGAGCTACCTCAAGGGTTACATCCGAGGGAATCTTATCAAGTTGACCTACAAGGATATAGGCAATATCCTAGGACTGCCTATGGAAGGAAAGCTGGAGTTGACTGATGAAGAATCTGCACAAGCCTGGGAAATGATGAGGAGATCAGCTCAACCAGAGCGTTTCTCTGAAATGTCCAGGAACTTATTCCCTGAGAGTGCATACCACATAAGCCATCTTCTTGATAAGAGTATCCTCTTCAAGAATGGATCCAGGGACATCTTCACCTCCCAGCAGCTCATGTGGACAAAAGCTGTTGTCCTTCGCAAACAGCTGAATTGGGCCAAGATTGTTTTCTCAATGCTCTTCCAAAGTGTGGCCGAAGTTCAGGGCAATCCTAGCATGAAGAGGCCATTTGTCAGGGTCATCAATGTTCTCCTAAGGGGATTTGAGGAGATAGAGCAACAAATGTCTGGTGATGATCTCATTAAGGTGACTAACACCTATGTCTTTACAGTCAACAACATCACCAGGTATCGTGAAGATATATCCAAAAGAGCTGCTACTACCGCAACTGCTGGTCCCTCTACCCAAGATAAGAAGTGTAAGAGGAAGGTGACCTACTCTTCAGCAGGGCTTCCTGTTCAAGAGGAGCCTAAGCCTCTTGGTGCTGAATTACCTGAGGATTTTGACCTCACCCGACTTGATCACAACCCCTATAAGCCTGATGAACCCTCTCCCAAGAAACAAAAATAATCATCTCTCCTAACACCAAAACCTAAACAATCCAAGAAGCCAGCTAGATCCAAACAGGCTGCTGAAAAGGACACCACCACTTTTCAACCAGCCGATCTTGAAAAACCTTCTCAGCCTTCAACTCTTCCTCCAAAACCCATCTCCAAATCAGACAAGCCCAAAACCAAACAAACTCTTCTTCCAACCGACGAATCCTTTGGACTTCCTAAGATCTCATCTACAACTCCTCCCACACAAGCCACTCCCATACCAGCCATTCCCATATCAGACACTCCACAACCTGCTCCTACCTCTTCAGCTCCAACAAGATCAAGGCAAGGCAAACGACTGAAGAAAAGTGCCAAGAAGGTCAAGTTTGTGCCCTCTGCCGATCAACCATCTTCACCTCCATCTTCCCCAACTCTACCAGAACCTTCTATCCACCCTCCTGTGTCTTCACCTACTCATCCTGCTCCAACTAACCCTCCCATGACAATACCCTCAGACTCAGATGTCTCCCTCTCACCTGAATCTGAATTAATCAAACGTTCTAAACGTCCTCTCACTTCTCCCTCCGATTACTCTACTCCCAAACGAACCAAAGTCAACCAATACAGCCATCTTCACCCTGATGTGCAGGAGCTGCTGTTATTCAAGGACAGCCGACCCAAACCAAACCCTGCCGACACTGACCCTTTCCTCTCCACACTGGACTACCCTAAACGCATCCCCTGCCAGCCTATGTCTGCTAGGGAAATTTTTATCCAGTGAGGTGCCTTTTATGATCCTCTGCCCCCCTCCTGGTCCCAGCAGTTCTTCTCTCACAACTCTGTTGTTCAAGATCTCATGATCTTCAAACAGTGGACTGCTATCCACAGGGACCTAGGAATACCCCCTCTAACCAAATCAGACATATCCCCATTCCTTTCTCTTCCACGACCCCCTGTCTTTACCCTTATCAGCCATCCTTCTATTTTCACAAAGCCTGTGGTCTGCGACTTCTTTGACGTAGTCACCACCTACATTGGCTTTAACCCTCTTTTTCCTGTTCTCTTCCGTTCTCCTCATACACCCATTTCATTCTCTCTTCCCATTTTCATCCATACTCTCTCCTATGACGCCTACGTAGAAAAACTTTTTTCCTGTTCCTCGCATATGGCCCAGCCTACCTGGAACTTCATCTTCACAAACATCTACCAGCCAACCTCAAACCTCCACCAACCAACCTCACACCTCCACCAGCCAACCTCAAACCTCTGCCAGCCAACCCCAAATCCTCTTCGATCTACCTACTCCTCCAGTCAGCCAACCTTTTCAACCTGGATCCTTCAGTCCCTCCTCTGTTGAGGATCTCCTGAAAAATTTTGGTGTCATATCGGCTGACCTCAATAAATCATTGCAGCATCTGGCCGCTACCCAATCTCACACAACTACGGTCACTGCCGATTATATGACTCAAGTCATAGGCATTGCCCGAGGTCCAAGGCTGCAGTTGCCGCATGCCAACAAGCCATTGCTGCCTCTCAAGACATTCTGGTCAGCAGACTCTCAGCCTCTTCCTCTGCCTCCAACGCCCTCTTCAAAGAAAATTGGGAGGCTCTTTCTCAAGGAATGATGTCTATGATCGAGCTCATTGATATTGCTACAAACGTGTACTTCAAGCTCAGCGTAATGCAAATCGCTCTGTCCACACGTCTGTTCGTACCACTCGGAGGCTTACAAACAAGCAATACCACCTTTTTCGCAAGGAGCTTAAGAACAATGTACTTCGCTTATCCAATATGGACCAGTCATTTGCGTCCATGAAGGAGGAGATGAGCAGACTGCACAATAATCAGCTGACCGAGCTACACGAGAGAAATGCCTTACTAAGGCTGAAGAACAAAAATCTCTCCTCTGAACTGGAAAATGTCAAGGATGACCTAACAGAAGCCAAAGTTGAAATAGCAAGACTTAAAACGGCTGCTAGCTCAAGACAAGAAGACCAAGCTTCAACTTAGTAGGCATATTCTTCTTGATATCCGTTTTTGCAAAATCATTATCAAAACATTGTATTAAACTCCTTGTTTAATAAACAATGTCTATCTTTTTAAAATTTTATGCTTTATATCAGATTGACTATTCTGTGTGTGCATGAAATTTAAACTGCTGGTTTAAAGACATGTCCTACATAGTACTATATCTAGTTGTCTTTAAACACAGTCTTCCTACAAGTGTTCTTATGCCATAATTCATTATTTTTAAACACTTTGTAATATTGAATACACTGAACCTTCTGTAAGTCCATCTAGGACATGCTCATTTAATATACTACTTCCGTAGCATATTATTACTAGAATCGGACATGGTCAGCTTCCATTGTATTCATAAGGTCATGGACTCAAGCAAATAGGAGGAGATTGTTGTAATTTATATAGATTTGCTTGTATCCATAACCTAAGTCTAAGCCAAGGTGACTAATGGGCCTGCGTGTCTGTTAGAGTGGCAACTTGTACTTAGACATAGCTTGAATAGCTTAGGGTTGCTTATTGTAATTAGCCTAGCCTTCAGAAGATAGCCTGTAGTATATCAGCCGTGTTCATATCAGCCGTCTTCTAGTCATCAGCCAAAGTTTGCATCAGCAGAGTCCATCAAGTTATCGGACAAGTTTGTTTCAGCCAAGCTTCATCAGCTAAGTTGAAGACCCCAAGAACGTCCGATATAAAGTTGTCTGGGACATGCCTTAAGACATCAGCAACGTCTTTCATTGACGGTGACACAACGATAACCTGCAAAACGCATTCAATGATTCTTTCCATTTTAGGCATTCATCTCAGAAAAGGACATTCTGCCTGCAACCACAGTCTACCTATTTTTGGCAAAGTGACAGAACTCAGTCTGAATCCTGCAGAACTACCTATCAGATCTCAACAGTGAGATTAGAGCATTTAATGCTCTTAAATTCAAATTCTCCAACAGATGAAGATCTCTAACGGCTACAAGGCTTCCTCTGAGTATATATAGAAGACTCCATTGAAGCATTTAAGACACTACATGAATCTTCAACTTTGAAATCTTCATCTTCTTCAAGCTAGTTCATTAAAAGCTTAAACGTCCTATCTGTAAAATCATTCTTAAAAGAGCTCCAAACTGAGACTATTAGTCTATATAGCTCTTCATTGATTGCAACCCTTAGCATTCATAGCTCACGAGAATTATATCTTAATAGATATTAATTCTCCCGCAAACACTTGGTCAACTAATTTTTGTACACAATCCATTAGAGATATATCTTGTAAAGATTCTAGTGGAAAACTTAGTACACATTTTTCAAATCCAAAGTTGACCACTTTGGTTGTGGACGTAGCACTTATTTACAAGTGTGAACCATATTAAATTTCTTGTTTATTTCTATGTGCTTGTGAATTGCTATTGTTTATTGATTTCCAGAATTTCAACATTTTGAGAACTGCTGATCTTGTCCTATCAAGATCAGCCATCTTCAACTTGTCCTATACTTCACCAATATTCTGCTGCAAAATTCTTTATAACTTAAGTGAAGTAGGTTTTTGAATCATTTTCAAAAATAGGACATAGGCTATTCAACCCCCCCCCCTTCTAGCCTATATTGAGCACCTTGAGACCTAACAAAGTGCAGCTAGAGTGTTTGGCTTCATAGGAATTCTTGGTCCATCTGTAACACATTTCCATAAACGTTTGTCGATAGAATTCATGTGTCTTTTAACCTTGTCTTTCCAGATGTCAAAGTGAACTTCATCCAATACAGGGCAATGATTCACATTTGAAGTTTCCAACATTTGATGAGCAGCCATTGGATCTTTAATCTCTCAAGAGTTTAATCTTGGAAAAAACTTATTTTTTAAAGAGTTAAGCTCTGATACCAATTGTTAGGCCTAAAGGTGTTCAAATAGGCTAGAAGGGGGGGGGGTTGAATAGCCTATTTAAACTTTTGAAAATTAAATTTGATAATTACTTTACTAAAGTTAAAAAGATTTTGCAGCGGAAAAGAGTGAAGTATAGGACAAGTTCAAGATGGCTGATCTTGATAGGACAAGATCAGCTGGTTTCAAAGTAGTTGGAATTCTGAAAATAAACAGTAGTAAATTACAAGCACATAAAAGATATAGACAAAATATTTGATATGGTTCACACTTATAAATAAGTGCTACGTCCACAACCAAAGTGGTCAACTTTGGATTTGAAAACGTGTACTAAGTTTATCCACTAGAATCTTTACAGAGTAGATCACTAATGGATTGTGTACATAAAATAGTTGACAAAGTGTTTGTGGGAGAATTAATATCTACTGAGATATAATTCTCGTGTGCTATAAATGCAAGGATTACAATCAATGAAGAGCAATAAAGACTGATCGTCTAAGGATGGTGCTCTTCAAATAAAGTTGTACAGATATTTCTTTGAAGCTTTTATGAACTAGCAGTTGAAGATGAATACTATCGGAATGTTAGTAGAAGTTTGTTTGATTGATCGCTAGCTCTCTTCAATGCTGTCATGAAGTCTTCTATTTATACTCAGGGAGGATTTGGTAGCCGTTGGAGATCTTCAGCTTTGAAGAGTCTAAATTTGAATGCAATTAATGCTCTAATCTTGCTGTTAATCTTTGATAGGTGATTCTGCATACTTCAGACTGATTTCTGCAATATTGCCAAAAATAGGTAGATGATAAGGGTAGACGGACTGTCCTTTTCTGAGATGATTACCTAATATGGCATGGATCATTCAATGCTCTTTGCAGTTTATCGTTGTATCATCGTTGACAATAAATGCTGCAGATGGTCTTGAGGCATGTCACCAGTAAAGTCTTGATCGGACGATCTTCAGGTCTTCTTTATTACTGATGAAACTTGGCTGGAATAATCTTGTCCGATAACTTTAAGAGATTCGGCTATTATGAAGATAGCTGATTTTTTTTCATGTCTGATCAATGATAGTCTAACTACTGAAGACTAGGCTAAGTACAAAAAAGGCAATCCTAAGCTATTACAAGCACTTTGTCTAAATACAAGTTGCCACACTAACAGACACGCAGGCCCATTAGTCACCTTGACTTAGACTTAGGTTATGGATACAAGCAAATCTATGTAATATTCAACAAGTATTTACAAGTACATTGAGTTGATTTGACATGTGATTCATTAGAGCACATCATGATTTATTTTGGTTAAGTTGTGATTCAGGAGAATACACTTTGATTTGTTAGGAATGAAAAGTAAATATCTACTTGTGCATTGCATTGAGTCCAGCTGGCATTCTTGGTAAGGTTTTGGTAGGACGACGTATAGTCTTTACGAATTTGTTTCGTAATCGCTATGATCTGTTGGCCGCAGGTGGGATGTAGCCCTACTGTTGTAGCAATACGAATAACTTAAGTTAGCTATCGGAACCCGATGGGATTAATCGGGGACATCGATACAACTTATATGGGTATCGAGGACACTTGTTTTCTCGTATACTGCAAGTGCAACGTAGAGATGGATAATGAAAAATGATATCCTTTCTTATGTGGTTTATTTACGTTGTACTTATGTGAACATCATCGTGCTACGTGGTTTATGAGAATTACGTGTTTTTTATACGAGCAAATGTTGGTCGTGGTCTCTAACTGGTATGAGAGGTTGGCAGCTACTGAGCCTTTCGTGTAGTATGGAGTTGTGTTACATTATGTTATACTTGTTAGACACTATGCTTCGCGAATGATATATCATACTATACCTTGTCATACTCTTTATAACTACTGTCTCGTATGTCACATGTTGTGTAGTTGCATGTAGCAACTTGTCGATCAATGGTTAAGTTGGAATCATTATCTAGACTTGGCGGTTTATAGTTTAAATGTTAGGTAAGCTGGAATTGCTACCTAGACTAGTCACATGTAGGGTTTTGGTTTACTATTGCATTCATACTCGTAGCATGCAATACATTATAGTGGCTTACGGGGTCTTGTAGACTCACCCTTATTTTGTTGACTCTTTTAGATTGCAATCGAAGAATGGCATAGTGAGGTCTGTGAGACTTGCGGGTGCTGGCAGGTTGATCTTTGAGTAGTAGCTTTTCGGAGCCTGTTTATATTTATGTTTCTTAGTTCAGTGAGAATGATGGTTGATGTAAAGTTATGTAAACTTTATTTATGGGTAGCATTGTTTTGTAACTCTTTTTATTGTTGTATTCTTTTGGAGCTGACACTTGATGTCAAGACGTTTATTATTAGTAATTTTCTCGAGCATGTTAGCTCGTGGATTTTTTGTGTTGTTGTTTCTCCAGCTTTTGTATTTCGCAGTCGATATTTTAATTATTGGCTTTACTTTAGAGTCGTTCTCCAGCACGTGTCTAGCCGTGGAGGTTTTAAATAGTTATAAGCTGTTGTTCTTGTTAGTTTAGCGCACCGAGTTGGGGTTGAACATCGGATCTCAGAATTGGGGCGTTATAGACAGCTTTACTGGAAATGGCAGAGAGGTGGTTGACTAGAAGATTTTGATAGGTGGTTATAGTCATCTGGCAGGTAGTGGCAGCATGCTTGGCTTCCTTGGCAACATCAACTACCTTAGTCATGTACTCAGCCACGACCTCTGTGGTGTGTGCCTGTTTGGCTGCTAGAAACTTCAAATTCTTGTTGAGGTTGGCCAAGATAACGTCTATGCCTTTTACAAAATATTCAATGAAAGTAGGATTAATAGACAGGGAAGAAGCTTGAGGAAGGCTGGTAGATGGATGACTGGTTGAAGGATGAGTAGTGGAAGGAGGATTAGTAACAGGTTGGCTGGTATGAGGACGGCTGACGTTAGGATGGCTGGTCTTAGGACGTCTATTCCAGACTCAGATACGAGGGAATCTTATATGTACATATGCCGCACAAGATTGGAGATTAACACCCATATGGAAGGTAAGGTTAAACAGGTGAAGGATTGCCTTGGGGATATATGGAGGGAGTCGAGGGTCAAATGCATGAAAGCCCACAAAAACATCAAAGAAATGGAGGGGTGAGGGACAATAGAAGTAGGAGGATGATTGGAAAGAGAAAGGTATAGAGGGATGTCTGTATGGGTAGGAGGGGGAAGGCTATTATCTCTGTGGATTTGAGTCCATTGCCTAAGAATCAAAATATCTTGGACAGCACACACCACAGAGGTCACAGAAGAGTACATGACTAAGGTAGTTAAAGTTGCCAAGGAAGCCAAGCATGCTGCCACTACCTGCCAGATGACTATAACCACCTATCAAAATCTTTTAGTCAACCACCTCTCTGCCATTTCTAGTAAAGCTGTCTATAACGCCCTAATTCTGAGATCCGATGTTGAACCCCAACTCGGTGCGCTAAACTAACAAGAACAACAGCATACAACTATTTAAAACCTCCACGGCTAGACACGTGCTGGAGAACGACTCTAAAGTAAAGCCAATAATTAAAACATCGACGGCGAAATGCAAAAGCTGGAGAAACAACATCACTAAATATCCACGAGCTAACATGCTCGGGAAAATTACTAATAATAAACGTCTTCACATCGAGTGTCAGCTCCAAAAGAATACAACAATAAAAAGAGTTACAAAACAATGCTACCCATAAATTAAGTTTACATAACTTTACATCAACCATCATTCTCACTGAACTAAGAAACATAAATATAAATAGGCTCCGAAAAGCTACTACTCAAAGATCAACCTGCCAGCACCCGCAAGTCTCACCGACCTCACTATGCCATTCTTTGATTGCAATATAAAAGAAGTCAACAAAATAAGGGTGAGTCTACAAGACCCCGTAAGCCACTATAATGTATTGCATGCTACGAGTATGAATGCAATTGTAAACCAAAACCCTACATGTGACTAGTCTAGGTAGCAATTCCAGCTTACCTAACATTTAAACTATAAACCGCCAACCTGCGGCCAACAGATCATAGCGATTGCGAAACAAATTCGTAAAGACTATACGTCGTCCTACCAAAACCTTACCAAGAATGCCAGCTGGACTCAATGCAATACACAAGTAGATATTTACTTGTCATTCCTAACAAATCAAAGTGTATTCTCCTGAATCACAACTTAACCAAAATAAATCATGATGTGCTCTAATGAATCACATGTCAAATCAATTCAATGTACTTGTAAATACTTGTTGAATATTACATAGATTTGCTTGTATCCATAACCTAAGTCTAAGTCAAGGTGACTAATGGGCCTGTGTGTCTGTTAGTGTAGCAACTTGTATTTAGACAAAGTGCTTTTAATAGCTTAGGATTGCCTTTTTTGTACTTAGCCTAGTCTTCAGTAGTTAGCCTATCATTGATCAAACATGAAAAAAAATCAGCTATCTTTATAATAGCCGAATCTCTTAAAGTTATCAGACAAGATTATTCCAGCTAAGTTTCATCAGCAATAAAGAAGACCTGAAGATCGTCCGATCAAGACTTTACTGATGACATGCCTCAAGACCATCTGTGACACCCTGATTTCCTCCTACGTGTGATTTACTTGTCCTATTATATGATTGACTTGTTAAACATGTTTATTATACTTGTTTAAGTTGCATGTTAACTAATTTATGCCTTAATTCATTATTTCATTCCGTGTCTACGAGAATTGCTATGTTTATTACATTGTTGGGTTTGTTTCGGACTTAGTTTGAGCTTGGAATCACCTTAGAATGGTTTGGGAGTGTTTAGAATCACCTTTGGACAGCCTAAAAACTTGTTGGACAGATTCTGGGGGTCATGCGGCCGCATAGGGCTGGCGCGCATAACCCTTCAAATCTCTGGATTGTATGCGGCCGCCCCATGCGCCCGCATAGGAGCTATGCGGCCGCCTCATGTGTTCGTATAGAAGACCGGCAGCTTATGTTGACTTATCCATTTTGAAGATTTTTAACCAATTGATTGGCTCACATTAAGCCACATCATTACTACCCCAAATCTAAAATTTTGGCTCAATTAAGTGAGGAGAGAGACTTCATTCTCTCCATATTTCCCCCCATTTCCTCCATTGAAACTCTTGTGTGTGTGTGTGAGAGCTATAGTGAGATTAGTGTGTGTACTTGAGTTCCCGGAGATCGAACCACCCGATTGACGATCCGAGACCGTCATTGTGTTGGTGTTGAGCAAGGGAGCAACTTGTGTGGCTTTGATTTCATTTTCGTTGGCTTGATAATTGGTTCTAGATAAGTTACTAAACCCCTTTTGTATGCTGTAAGCTTCAATGTGTGTTAGATCATCAATGTTCATGTATGACTTGCTTTATATGTTGTTTTCATGTATAAATCTCTAGGTTGAGATGAGTACATTGTACTTGTGCTATGAATATGTGTTGTATGATGTTGGATGAACTAGGGTTTGAACATTAACCTTAGGATTTGAATAAATAGAGAACTTGAGACTTGAAATTGGGTAATCTTGCACTTAGCATTGAAACCCTAATTTTGTGAACTTTAGCAATGACTACGAAAAGTTGGGTTTAGGGAAGATTATGATCCCCCGAACAATATGTTAGATTACTACGAGGTCTAGAGTTCGATTGATCGAGATTCTAGTCCTCCGTGTTTTGGTAATGTTAAAGTAGAAAGCTATATGGCTCTAATGTGTTGATTAGAATTCTTGCAAATATGTGTTGAATGATAATCGGTGATAGAATAGAATAATCTACTTGTCATTTGTCAAGTTCACTACTTTTGAACTTGATGGTTATTTGCATTAGATGAATAAGAACATCTATTTGTGCATTGTGTAAGTCCAGCTGGCGTCGTTGGTTGAGTAAGGTGGGACGACCTATAGTCTTCACAATTAACGTTTGTGATCGCTATAAGTCGCCGTACCGGAGTTTCACACACCCCTCTTCTGTTGGCCACAGTTGAGAAGTAGCCCCATTGTTGTAGCAATACGCATGGCTTTGGTTTTGCTAGATTGAACTCAATGGTATTAATCGGGGACGTCGATACTACATACACGAGTATCGAGGCACATTTGGTTTTGTGTATTGCAGGAGCAACGCAAAGAATGGACAAAGAGATATCATATCCTTTATAATGTGGTTTATTACGAGTACTTATGTGAACATCAAAGTGCTACGTGTGATGCAAATGAATTGTAAATCAATGATGATGTTACATGTTTGATTGTGATATATACAAATGTATTACCATGTTTCGATTACCAGTTGAGCATTATGCCATGACATATACTTGCATTTAGTAACTTATTGAGTTTCGACTCACCCCGTTTATTGTTTAATTGTTTTCCTTAGATCCGAGCCAGGCAGGGAGTTCGCGGTGAGGCCAGATAGTATTTGTCGTTAGCTCGCAGGTGGTCTTTTGCTTCGTAAACCCTGGAGCTCTTTTGTTATTAGGCTTAGCAATTCTTTTGGTGAGGATGATTGGTTAAGTAAAGTCATGTAGACTTTACTTTGGGTAGCATTGATACATTAATTGTACTTATTATTTTTTTGGGTAGCCGACACGTGTATGTCGAGCTCGTATACTCTGTTTCATATTTAACTCAGTTATTTTCCCAAGTAATGTTGTAGCTTGTGGTTTATGTACAGTTGTTCCGGCATGTTGTGGCCGAGGTAGTTGATGTTGTGAATAATTTTCTACAAAACTTATACTTGTTTTTTATTAGTTGGGTTCTGGCTGTAACGTCGCCGATGATTGATTTTATTTCATTAAGTTTTTATTATTATGATTTTGTGGTAAGCACAGGTTGTTACGCCACGTGCATTTATTTTTACTATTGTTATTTGCTTGTTGTTTTGGCGCGTCGACCTTGGGATTTCGTATTGGAATCCGGGTCGGAGCGTCACAGTTGGTATCAGAGCTATAGTTTTGCTGTCGCCAGGATAGGTTCCTTGGCCTAGGTGGGTATGGTTTATTATTGAGATTTTAACGTCGAGTGATGTATGTAGGTTAAGATGGTGGAAACTAGGAACGGAGCGAGTACCAGTAGGGCTAGTGCAAATGCTGGAGAGGGTGAGGAGGGAGCAGGGAATGTTAATCATCCTCGTAACAATCCTCCTGAACAAAACCAGAATGACCGGAATGAGGAGATGGCAAACATGTACAGGAGAATGCTTGATTTGATGAATGAAATGACACAGCGGATGAACGGAGGGGCAGGACCACAGCCCGAGGTAGAAACACCACAACCGGATATGGAGGCACCACAACCAGAAGTGATAGTGCTAAAACCGGAGGTAAGGCAAAGGAATAACACAACCACTTTTGAGAAATTTCTGAAGATAAAACCCCAAACTTTTCTGGGAGAACCTGATGCTACCAAGGTAGAGTTATGGATTGAACATATAGTGAAGATATTTGCAGCTCTGGGTTGAAGGGATGATGAGAAAGTTACTCTAGCGGTGTTCAAACTAGAGGGAGCTGCAGAACATTGGTGGCAAGTGCTACAAGAAAGCTGGGATTTGCAGGGAGTACCACATACTTGGCCTAATTTCTTGAGAGAGTTCAAGGCCCAGTACATCCCAGTAGTGGTTCGGGAGAAGAGAGAAAGGAAGTTTTATGATCTGGAGCAGGGTACCATGTCGGTGGCACAGTATTCGGCTAAGTTCACCGAGTTGGCACGTTATTGTACACATTTGGTTCCGAATGAGGCTAGGAAGACTCAGAAATTTATTAAGGGATTGAAGACTGAATATAGGAAGCAGTTACTATCATTGCAGCTTGCAGATTATCGTAGTGCGGTAGACCGAGCCTATGGGATAGAAAGTGATATCGAAGAGCATAAGGGAAAAGTGAATGTGGGTTCTCAATAGTCTTTGCAGTCTTATGGGCGAGGACAAGGTTCAGGTAACAGGGGTAACTACAACAACAATAACAACAACCGCAGGGGAATTCAGAATAGAGCACCATCTAATGGACAGTCTAGACAACAATCAGGCGGGCGAGGGAATAACTTTTCTTCTTCTCAGGGACAGCGAGGTGCTCCACTGATATGTAACTACTGTGGGAGGCCTGGGCATTTGGAAGAAACATGTTATAGTAAGGGTGGAAATAGGTCGGGCCAATGCTACTATTGTAAGGAGATTGGTCACCTGAAGAGGGATTCCCCCAAGCTGAAGAGTAGTCAGTCAGGGAGTGTGAGTCAGCCGTCTAGTGGTACAAAGAGAGATAGCAACGGTAGGCCCAATGTTCAGGGTCGTGTCTTTGCGCTCGATCAACAAGGAGTGCCTGAGTCTACGTCCGTGATAAGAGGTAATCTTTCTATTTTCGGTAGTAGAGCACAAGTTCTTATAGATCCTGGCTCATCGCATTCATATGTTGCATCTCATTTTGTGAACAACTTGTGTGTATTGCCCCAATCATTACCTTTTGTACTTGAGGTGTCTACCCCGTTGGGGGAGCATATATTGGCTTCGGAGGTATACCGAGCTTGTGATATACTGATAGGTGATCACACTTTGCATGCTGATTTGGTTGTGTTACCCATACATGATTTTGATGTGATACTTGGCATGGATTGGTTGTGTGTTTATCATGCTTTAGTAGATTGCCATAGTAAGAAAGTTACTTTTACTATGCTGGGTATTCCCGAGTTTGTATTTGTGGGTGATGCTGTCAAGAGTAATATACATGTTATTTCTGCTTTGAGGGCTAGAAAGTTATTATCACGTGGGTGTACGGGTTATTTGGCTTGTGTGGTTGACAAGAGTATTACTACACCAAATTTAGAGGAAGTCCCGGTAGTTTGTGAATTTCCTGATGTGTTCTCAACTGATCATGATATGCCTCCTGATAGAGAAATATAGTTTTGCATTGAGTTATTGCCAGGAACTGCTCCTATTTCTAAGGCTCCTTACAGAATGGCACCTGCAGAGTTGAAGGAATTGAAAGAACAGCTACAGGTACTCCTTAATAGGGAATTCATCAGGCCAAGTATATCACCGTGGGGTGCACCAGTTTTATTCGTGAGGAAAAAAGATGGTACTTTGAGGTTGTGTATCGATTATAGACAGTTAAATCAGGTAACAATCAAGAACAAGTATCCTTTACCTCACATCGATGACTTATTCGATCAGTTGTAGGGGTCGGTTATGTATTCCAAGTTAGACTTGAGGAGTGGGTATCATCAGTTGAAAGTTCGAGCGGAAGACATTCCTAAAACTGCTTTTCGCACGAGGTATGGGCATTATGAGTTTGTAGTTATGCCGTTTGGGTTAACAAATGCACCGGCAGTATTTATGGATTTGATGAATCGTGTGTTTCATCAATATCTGGATTGTTTTGTAGTGGTCTTTATTGACGATATACTTGTTTACTCTAAGTCACGGGAAGAACATGAGCAGCACCTGAGGGTAGTATTATCAGTTCTTCGGGAGAAACAATTGTTTGCTAAGTTCAGCAAGTGTACTTTCTGGTTAGAGAAAGTATCATTTTTGGGTCATGTGGTTTCGAAGGATGGGATAGCAGTTGATCCATCCAAAGTGGAAGCAGTGACAAAATGGAAAACGCCGAGTACAGTTACCGAGGTTCGTAGTTTCTTGGGTTTGGCGGGATACTATCGGAGATTCATTGAGGGATTTTCCAAGATTGCTACACCTCTGACGAATTTGACAAAGAAAATGACACCGTTTGTGTGGAATGAGAAATGTGAGACTAGTTTTCAAGAGTTGAAGAGACGCTTGACGACATCTCCTATTTTGACGTTGCCTAGTGGAGGTGACAACTTCGTGGTTTACAGTGATGCTTCGAAGGAAGGCTTGGGTTGTGTGCTTATGCAGAACGGAAAAGTTATTGCTTATGCTTCAAAGAAATTGACAGCTTCTGAACAGAATTATCCTACTCATGATTTAGAATTGGCTGCGATTATGTTTGCGTTGCATAAGTGGAAACATTATCTCTACGGAGCAAGGTTTGAGGTCTTCACGGATCATAAGAGTTTGAGATACCTCTTCTCACAAAAAGAGTTGAACATGAGACAACGTAGGTGGATGGAAAAATTAAAAGACCATAACTGTACGATCCTTTATCATTCGGGAAAAGCCAATGTAGTGGCAGATGCATTGAGTAGAAAGACATACATTTCTTGCTTGATGGTTCGAGAATGGAAATAGATACATATAGAGTCAACATGAGCAAGAGTATCCTTTTGATCAGTCAATGGTCGACATACCTTGAACCTTAATCTTGAAGTATTTGGAATAGCACTTAGTTTATATCTGGATATTTAATTTCAAAGTTCGGAATTAAAATTAGAATAACAATTTGAATATTATAGAGCTCAAATTGTTCATTCAATTTCAATTTTAAAGCTTAGGTTTTTTTTGAAATTTAAAAATAGTACAGGTTTTTTTTTTAAATTTAAAAATAGAACAGGGTTTATTTTGAAATACTTTTGGCGGGAGAATTCTATTTCCCCGCCTAAACCACGTAGGATCCACGTCATCTGCCAACTCAGCCTTCCGTTAGTTGGCTTAACAGCCACTTGACGGAAGGTTCAGATTTAAAAAATATATATATGTTAAGGTTTAATTTGAAAAAAAAAACAAACACATGGTTTAAATTGAAATCTCAAAACTAGTACAGGGTTTATTTTGCAATTATCTCATAGAAAGATGATTAAATAACCTTTGATTTGTCTTGATGATATATACTCTCTCCGTCCCGAATAAATATTCTTAATGGATAAAACACATAAATTAAAAAACATAATTAATGATGTACTGTAAAATGTGTTCACACCCGTCACCATAATACTCATGAATATTAATTGAGTTCAACTACTTTAAATAATTGAGTTTGTTTGAGATGTATTATATTAAATGAAGCTTTAAGGGTGTATTAGGAAGAATAATAGAAAATATATAAATTAAAAAAATTTAGAAATATTAATTAGAATATTTTAAAATAAAAAATAAGAACATTTATCCAAAACAAAAGGATTAAGGAAAAGTTATTATTGAGACTTAGCCATTTAGAAAATGGGGTTACATACATTTGGTACAAAAAGCCAGCGGTACTTGTATACTTCAAATCCTAAATCCCTGTGCCTAATGTCAGCAAGTTGTCTCAAAAGTTTCATTTACTTGAACCTACATCTTCTCGTCAAATCAATTAAGGATCTCTACCTCTCTATCTAAACATTTGTGACTTTACTATCAATCTGTAAGTATGATACGTGGCAAGTATTTAATAACTTACTCTAAGAGCCTGTTCGGTGTAGCGTTTTGAAAACGCAGTGTTTTAAAAATGCAGCGTTTTTAAAACGCAGATTATTTAAAACACGGCTTTTTTCTTTATAAATGCATTTGAGATATTATGTCAAAACGCTGCTTTTTATTCCCTACTGCGTTTTAAAATCTGCGTTTTGGGAAAAAGCTAAAAATTCCAGCGTTTTAAAACGCAGCTGCGTTTTGAAAACGCTGCGTTTTCTACCGCAGCATTGAAACGCTAAGTTAAGGAATAAGCTGCGTTTTAACCCTGCGTTTTGGCCAAAACGCGCGAACAAACGGGCTCTAAGACACTATGGAAGTAATCATCGTTAGATCATCTCCAACCCATCCCCCAAATCTCCAATTTGGGAGTTCATCCAATTCCAACCAGATACCCAAACCCATACTAAATTTGGGGTAATGAATAGTACAACCCTAAATTTGGGATTGCACTGTTCACTACCCCCAAATTTGGTATTGGTGGGATCCATGGTATATTTTGATTCTTTATGAATTATTAAATACTCAAAATTATTAATAATATGATATTATTAATTTAAAATATTTTAAACTAATAAATATCTAATTTTAGATAATATATATAATAAAAAATAAATATTAATAATATTACTTATTTTAAATTATTGAACATTATATATAAATTCAGTAATTTATAATTAATTAACTTTTGTCAATTATTTTGTATATATTATATACAAATAAATTATTATTATACTAAATTATTTATAAAACACAATTTCACATTTAAACTAAAAAATGCATACATATAAAAAATTATTAGAACATTGTAAACTGAAAAATACATACATATAAAAAAAACACATACATATTAATAGATGTTTTCAATTGTTTTATAATCATGTATGTGTTTTTATTTATCAAGTGGTATGATTTTCGTTACATTTTGTATTGATTGTAATAATT
The DNA here is from genome assembly GCA_016624345.1 of Platycodon grandiflorus. NCBI lineage: Eukaryota > Viridiplantae > Streptophyta > Magnoliopsida > Asterales > Campanulaceae > Platycodon > Platycodon grandiflorus. The sequence continues at coordinate 34,535,040 of CM028369.1, read as the reverse complement.
TTTTATTGTATTTTTAAGTACTTGTATATTTATTAAATTATATAATAAATTTAATTATAAAATTACTAATTTTTAAATATTATTAATGACGTAAATAATATTATAAATATAAAATTATTAAATATACTATAATAATTAATTGTGCAACCCTAATAATTATTACATAAAAGATTAATAGCAAATTAATATACATGTTCATAAATAAATAAAAAGAAATAAAAATAAAATATGCTAAGAAATATTTTATTTTGGGATAAGATTTGTGGTTGTAGGTTGGAGTTGGAACGGTGTTTGGTGTTAAAATGGACTAAATTTGGGGTAATTTTCGACCAAATTTGGGGTTTTAGGTTGGAGATGCCCTTACTTTGACTAGAAGTCAAATATGACTTCACTCAATTTGTACACATTGTATAAATTAATGTCATGCAAGATTGGCGTTTGTATTCAAGTTGGAACCATCCATTTCTTCAAATGATGACAAGTTTTTTTTTTTTTTTTTTTTTTTTTGTCCTAAGGAGGTGTGAGAAAGAGATCGAACCTAAGACCTCACAATATGTGAAGCTCCAACTCTACCACTAGATCACCCCTTAAGGACAATAACGACAAATTCATTTATGTACTCCAATTAGTTAATTTTTTTGAAATGGGCAGTGCTATTCCCACCCCCCGTTTTGCTGAGTATACCCCCTTTTCATTATTACAAAATTACCACAATTTTAAAAGACTATATTACCCTTAAAAATTTTAAAAACCCTAAGATACTGTGCGGTACCCCCAGCCGCACGGCTTAAGGTATGTGCGGCAGGGAGGTGCCGCACACTACGCAGCTTTGCTCATCAATAAGATTTTATCGCCCATTGTTTTCTCAAATTAAAATCCCTTGTTTTTTTTTTTCGATTTTTGCAGCTTTGCTCATCAATGGTGTCTCTTCCTCCTCAATCTTTTCCCTCTTTCTCATCCATTCCCAAGATCATCACTTCGTTTCGGTTTCTCCGAATTTCTCTTTGATTTTCTTTCCACTTATCTGGGCGATTTGCTCATCAATGGTATCGCCCATTGTTTTCTCAAATTAAAATCCCTCTTTTCTCATCCATGATCTTTGCTAGATTTGGAGATTTTGATGCTTAGTTGACTTTTTGAATTTTGCTTTTTTTGTTAGGCTGTCAGATGAGTTGAAGGAAATGGAGAAGGGGAAAGAAGAAGGAAATGGAGAAGGGGAAAGAAGAGAAACTGAAGAAGAGGGGGAAAGAAGAGAAAGGGTAAAATAGAAAAAAAATAGGGGTATACTTAGTAATATAAGAGGTATAATATTTGAAGGGGGGGTAGACTTAGTAAATGGGTAGACTAAGTAATTTTGGGGGTAGGAATAGCACTACCCTTTTGAAATTTTAAAAACCACACTTATTTAAGGACGAACGTGTAAATATTATGTGATTCAACATAAATCATATATTTATGTTCTTTTTCGCCAAGCAAGGGGCAAAGAAAAAAAATAGAGTGCTTCTTCAAGATTAATATCCCCTTGCCCAGAATCGCTCTTTGAGCTCCAACTAGAGTATTCAAATGAATGTGGTAAAAATGTCTCAACTATTTGCTTGAAAATAGGCCCCAGGACTCGAGCCGTCAAATGGTTGAACATGTCAGGGCACTCATGACTTGTGTTTGACTATTCCAAGTGTGCCGAGCCATACTAAGGAAAGTCTGAATCGTATGTCATCAAGAATGTTTAGACCTTTGCGGTTGGCACATTGAAAGTCACGACTGTGGTCTTTTCAGGCACAATCTGTGAAGGTTAGTTGACCCCCTGCCTATACCACGTTTGGATTTCCGACACCAGCTTGGGTGAAAAGAAGCTATGCTCGAGAACCCATTAAGAGAAGCACTAGTTTTTAAATATTCCGTGCAGTATTTGAAGTTCATACCATTTGGGACTCATCTAGCATCGCTTGCAGCTTTCGCATTGCCAACACTTTTTCCAAAGCATGACGACATCTGAATATATGAAAGCATCAAAACATATGATATTAGCTGAACCTTAGATTTTCTAATATGCTGGCCCAAAAATGCATATAGGTCATGTAACACTGAAAAAGTTCATTCAGATGCATACCTCCATGGTAGATGGTCAATGAACATAGATGGTGACACGACAATATCCTTAAAGGCTTCCCTGTTTGCTATATAAGCTTTATAATAGTACTCCTGAGTGCTCCATCTTTTCCATAAAGGCGTATCATAGCTTCTCTTTTGGGGTACTATGTGAATTATCAACCCTGGTATAAACACCTCTGGAAAATGGCCAGATGACTCGTCTTCTGATGAAGGCACCGCATCCATAAACTTAGATACGGGATCTTCAGACGAGTTTTCATTGGCAGAAGACTCGGCGAAAGGATTCGTGAAACTTTGTAGTGATTCACTGCAATCACTATCTTCTGAACTCTCTTCCATGTCCACGTCTGGCCAAAGGGAGACCTCTTCATGTTGTTCCCTGTTCCCTGTGGTAGTTGTGGATATACCTTAGTGGAAAAACATACACTCCATAGTCATGTGCATGTATGCAGAAGAGAAAGTACCATATTTAGAATCATTCCTAAGTTCACTCCCATTGATGCAGTGGTTTGTATCTTCACTTGTGCTTCCCTTGGCACCCAACTCTGAATTTGGAAGTTTGTGCTTGGGCTTATTTTGTAGAAGACTGCTTCTAGAAAGAAAACGGCATGCGAGTTTAGCAATTGCGACCGAATCAGCTGTTGCATCTTCTGACAATGCCATCATTGCCGCTGCTTGTAGTCTCAGGAGGGATGCAACTGAAAGGCGTGCCGAAAATTCATTGTTGTATATGATGCTGCAGAAGATATGAAAATCAGTCACATCAGGTCATGCTGAATGCTAAGTACAAATGCATAGAGACAAAACGATGTGCAGAGTTCTGGTTCTATAAGGTACAGTGATTAAAAATTATATATGTATATATATATATATATATATATATATATATATATATGAGAGAGAGAGAGAGTGTATGAAGTAGTAATAACAATAATAATGTAAGAAATCTCCGGGCATTATGGTTACCTTGTAACAAATTCTGAACATGCATTTGCTACGACCAAATCTACACATGGGAGTGGCCCGTACGTATAAACATGCAACTTCGGATATCGTCTGTACAACTGCTTTCAGCAAAGAAAAATAAAAGGAGAAACAAACAAGAATTATTTATTTTTATTTATTGAAATATACTCCCTCATGCCTGCATGAACACCTTTGGGACTAAACAGACTGAAGAGGAAGGTACACAGACCTATCAAAGTGAACAAGATCTATAGACAATGTGATAATGTATGTTTTTTAACCCCCGGGTAGTGCATGCATATGCAGCAATGTTGACAGAAAAATATCAATTATGAAAAATATATGCAAAATAAGAAGTATCCACACAAACCCAAGATTAGCATCGTTCACCCATAACTCAGTAAAACACCCAACCCCTAACTACGAGTATTTCACTACAAGATGATGGAGTTTCATGTGTGGAATTTTATCCAGAAAGCCCACGAGAAAAAAGTATCCAGTTGACTTCAAGGAAATTTGATCTCTGTAGAAGTATTCTCTCTCTCTCGCGGTTTTCAAAGATCACACAGAATCATACAAATCACTAAAGATCTCTGATCCCTGTCAAAATATGAATGTCATCAAAGTTGATTTGTGTTAAGTTGTCGTAAACTTGTTATAGTGGGTTTGGAAGCCTCCTGGACCATTAGGCAAAGCAAAAGCATTTCTCTTTTAGAAACCTAAAGCACCGCTGAATTATGCAACGATTTAAGGATAGTGGACACCGCATTTCACTCCCATGCCATATGGCAGTTAACAAACACCATCTGTTGAGCAGCTGCACTGCCAATTACTATCTGCCAAAATATCTAATGTGGGATGATAGCACCAAATTGCAACCAATGCAGCGCACGACTGCCAACAAGTGTCCTATTTTCCAGGCATCAGACAAGCATTGTCTCCCTAAGACCCAACCTTCTCCTTCACTCCAGATTCCTCTGTAAGCTTCTTCAGCCTTCCAATTCAGAACAACATTCTTCATTCTGCAACTCCAAATAGATTTCTTCCTCAACAAGAAGTCTTACACATCCAAGGATCTTGAGCACAATTGCAACAATGAATTTTGGTACCAATTCCCAACAATCTCCATCCTGAACAAACTCCATCTAGTCGGCGAATCTCTTTGAGTTTAAACATCCGTGAAATCACCTCAATGACTAAACCCACCAATCTTGTGCTCGCTGCAAATCTTTCACAATCACTCAACAAAACCTAAATCAATCTTCAATAGCACGAACGAGGATCTTAATCATGAACTCAGGTAGCTCTTGTGCAACAGTGGAAGGGATAGAGCAATAAATCAATTCAGATGAATATGCAACCATACATAAATAAACAACAACCATACAAATACAATATGGCTTAATACCAACTTCGGTCACCTTACTCTCGTGAAACAAGCAACAAGCCAACTGGACTTCATTTTTTGTCATTTAGGTCATTGGCTCAACTTTCAAAGTCAAAATAGCCACTTTATTCACTTTTATAAGATTTTGTGAACGGAAAACAAGAAAAGTGGCATGCCATTCAAAAGTTCTGTCAAATATTTATATGTCGTTTTCTTGTTTTCCACCTGGAAAATCTGATGGAAGTGGAAGGAGCGGCTATTTTGATTATGAGAGTCTAGTCCAACGCAACCAAAATGACAATTGTAGGAGAGTATTTATAGGAGATTTGATTGAAATCAATCTTCTCTTAGTTTCCTAAAATAGGTAGCCTAGAAAGTGTATAAATATGTACAGTTCTTCGCAAGCAATACATTAGGAATTTCTTCACTTTCTTCTCTCTAAATTACTTTAACATGGTAGGAGAGCAGTTCTGTGAGAAATTCCTTTCTTGTATCTGCTGTGTTTTTATTCCAGCAGTTCTCATACCTAGAGTTTCACAGTGTATCCATTCAACATACACAAACCCTAGCCACCGCCTCTTTGTTGCTTTACACATCCAAAACCTAATCATTTCCAGAAACCAACAATCACTGTGTGTGACAGCGCGTGGCTGCTCCGATCGTTGTTAGATTTTCCAGGTTTGGTCGCGTCACTATTCCGCACCATATTCCAGTCTTGGCTCGGTAATTTATTTTGATCTTTTTCTTACTTATATTCATTCCTAATGGGCACTTCAAGTAATGGTTTATGGATTAGTGTTTTGAAGAACAATTAACAAAACTTGTAACTGATATTACTGATATAAAAACAGTTGCAATGGAAGCAAATTCATGTCATCTTATGCAATGTCTAATGGCAATCTATTGATGAGGAAACTTTATTCAAATGACATAAATCGTCTTTATACTATTGTCTCTCGTATAAAGACGATTAAGAAACAGAATCACGATATGCAGGAGTACCCAGGCCAGATTGAGACTTTCTCTCAACTAACGTTATGCAGCAAGAAGCAGATCGTGGAAAATTCTTCATGGTCCTTGCCTTGATTCAGTTCGCAATCAAATCCTGACCTATCCCGGAGTTCCTACTATAGATATGATATTTGAGTAGTTAATTCGTATTTCCGCACCCCTAAATATCTCAAGCAATCCACAACTACCACTGATTTTGCTATCCTAGCCCCTCAAGTGATTTATCAACCAGATGGTAAAGGGGGGCAGCAAGGTCGAGGTCGCCCTAAGTGTACTCATTGCGGCCATCATACAATAGATCGTTGCTACAAGCTCCATGGATATCCACCTAAGGTTGCAAATACTTCACAGATCCACCGTCTGCGGATACACATGGGACAATGACCGTATCTGCAGTTGAGTATACCGCATTTCAGAAATTTCAAGAGAATAATCAATCATCAGCCATAGCCTCAACCAGTCAAACCGGTAATTATATTGCGTGCATCTCTCAATCAACCTCTCTTGGGCCATGGATACTTGATCCTGGTCCTTCAAATCATATGTCTGGTAACAAGAATCAGTTTTCCCATATTACTTATTCTAATAATTTATTCACAGCCAATGGCTCACAAACTAAAGTTAGAGGAATTGGACAAGCTATATCCTTGCCTTCTATATCATTAGATTCCATGTACCAAACTGCGCTTTTAATCTGATTTCCATTAGCAAGTTAACCCAAACATTTCCATATTCTGTAACGTTTATTGCTAATTCGATTCTTGTGCAAGATCGGAACACCGGGAGGACGATTGGAGTAGGATGTAAGTATCGCGGGCTATACTATCTCTTCCCGCTACCTGACGCCTGTGTTACCATTCAAACTCCTGTCATTCTTCATCATCGTTTGGGACATCCTAGCCTACAAAAATTACAAAGGATGGTACTGAAACTTGCCAAGCTATCTTCCTTAGAGTGTGACTCCTCTCAGTTACGAAAACATGTTCATAGTTCTTTTCCTACTCGTCTCAGAAAACAAGGAGAGTCACCCTTTGCTTTAGTTCATTCAGATATATGGGGTCCTAGTCGTGTAAAATAAACTTTGGGTTTTAATTACTTTGTTACATTTGTTGATGATTTTTCCCGTTGCACTTGGTTATTCTTAATGAAGAATCGTTCAGAATTATTCTCCATATTTCAAACATTTTTCTCTGAAATTAAAACTAAATTTGGCACAAATATTCGTACCCTTCAAAGTGACAATGCACAAGAATATTTTTCTACCCCATTTGAATCCTTTAAGGCCTATCACAGTATACTCCATGAATCATCTTGTGCTCGTACCCCTCAACAAAATGACCCGCAGAAAGGAAAAACAGACACTTGATTGAAACTGCACGCACTCTCCGCATCCACAATCATGTAATCATGTTCCGCTGCGTTTTTGGGGAGACGATGTTCTTACCGCATGATATTTGATTAATCACATTCCATCCTCCGTTTTAAATAATTAGGTCCCTCATTCTTTGTTATTTCCTAGCCAACCTCGTGTCTTTAGGTGTACATGTTTTGTTCACAATCTCACTCTGGGAAAAGATAAATTACAAGCCAATTCTCTCAAATGTATCTTTCTGGGATATTTTCGCTTACAGAAAGGTTACCGTTGCTTCTCACCTCAGCTTAAGCAATATCTTGTCTCACCTAATGTCACCTTCTTTGAAACAACTCCCTTCTATCCTTCTCCTCATCCTGATGATCTCAAGATTTTCACGAGTTTTTCCTTGAATTTCCTTTTTATTTTGTGCTACTTTTGAGTTAATTATGCTTGGAAATATTATTATTTGTGTATTTGTGCTTCATTGTAGGTTTCCAAGGTATTTACAAACATTCATTGAGTTTAGCACAAAGTTCGAGGCTTTTCGGGCTTTAAAGTTGAGCTACAAATTATTCCATCAAAGTCCGTCAAGTGTTCTAAGGCAAAATGTGCTAACGACGGGCTAACAGAGGTAACGGAGGACTTAAATGAGAAGCCTAGAGGGGGAAGGACGTAGAGAGTCATCTTCAGAAAGGCAGGGCAGCGTTGCAATTAATGAGACTTCTCATTAATGCGCTGGTACGCCCAGTCGTTGCCACGTGCTCCGCGCAGCCAAGCCTTCGACCCGCGGTCTTCTCCCATGGATCCTGCTGATCCGGCCCATCACCTGCTCCACCAGCCATCCTTCCAGCCCACATTCCTTCATCCTCGCCCATTTGTCCATCAACCCGCTCTCAGCCATCTTCCATCCATCAATCAAGCTACACCCAGCTCCATCCATGCCTTCACCCATCTGGACCAGCAGTTTCTTCAGACCTCCCCAACAGTTCTCTCTCTGTTCCAGCAGCCCCCTGAACTTCATTTTTATTTCTATTTTGCCATTAGCTTCCTTAGTACTCTTTTGACTTTCCTTATATCTCCAAGTTTAGCCCCAAATCATCATGAGACAATCCCTTGTGGGCTGTGAGTCCCCAAAAGGGGCAGCAGCCCCTTTCTTCCCCAAGAGAGACTCTCATTCCTTTGAAGATTGATCAACTTTGAAGGTTTGGAGCTTCAAATTAAGGGCCAATGAAGCATCTACAAGTGATTTCAACTCCGGATCTCGGCATTGTTCGCGGCTTTGTCGATTAAATTCTTCTAATTTATATTTTAGATATTTTCTTGGGTTGAATGATTTTGTAATTGTGGAATTGGTTTTGTGCTTTAAAGATTTATAGAAAGCAATTATTTTTCTATGTCGTTGTAGTGATTTAATTTGATCTCTCTCTCTATTTAGTATACAAGCATGCTAGGTTATTAATTTTTGGGCTTAATGCTTTTAATTAATTGGCCACTAATTAAATGATTTGAGAAATATTTGGATCCGCGAGAGCTACCTTGCATTTCGGACCGAACAAATTAGTAGTTGGTGTCTGGAAAACACCGATAGCCATGGGAGTACTTGTTTTGTGAAGCGATCACTCCACCGAGAGCTAGGAAATTAGGGTTTTTAACCACTTCGATGTTCCGGTTACCGGCATGCCTTGTAGAAAAATAGATATTATTTCTCTACCCACTATTACCCATATTCTTGGTATTTATTGTGTGATCTTAATGCTTTTAATGGGAGTCATGACCAGTTAGATGATTTCTAGAATTATAAAATAAGATGCGAGAGCCCGTCCTATTAATTCAGATAACACAATAATTATCTATAGCTTGACCAAGTGGTAACGAGCGTTCTTAGATAGTCATTAGGTGCTTGATCGATAATGCGGCTATTCTTTCCTTGCTATAAGATGCGAAAGCCCGTAGTGAATATCATTAACGTGCGCCCGACTACCAAGACTTGAATAAAAGGAGAGTAGAGAGAAGAATAAATTAGACACGAGCTAGACTAAAAAATATTACATTCCTAAAATCCTATCTTTTATCTTGATTTGTTGTTATCAAACCATTTTGTGACAATTGTAAATATTAATTGCTTTCTTTTATTCTTATTTTTAGTTTTTATTCTCAATTTGTTTTCGATCAAATATAATTAGCTAACTCAATTTCGGTACTTAGTTGGAGTGAAAATTACGTACATTCTCTGTGGGATCGATAACTCGTACTTATGTACACTTTATTACTTGATACGGCAGGGTACTCTTGCCCTAGTTGTTGCAATTTTATTTGCAGTACATCAAATCCTGCTGAGTGTGTGCCTATTGGGTGTATCATCGATTGACACTGTTGCTCCTACTACAGACCTCGCACCTCCTCTACTCACCTACTATCATCGCCAACCAACAGCCAACTGAATCTACCGCCACATCTGGCCCCTCGGACTCATCGTCTACTCCGATCATGCCATCTGCTCTGGTCCTTGACTTAGATTGACCTATCGCCGAACGTAAAGGTATTCACTCTACTCGCAATCCTTATCCATCTATAATTTCATGAGTTATCATCGTTTCTCCATTTGTGTCATCCTTGTCCTCTATTTCCACTCCTAAGAATGTAGGAGCAGCTCTTTCAGACCTGGTTGGCGTCGGGCAATGACTAATAAGATGTCTGCATTACACTTTAATGGCACATGGGATATAGTGTCCGTTCCTCCAGGAAAATCTACGATCGGTTGTCGTTGGGTTTACACCGTCAAAGTTAATCCTGATGGCACTATAGACCGATTGAGCTCGATTAGTTGCAAAAGGGTATATCCAGATTTATGGGCTTAATTATGGCGATACATTCTCCCCGGTTGCCAAAATGGCCTATGTTCGCATATTCCTCTCTATGGCAGCTATTCATCACTGACCCCTTTATTAGTTAGGATATCAAAAATGCCTTTCTACATGGTGAACTGGGGGAAGAAGTTTATTGGAACAACCTCCTGAGTTTGTTGCTCAAGGGGAGTCTTACTCTAGATTGGTTTGTCGCCTCGATCGTGCTCACAATGGATTGAAACAGTCCCATGAGCTTGGTTTGGGCAATTTAGTTCGGTTGTTCAACAATTTGGAATGACCTGAAGCGAGGCCAATCACAATATTTTACCTCCATCTCTCCTCCGACCGATACATCTATCTCGTGGTTTATGTGAATGACATTGTGATTACTGGAAATGACCAAAAGGGTATACGAAAACTCAAGCAACATCTATTACATCATTTTAGACAAAAGATTTGGGTAAACTCAAGTATTTTTTAGGAATAGAAGTTGCTCAATCCCAACTTGGTGTCTTCATCTCCCAGAGAAAATATGCCTTCGATACCTTAGAAGAATCAGGCATGTCCAGCTGCAAACTCGTAGAGACTCCAATGGATTCGAATGCTAAGCTTCTACCTGATTAGGGGGAGCCTTTACCTGAGCAAATTCAAGGGACTCATTGCTAAACTAAACTACCTTGCGGTAACGGGACCTGATATTGCGTTCCCGATCTTAGTCAATTTCTAGGTACTCTATTTAATAGTCGTTGGGAGGAAGCCATTCGTATTCTAAAGTACATCAAGAAAAAGTGCCTGCTATATGAAAACAAGGGGCATACTCAGGTGATTGGCTATTAGATGCATATTGGGTACGTTGTTCATTCGATAGACGTCAACGACCAGTTATTGCATTTTTGTTGGGGGAAATCTCGTGTCATAGAAAAGCAAGAAACAATCGGTCGTTGCTACTAAAGCAGAGCATCGAGCCATGGCTAAAACAATATGCGAGCTGATATGCTGAAACAATTACTCCAAAACAGATGAAATTAATATGTGATAATCAAGCGGCTCTCCATATTGCCTCTAATCCTGTCTTTCATGAAAGGAACAAGCAAATAGAGATTGACTGTCACTTTATCCGAGAGAAAATTATTTTAGGGGACATTGCTACTAGTTATGTTAAGTCAATTGACCAACTAGCAGATATATTTACAAAGTCTCTCGTGGGTCCTCGAGTCAATTATATTTGTAACAAGCTGGGAACATACAATATGTACGCTCTAGCTTGAGGGAGAGTGTTAAATATTATGTATTGATGATAGCATAATTATAGGAGAGTGATTATATGTTAAATATTATGATAGCATAATTAAAGGAGTGATAATATTGATTGCATAATTGTAGGAGAGTAATTATAGGAGATTTGACTGAGATCAATCTTCCCTTAGTTTCCTAAAATATGTAGCCTAGAAAGTGTATAAATATGTACAGCTCTTCACAAGCAATACATAAGGAATTTCTTCATTTTCTTCTCTCTAAATTACTTTCAACAATATTCACTAACATCTACATAATCTAGATATTTGTACAATTATTTTACCTAAGTGGCTAAAGCCAAAGCTCCCACCAAAAAATAAAATATTCTCTTTCTCTACCTAACACTACCACTATAAAATTCTGGTATACCATATAGGTGAATCATCTCATAAGAAAATATACTTCACAACTTTCAATGATGTCGTACATCTTCAAGAAATCACTCAAGATATCTATCAAAAGTTGTATCTCTCCAAAGCAAATCTCGATTAAGTTTCCCTAAACATCTTAAGATGGGCCTGAAACCTCCACTAGGGGCTACCCTCTTGCCTTCAAACATTATGCATTTCCCTAGGAGCCATTGAAAATTGTGAAATTCAGCTCGGCACCTAGCAAGTTGTCGAAACAAGTTGTTTGGACCACTTTTTATGAACAAGGTATGTACATTTCAAACAATTATGCATATACCATGAACATATGTACTTATTGCGAACATGTGTTCATTTTTATCCAAATTTCTGAAGGAAAAAAAAAAGTGGGCGGGAAATTTGAAATTTAAGCTCGACCATTGGATCCTTTTCATTTATGAGGTGTCACTCATTGGGCTAATGACTGGTGGATCAATTGGTTGAAACAAATGGTTAGGTGACAAGCCCGTGAAATTCTGGTACACCACATAGGTTGCACTGTCTGGCTAGAAAATGTACTTCACAACTTTCATTCATCTCATACATCTTGTAGAAATCATTCAACATCTTTGTCTAAAGTTGTATCTCACCGAAGCAAATCCCTCTTAAGTTTTCCTAAACGTCTTGTGATAGGCATGAAAAAACCACAAAGGGCTTTTCTCTTGCCTTCTCACAGAATGCGTTTCCATTGGAGACATTTTACACAAGTTATAAATCCAAAGCCGGTCTTGGGGCTACAACCCTGACTTTCAATTTGTCAACTTGCACAGTTGATTTCTATGAAGGAATTCTAAGACTAGACTTTAATACTAGACTTCTTCAGCAGATGTAGCCATCATCTCCTTCTGGGGTTCGAAGTAACCTTGTCCTTGGCTTCCAACAATTTTAAACCTTCTTGGGCTTCCATTATCCTCCAACTTGAAAAGAACTACTAATAGGTGTTCCACTATGCAACTCCAAATAGATTTCTTCCTAGAGCATGAATCCTACACATCCAATGATTTCGATACAACTCCAGCATGAGGATTTGGAACACAATTCCCAACATTTGCTGGGATACACCTAGGAGCGAACAACACTCCATTGTTTCAAACTGGGTCGGGCATTGAAAGCATAATACTATTAAGGAGCATCAGCTTGATTGTGGTGAGATAACTGGAGACCCCTCGGACATCCTAATGCAGATAGAAATTCAAGACAGACTTCAATTTTGCACTAAAAGTGGTTCAGTTATGTTCACATACATCATAGGTTAATTGGTTCTAGAAATCATTTGAAGGATCTATGCATAAGTGCTAGTTATCATTTGAAAACTGGTGCATAGATACCACTGTTAAGTGTCTGGAAGCCTAGAAGTCTATATATGCTCTTAAAGTTTGGGGATCCATCTCAAAACCTATCGGCCTTTGAAAGATGTGGCCCCAAAATCTTTATTTGTTGTTTGCAAGGCTTGATTACCCGATGTGGGTTTAATGTCTCAACATGCGTCCTTGCGTATAGCAAGGTTTGAGGCTTATTATGTGGACTCATTAATTCGGGTAGCGCGAAGCAAGAACATTGGTCATTGGAACTGCACGTGCAGAGAACTTGCTCTGATACCATCTTATTAATTTTTGGCAAGGCTCGATATTACCTGATATAGCTTTAATGTCTCAACAAATGATTCTATAAGTATCTTGCAGTTCAGCATTCAATACAATGATTGAATGAACAAAGATATAATTTTATTTACAATGTGTGCGACATCAATTCTTGGGTGCAGTGGCGGATCCAAAAAATTCTTTATTGGGTGCACAAATTATTAATATTAAGAGATAATTACAAAATAACAAACCTAAATTGGGGATCGAAAATGGCTGTTTGCGGAAGGAGGGGCGGCAATGGCGACGGGGTCACGGCAACGATGGACGGACGACGGACGGAGAGAGTTGAGAGTCTTGACTCTTGAGAGAGACTGTGTGAGACGAGAGAGACTGAAGCGGAGGATGAATCTGTCCAGTGTACGGCTTAATTTATTTTAGGGTTAATTTTTTTATTTTATTATTATTATTATTTTTTTTTTTATAGTAGGTGCACGTGCACCCATTTTAATACATATGCCTCTGTGAGTGCTTGGGTGTGAGAACTTAGTCCTAAGGGACCCTAGGTGTGAGGCCTAGGCTTTTCTGTGTCTTTAGATTTCCTAAACTTGGTCTTCTCCCTTTTTATCCTGCCTTTATATATCTGTATCCTTGCACAGCAAAACAGGTTTGCATTTCTTAGTTGTCTATTTTTTTTCTTCTCTTTAATTCTTAAACTCTGCCTTACCTCTATGTTATTTTGTCCTACAGCACATCACCAATGAGATCATCTTGGTTCAAAGAATGTTTTTCAAGGATGACATGATTACTCGCTATATGGTTGAGGGGTTTATGTTGCCCACTTAAGCCATGAGAAGTGTGCTTGGTTAGGAGATGTTTTGACAAAGAAGCATCGGATCTGAATATATTCAGAAAGATTATTGTAAAATTAAGATGATCAATACTACCAATCACCCAACTACAGAGTCCAGTAATCCAGTCCTGAACTAAAAACACCAAAAACGAAGAACAAAAATTTATAACTCAACTGTCAACTTAATATCACCACATTGAAGTAAAATGGTATTTACCCTCACTCCTAGCATTGCCGCAATAGCTCCTCCAAGGGAATGCCCCACAATGTGAAGGTTGTACCCCTCACACTCACATCCAGCTCCCAGCAACGAGGAAAGCAATCCACCAGACTCAGAAGAACTACCTACATTGTCTTTAAATTCCCGGTCAGTAATCAGGGATATAAGTTTAAGCACAATGAAATTCTCCGGACACCTTAATAAATTTATGTTTCATATGAAAAATGATCAAAATCTGGCTCAGCTGATATGATCATAGGGAACAGTTAACCCTGAGTGAGCTGGCACACATAAAAATTGTTTACTTTGAATACCTTTTACAATACCTAAGCCTGAAGGAGGGGAAAGCGGGGCAAGAGGGGAGCAATCAAACGTGTTGTGCCTACTAGAGATTTTGAATGCCCAAGGAGCACTCCATATGATTGTTGTGATAGTACAGAAATTAGGGACTTTGTCAGAATAAGTCGGACACAGTGACCGAATGCGCTTAAAGTATATATAAGTTGGGCAGAATACATATATGACCCAATTTTGTGAGCTCAATAGAGGTCCATTCATTCCTAGGCTTTGACCTAAACTTCGACAAGGATAAAGGTGATGCTTGTTAAAAGAGGAGAGAGAGTAAAATACACAAACAAAACATCTATATCTGTAAATCTCAGATGATACAAAATGATCGTTATTAAATTAGAAACTTACAATTTCAGTGCTACTAATTTGAGACACTTAAATATGAGTACTTAATTATCAATTTTTCAAGCAGCATGTTCGATAATATTTAATACTAACACTAAATGCTTAAGAAGAAGATAGTTTTTCAAATTACTCCCTACATCCCAAAAAAGTCTCATTTGACTTTTCAAAGTCAATATGATCATTGATCGAATTAATATTTAACATACTTTTATTAAGTTGTAGAGATAAAAATATAACCTTTGTAAAAACTAAACTAAAATTACAATGAATCTGATGTTAATGGTTTGAAAAACCAAGTAAATCCCCATCAAATCTTCATTTGGAAAAAAGTCAAAATGGGACTCTTTCTTTGGGACGGAGGGAGTAATACATAGGACCCCAAAAAGATATCATTAGAAAGAAAAGTTAAATGTTCAATTTTCCCTCTTGGGACAAGGTTAATTGTTCGTCAAGTGGCATGAAAAAAATAAATAATAATACGTTATACCATGACGTTCAGGATTTCCTTCAATTTGCATGAAGAGATCCCGTGCAGCGTCAACAATACCAGAGTGCCCATGGTGTATTGAACCAGGAAGAATATGATTACCACTGCAGAGAGGTTAAAATAACCTATTCACAAGTTGTTCAAAGAGCTTACAACAAACACTATGTCATACCCAAAAAGCCAGATAAGTTTTAAAACTATGGCTTTGCATAGTTAGACCAATAAAGGCACTAACAAGTAAGAGTTACGAATTGATAAAAGTATAAGTGAAGCAAATGAGTGAAAAATAACAAGATTAAGATCTTAAAAAATATGTTGGCCTTTTCTCTCTAATTGAGTGGAATGGTAAACTTTTGTAGATAACTCCATGCTACTCTGCAACAAAGGCAGATCTAGTCAACATCCCTAGGTGCAATTTTGTCCAAGGAGAAGGAGATACAAAATTTTCTAGTCAAGGGTAGGGGAAGAGTAGCAAGAAAATCCACAATCACTAGAACAAAAGATTAAACATGGTTCCTCCGCAAACCTCGGAAACACTAGAGGCCAACAACAATTGCAGGGATAACAAGACAATATAGAGAGACTCTCATTCTCATATTCTCTCTCACTAGTTTGAGACCCCCTCAACCAGTATTACAATAATAAGAGAAATGGTCCCAACTTCCTGTTCCTTTATGAAGAACTCTCTAATGAAAGGTTCTTCTGCCCTTCAACTCCTGAATTATTCTCAGGAAAATATTTATAAAGTTTGAGGGTAAGGCATAGATTTTATAAAAAGATCTCCTGGGATTGGATGTGATGTCCAAGTGTTCCTTTGAGTCCCATGATCATCTATTTCTGCAGTGCAGGGGCCCAGGTTTCAAGGAATAGTATGATTGTGTAATGGGGAATTTATTATTATTATTATTATTTTTTTTGGGGGGGGGGGTAGGTGAATCCCGCTTCTTAGCCTCTATTTTTCCAGAATAGATTTTGAGGTTTTGGGAAAGACAAGGACTCTAGCTTGATGTGGGCCTGTGGAAGTGTGTAGTGTTTGCCATCCTTCAGTGTATTTGGACGGAGGTAAATGCCCGAAGTTTAAAAGATCAGGCATTGTCTTTGTCCCTTCTCTGGGACAGAGTGGTTTTATGGCATCTCTCGGGGATTTGGGAAAGCTTTTGTTACAATTTCCATTTAGAGATACAATAATATTGAAAGTCTTTGAATTACTTAGATTTTTATCTGACATTTTGCTAGTTCCTAGCTTTTTATCTTACATTTTGTTAGTTCCCTTGTTTAGGTTTTGATGTATTTTCGTTTTTGTTGGACTTATCGTTCATCTCATTTGTACTTATTTCTTTCTTAATCAAAACTTCTTTCTAGTATATACTTGCATGTAATCAAGTTCAAGGGTAAAGTAACTTGACTGATAGATACTTAAACTTGTTCATTTCTTAGATGGACTACTCCAGGATGCATCATTTAATGTTGACATTTTCCAATGCAATTCAAGATTCTTACCCAGTAAGGCATAGCATGAAGACACTCTCATGTAGTGCTCAGCAAAAGATAGACTTGATGTATTACTGATGGTAAATTTCATTGGTGATTTCATTAAAACTGAGAAGAAATATATATATATATATATATATATATATATATAGGAAGTATTCAATGGTTACTACATTTATCTAACCATCAATGGTTACTATTATATCAACCAATGGATCAAAAATCAAAGATTGAGATTAATTGCATTAAATGATTCACCTACTTGCATTAATTGCATTTTCCAATTAACCAATTAATCTCAACCTTTGATTTTTGATTCAATGGTTGATATAATAGTAACCATTGATGGTTAGATAAATGTAGTAACCATTGAAAACTCCCTCATATAAATATACATATATATATATATATATATATATATAAATGGATCTTTACTTGAAGGTAGATGATGATTATGTCGATCCCTGGTGGAACTACTGGCAGGACTACTTTAGTAATTATCAAATTCATGAAGTTTGGACTTGGAAGTAACGGAGTCTGCACAATCAAAGATCAAGGAAGAAGCAGGAAATCAGCTGACTTTGTAATTGGCTGTCAATTTCCAAATTCTGGTGTAAAGTACAAAACCGCTGGTCCTAATGTACATGATTGCCCTTGCAAAAAATTTTTAAAATGTGTTTCCCGTGGATACAGCACGAATTTCGGAACATTTTTCTTCTTGGGGTCTGGTCAGATATTACAGCAATACTCTAAAATTATTTGGCGCAGATATCTACCTCCAAAAATTTCTATCTTAATCTGGAAAAGATATCAGTTTGTGCCTCTGGATTTTAGTGTTCAGTTGAGAAGAATGATACTACCTTCCAAATGTTCTTGCCATTTGGATATTCACCCAGAAGTACCAACTTACCTGTTTATGGAGAGGGGTATTGCTTAAGGGGGTTTGAATCTGTTTTTTTATGCCAATAATAGGATATCTTCTCACGGTGGTTCTGTTCAGCATATTGCGTTCGAGTGGTGGATGGAGATTACTTTGACGTAATTTGATATATTAAAGCAATGAGCCCCCTACTTGCTTTTGGCAAGTTAGAAGGCAAGAATTGAACTAGGTTTAATAAAGTTTCCAAATCTTAATCATTTCAAATCCGGCAGGTAGGGAAGTTCCTTTTCTATCTCGGTACTATCTCCAAGCAGACAGGTTACAACTATTTAAGTCTTTAAAGGTTCCATCCTTCTTATCCTTTGATAAGTCTCACTATTTTCAGAGTTCTCTTGTTATGTGTTTCAGCTTTCATTTATGGGTTATAGTCACTTGTGATAGTTGTCTAAAATGAACTCGTCCATGTGAGGTGGGATGGAATTATTAGAGATCACGCCAATCACAATTTTTTTTCTATTATTACTATGGCATTCAAACTAATACTTCCTTCTACTCAAAGAGATCAGATTCGAAAAGTTGAGCATTTAAGAAATACATTACTGTCCTCGGGAGTAACCATTATAACATAATTCTTTAGAATGTCATGAAAATTCGAGCTTATTTTTTCCAATATGAGACTCATGGATCAGAATATCCTGAAAACGAAAGGATTCTGAGTGGAACAGAGAGAGTATGATAGAAGACAGGCAAGATTGCAGATGATTAGCCTTTGTGTATCCAAAACAATTCCACTCATGTTCAAGATTGAATTGCAGTCTAGAGTTCTAATAAATATTTTCCTAATGGACTGCAGAAATGGTGGATAATTTGATCTATTTGCACTCTAGAGTTCTAATAAATATTTGCACTCTAGAGGTCTGTTTCCTTAATTCATTGTCATGTAAGGAAAATTTTGTTGCGGATGTGTTAGCCAATGTGTTATGTTCTCAACCGGCTAATTAACAATTCATCATTCTCTCTCTCTTCCCTAGTCCAGGCTCGATTTTCAGGATATCAAGGAGCTTAAAGAGATTTTACCATATTGTGCTAGGTTTGTATAAACGTTTCTTTATCTCTTCATGTACTTTTCTGATGCAAGGCCTACTGCCCTCACTCCAGGGTTTCTCAGTATATTTTGTGGTCAGGTATTAAACCCTCCACTATCTATGATTCATGTGTATTAATGAAAATTAGGGTTTAAACCTGTTTTTCCTAAAATGAAAAAGCACATTCAGAAGGAATGGCTATGGCCATGTCATGGGAGCAACACATTCTTAAAGCTTTAAGGGAACTCCAATCAACATTCAGTCCGAAAAAGGAAAACATGTGTTGAGGCCGGTTACAACATACACTATTACAACCAGAATAGATCACGAATGAGAGGAACTTACTTTATTAACCCATCTAAATCTTCTGAAGTAAGGATGCATGCCTTGCATAACCCATCAGTTATGAGGTCTTCTGGAGTCTCAGTTCCCCTCACAGCAATTACAACTGATTTTAGATCATGCAGAACCACAATGAAGTAAGCTGCTTCACACTTTGCCTGAGATAGAAGTATATGTTAAACAAAGAAACAAATAGTATAAGCATACGTCATACTTTTACATATTTTTTATTAAAGAAATATAAAAGTGAGAAATACAAAAGCATATACAAGACAGAAGACGAGGCATTCTTATCTGATTGTACATCTTATTTATGTGTTGCATATTGGAAATTATCAGGAAATTATAGTGCTTCATCATTGAACAGAAATAGAAACTTTTCTTTTTTGTAAATAAAATTTTGTAAGAAAGGAAGAAAGACGTACAAAAATTACAGACAAGACATCGGCTAAAGCGTAAAAGAAAGGGAAAATGCAGAACAATCCTAAATTGCAGAAAGAAAAAAGAACAAATCAAAAAAGGTGCACCCCTGCTATTCCGAAATGACCGATCCTCGAAATGCCCTAGAAGATTTGGCCCAAAAAAGACAATTCGATGTACATTGTTGGACCCTCTACAAGACTCAACTCCGCCTGTCCCAATCACTTAAGGTTAGCTGCATGAATCCTTTTTCGTCATTCAATTCGGTCCAATGTAGGAACCTCTCTTACACATATTAATTATAGAGCATTTAATGATTATAATATACAACAAATCTTCTCAGATGGAGAATTTCTTCTCCTTCAATTCTATCATGTCGGTTTTAACTAAAATGCAGGCCTAAGCAGAATTGAGTGAAAACAACCAAAGCTGGCCTCCTCAAGTAGCTGGTACAAGGCTTTATCCAGTTGACAAAGTGTATTCATATAAAACAAATAACTGAACCAGTGAGCAACAATGTTAGGTACACAATTTCCATGATCACTCAATGGTTTAACATTGCTTCAGTTTTAACCATATATCAATGTAAATGAGAATGCAACACTATAAAATAAAGCACACCTGATTGACACGCCCATGACGAAGTACCTCTGCAGGTAGATTAACATATTTAAGAAAAGCTGCTGCATGACCTCGCCACCAATTATCCCCTTTGAGTGAAGGAAGCCTAGGGTAGAAGGAACTATAAGTAATTCATGCAGCAGAAAAAGAATAAGGAAATCCCTCGGTGTATAAAGCATCACCAAAATTCATGACTAATCAAAATCGGTAACTGCTACAAATGAACAGAGTAATCAAATTGAAACTAATTCCACTGTATCTATACATAGTCATAGACTCACAGCAGTTCAGGGCCAATTGCATCAAATAGATGAGGTAAAGGAAAAGGAAGGGGAATAAACAGCCCGATCTCTCAACAAATGTTGGTAAACAGTAATCTCTAAAAAACCAGGAATTCGCATTATGACATACACATATGTGTATATATATATATATATATATATATATATATATATATATACAGTGCGCCTAGCGTCTTTAGGATATGGCTTCTCATACTTATTGTGTTCTTCAACTCTCTTGGTCTCTCTCACAAACTACACGGAATCATAGCAGGAATCTTCATAGAATTCTGTGCTGAGTCACTTCTTTTTTTCTCGTTTCCTGTCATCTTTTCTTTCCCCGGGCGTATTACACAAAAGCTGTATTCCCATGGCGGTAACTGAAAAATGGAGATCGTGCCTGCCCAACCCGCGTGTGTGGCTGATTTGTGTCTCACCCAACACTGTACGTTGGATTTAGAAGACTTGCAGGATCCTTGGAAGTGGTGCAGCAGTACTGGGTTGCATAGTTGTCAAAACGGGATACGTATCGTGTATCGAAATTCTGTTTCTATGATACGTATCGGGATACAAATTGCGTATCGTAAGATACGCGAATATATTTATATATATATATATATATATATATTAATAAAAATTACTATTTAACAATAAATTAATAAAGATACTCCAGTTTCTTTCCAACTCCAAGGGTTCATTCTTCTTTGTTTCAATTTACAGAGTCTTCGTCTTCTGTTTCCTCTCTCTCTCTCCTAAACCCAAAAGAGAGAGATGGCTAGAGTCTCTTCCCTGCTAAAATCTTTCTTTAACTGCACCAAAACTCAATTTCAGCCAAGCTCAAACCCATCATTTATTCATGTCAAATTTCCGACCGAAAAAGTCACAAAATAAAACCTGCTTTCGAGAAAGTGAGACCCAATTTCGCTCTCTCTGGGTAGCGGCGCAAGGTAGGGATTTGGTTATACAAGTGATACACGGAATTACAAAACGACTGAGATTTAGCTCAGACCTGGGGTTTGATTCTACTCGTGTAACTCTCTCTCTCTCTCTCTTCATCTCTCTATTTTTGAAGATTCAGATCCATGCATAACAGATATCGTACGATACAGAATATTCGCAATACGCAAGTGTATGGTTCGATATGCTAGATGTATCGTGTGATACATAGCATATTGCGATACACAGTACCGATTCGTATCGAAAAGGGGCAATTTCGTATCGTATCGTACGATACGTATCGCGTATCGTACGATACTAACAACTATGCTGGGTTGCAGCAACCCAACGTTCACATTAGGGTTCTCAGATCTACAGCCAAAGGCGACTTCCTGGCATATCAGTGGCCAAGTCCCATACAGACTGACCCATGGAAGAAGCCCTGTTGCTGAGATCTGCGCCATGCATAAAGCTGAAAATCCTCCCATCTCATGCGTTGATGCGTGTTGGGATCTTGCCGGAATTTCTTCGTAGACAGGTTTGCAAGAGCCTGGTTTACTAGATTCTACAGTTGGTTTTTGGATTTGTTCTGCTTGGGATAGTTTTAGCTCGTCTGTTCATTAAGTCTTCATACTTGAGGAATCCTTTTGTCATCCTTCATATTAGAGAGATTGTTATATCATGCTTCATACTTGAGGGGCTGGTTTGTCAGTTTCTTAAACTTCATGGATGGATTGGCCTGGTCTAGTATGTCAACTGAGGAGCCTAAGGCTGTTGTCACGGAGGTTACTTCTAGGTCCGCCAAATTTATGGATGAAAACTTAATCAAAAGACTTGCAGGATGCAGAGAAGGGTAGTTCAGATGAGCTCGATAGGTCAATGCGAGGATGACAACCTGACCATGGTCAAAAATGGTAGTGGTGCACAGGTGCATCTATAGGAGGAAGCCCGGTTTTATTATATGATGTTAAATTCTAACGAGGATGAGGTTGCTGAACTAGTTGAACACTTGAACCCACTCAGGATGCCATGGATCTATGAGCATATTTAGTGGTGTAGTATGTTGGAATAATTTCGAACGTCTCTATAACTTGTCGCAGATTTGTCTCGGCAATGTCAATGGGATAGAACTGTGACATAGTATTTTGGCGATTAGAAATGGTTGGTTAAATAGTGTTTCCTATTACTGCAGATGCTACCTAGGTCAGGCAGAATATGAGCAACTCTGCGTTTTCTTGATGATTTCTGATCTGAGTTTGGCACTACTATGTGTGCACAGATTTCATCAGGCAATGTTGATTCACTTTCGGCAGTCATTTGCCATGTTCTGCAAATTTCGCACGATTCCACTCAGGATAGTGGACTAGGTGAGTCTTCAGCCTTTGCAACTGACACGTCTTTGGAAGTAGAGGATATGATAGAAGTAGTCAGGTACTCGAGTTGATCAGATGGTAGCCATGTTAATGGTGGCCGGATGATGCAATCATGGTGGTTGAGGTGGAGGTTGGGATATCAAGGTGTGTTATCACTGCGGGGAGGCAGACATGAGCCGAGTAATTACTGGAAGTTGCATGTGAAACCTCTTGGAGATCAGTTTGCTAATGTGTCCTCCAACTTGATCCTATCTCACAACCTTCTTAGCCCACTGAAGGGCAAGATGGTGATGATGTCAGATGAGGAGTTTGCTTGATGTACTCAATTTTAGGACTCCAAGCTGTCATCTTCCTCTTTCGCTACTCTAGATCAGAAAGAGAACTCAACTGTTTGTCTGTCTTCTACTCGTCAAATATCGGTTTCTGATTCAGGTGTGTCCAATCATATATGACTGGGGACCCATGTACTTTTACCTTCATTTACTCTGTCTTCCTTGTTACCGTATTACCCTGGCAAATAGTTTGACTGCCTTAATTTAAGGCAGTGTGTATCATACCAACATCATCAACTCTCTCACTATCATCTGCTTTATGTCTTCATAGTTTTCCTTTCAACTTGTTATCAATTAGAAACTCACGTGATTATAACGGTTGTCTCTCATTCATTCCAACTTCTTGGTCTTTCATAAGATGAAGAGGATTGTTGGTCGTTAGGAGGACATTACTTCCTGGATGTCATAACCCAATTATGTTGCTTGTTCAAGCCTACCTTCACTTTCTCGGATGCAGCTTCTTTGTCGCTTGGCTCATCTCTCGCTATCAAGTCTCAAGAAGTTAAGTCCCAGATTACAGTGTGATGCTCGTCAATTTGCTAAGCACCATCCTCATGTCTCATATCTCCTAAAGCCAATTAATGGGCTAAGTTAATTAGTATGTTATTATACACATACATGCACATATATATACACATATGTAAGAGGAGGATTGCTGAGATAAGTGCAAGTTATTGTAAAGGTACGTGAAATTTCTTATGCAACATACATTGGGGGAGCAGGGGGCATTACAAAACATATTACACAAATGCACCAGACAAGAGTTCCAATGAGTTAATGACCTCTTACGTGTCCACGGGGTTAAAATTCCTTGTCTATAGAGCCATGAACAAATGAAGAGTATAGGATTCCTTCCAAAGTCAAGTAGCAGACCCTGCTCCATGCACCAGTTGTGTGGTTATGATTTACCATAATAAGCTACTCAAATAATAATAAATGAAATTCTTATGAAAAAGACCGTATAGGCAGCTTCAGCAAAAGGATGAAAAACAGCAGCCCATTGTATATGCTCTTCAGGCGCTTCTATGGTTTCTTCATGTTGATTATTGGATTCTCTATGTGTTTGCAACAAAGCTAAACCTGAACAAAGAAAGCCATGGAATCATGCAAAGTGAATCCAGCAGGATACTGTTAAGGAGAGTGATCGTGAATTTCACCAATATAATGGTCATTATCTGGATTATAAACAGCATAAGAAAATGTTAATGATGAAAACCAGTTATCGGTCTCAATAGCTAGAGATATACAAGAATTCTCAGACTACCATACAATTTCCTCACTGTCAAATTCCAATCCAGTCAAGGCACCTCTGATTCACAGACGTGACTTAAAAATCATACAGGAATCTTATTAAGGGGTTGAATTCGAGAATGACTTGTGAATTTTAAGTTATCCATTAAAATGAACTATTTATTGTTTTTAATTTATTTTTACGGATAGACCTACAAAGAAATTTTGTTCTTCAATTTGAATGCTCAAGCATACCCATTAAAACTTTCCTTTCCTACTCCTTGCTGAACCATTGAACAGTCTACGCATAAGCCAAAACTAAACAAAAAGCACAATCATAAGTTTAGTGGTGGTTCTTAATCCCTCATGGTCTAGTGACAGAGAGGACTTTTAACCATATTACCCATAAACACCTCCAAATTCTGCTCTTGCAACCTCTCCTCAAGAAATTTCAACTTCCTCATCACATAAACACCCCAAGCCTCTAACTGATTCTCATCTCACTTGTGACCAAGCAAAACCAGGAAAATAAGATACATGTTTATCAATAATTGACCACAGAGAGAGAGAAAAATATAGGGAGTGAACAGCAGTCGGTGGAAGGGGCAAGTGGAAGAACAGCAGTAAAATGAAAGAAAAACTCTTGGCAAGACATCCAACCAAAACAGCTTATTGCTCCCCAAATAAATCCCAAACAGAAATCCCCAAAAAGTGGCCAAAGCTCAAAGAATAGATATAAACACCTTGCACTAAAAATTTGTGAAATTATGCCCCCTCTAGATGCTCCATGACACCACAAAAACCATGTCCAAGAAATCTTATATTTATCCAAATCAAACCCTTGATAGAAGACATAAGGTATATCTGGAAATTGGGTTGAATCTTAAGGTTCTTTTAAAACTCCAAACAAACCACACCACACCCTCCCAGCATATTAACAACAAAACACAAATATCAAAAGAACAAGGCTCATGGCATATCTTCCTTCATTGTCCAGTCACTTGGAGGATGTGGTGTACCTAGTTTGACACTATAGAGGAATCTTGGGTTTTCCCTTCTTCAGCAGAGGCTTTGCTTCTTACAGATTTTAGGGATTTTGGTAGACGGAAGGATGAGATGTGCTTGTGGTGATGTGATATATTTAGTACTCTTTGGGGTCAGTGAATGGAGAGGAATGCTTGTATTTATTGGGATAAGGAACTTTCATCCTTTTTGTGGAGAGAGAAGCTCCAATATATAGCTTCATTATGGTCATCAACAATGGAGGCTTTTAGGGGTTTTCCAGTTTCGGATCTTTCTACGGATTGAAAAGCTTGTTTCACTAGCTTTCTTCTTTTTCCTTTTTTCTCTCTTTCCATGGGTTTTTGGTTTGTTGGCTAGATTTCACTTTTTCGGTGAACCTCTGGTCCACCTTGCTTGTGCATGCTTTTTCCTGTTTTTTAAGATGAGAATGAAAGGAAAGATGAGAATTGAGAAGCTGTAACCCAAACAGGTTTGGCGCATAGTCATATACATGTGTGTGAATATACAAGTTACATCAGGAACCCAGACATATAATGACATACTAACAGAACCAACAAACATATAATACTCTTACACTACTCCCCCTCAAGCTGGAACATAAATGTCATGCATGTGCAGCTTGTTACAAATATAACCCATTCTAATCCTATTTAATGACTTAGTGAACACATCTGCGAGTTGATCTCTAGTCCTAACATAGCCCACGGAAATCACCTTCTCCTGAAGATTCTCTCAAACAAAATGACAATAAATCCCTGTGTTGTGTTCACTCATGGAACACTAGATTCGAGGCAATGTGAATGGCTGTCTGGTTATCACACATAACTGCATAGGCATTGGGTTACCAACCTCACTAAGCAGCTGACGAATAAGCTCATATGTAGCATGAGACATAGCCTTGTATTCTCACTCAGCACTCGATCTAGACAGAAGTGGTTCTTACTCTTCTAAGAAACCAAGTTGGCCCCAACCAATATGCAATATCTAAAGGAGAGCCTGGCTAGTCAGCATCTGCAAACCCCTCAACTCCCATGTGCCCAATGTGCCCATGATCACAATATAGCACACCTTGCCGCGGCAGCCTCTCAATGAGCACTCCGTGGAGAGGACATAAACTGACTCACTGCACTAACTTCTAAAGCAATATCCACCCTGGTTACAACAAGATAACTTAGTTTTCCAACAAGCCGACAATACTTCTCCCGCTTAGCGAATTCCTCACCACCCACAGCTGTAAATTTTGCATGTAGATCCATAAGAGTATCACAAAGTTCTCCCCCTAACATTACTGCCTCATTCAATAAGTCATGCTTACTCTGAGACAAGAAGATACCTTGCTTGCTCTAAGTCCCCAAGAAATATTTCAAACTCCTCAAGTCCTTAGTTTGAAATCTCTCTTGAAGGAACCCATTTAGTGTGGTAATTCCTACACTATCTCCACCAGTAATAACAACATCCACATACACAACCAATAAAATAATAGCTGCACTACTGTTGGTAAAATTCTGAGCGATCACTATGACACCTTGTCATGCCTAGCTCTATCACCGCCTCACTAATCTCCCGAACCATGCACGTGGACACTGTTTTAATCGATACAACGTTTGCTTTAATTTACAAATGATCCCAAGCAACAAACCCCAAAGGATACTCCATGTAAACCACTTCCCGTAAATCACCGTGAAGAAATGCATTCTTCACATCAAGCTAAGTCATAAGACGAAGCAAGTGAGATAAGTAAACAAACAGATGCAAGTTTAGCAACCGGGGAAAATGTATCAAGATAATCTACCCCTGAGCATATCCCTACGCAACAAGGCGAGCCAAAGAACCATACCTTAACATTGTATACCCATTTACACCCAATTGCACATTTATTACTGGTAAGGGAATTACACCCAAGTCTGATTGTACTTAAAAGCACTCATCTCCTCCATCATAGCTGTCCTCCAGCTAGGATGCCCCACTGCTTTAGACACAAACTTAGGACGAGAACAAGACTCAAAAAGACTAACAAATGCAAAGTGCTCAGCAGATAAGCCATTATAACTGACAAAGTTAGAAATCGAGGGTAAAGTAAAAACTCTCCTTACCTTTCCTATGAGGTATAGGAACATCAAGGTCCGAAGATAACTCAACAATTTTAAGATCAGACAACTAGGACTAGCTTAGCAGGCAGGAGGCAAATTTCCTTAAGGACACGACCAACGGGTATATATACGCTAAATAGGAGGTCCAGCTATTTGTTGAATATGGGAAGATCGGGACTGCACTACTTGATAAATGAGAAAGTCATAGTTAGAGACAGACTCAACTAAAGGTGCAATAGATGCGGGATAAAACGGTATAAACTCATGAAGGATAACATCAGCAAAAACCAAATACCTATTCAAGTTAGGAGAGAAACGACACCCTTTCTGAATACAAGAGTAACCCAAGAATATACACTGAAGTAACTTGGGATCTAACTTGGTAACACTAGGACGATGATCACGAACAAAGCAAACACATTCAAATATCTTAGAAGATATAGAGTATAGAGACTGAGATGGAAACAAGACACAATATGGAATCTCAACCTGAAGGACATACGAAGGCATCCAATTAATGAGATGAATTCAGTAAACACAGCATCTGCCAAAAATGTTTAGGTGCATGTGTTCGAAGTGAGAGAGCTCGGGCAACCTTAAGTAAGTGACAATTCTTTCTCTCAGCAATCCCATTTTGCTATGTATCTAAACACGATGATTGGTGGAGCATACCCGTGAACCACCATGAATTTAGAATAAATAGTAGAAAAGTACTTGTGGGCATTATCACTACAAAGAAGTTTAACGGGCCTTAAATTAAGTCTTAATTTCAGCACAAAACTCAGAAAAGATATCAAATAACTTGGAATGATTTTTCATTAGATAAATCCAAGTAACACGGGAATAACCATCCACAAAAATGACAAAATACCAATAACCTAACTTAAAAACAACTGGACTAGGGCCCCAAACATCCGAATATACTACATCAAATGGGGTATGAGCCCTTTTATTAACTCTAGGAAAATAAAAAACTGCAACGGTGCTTCACAAGGTGACAGGCTTCGCACTCAAAGTTGGACAAATATATGAGCTAAGAACACAACTTCTTAAGACTCAACAATGAAGGATGACCCAATCGGCAATGACTTTGGAACAGAGAAACTGAAGAAACAGTCGACGTGGTGACGGCGCATGGGTGGGGTGGTAATTTTTTATCCATACAATGTAACCCATCCATTTTACCCGTTAAAAATGTCTTATTGGGTTAACCATTTAAGTACCCAATATTATAATGGATTTTAAATAGGTAACCCGATAAGTACCCAACACTATAACGGATTGGGCTTTTATCCATCAAACCAATACGTTACCAAATAATGAATAATGTTTGGAAGTAGTCCAAAATAATGTTTTGATCCACTTGACGCAATATAGAGTTCTTGAGGGAAAAAAAACATCTTGTAAGGTTTCAATCTCTTACTATCTTTTTTTTTTTATTTTTAACAAAATTTTAAAAATGAACACTTATTTTAGGGCAAATGGAGGGTTTTTTTATTAAAGGTTAATAACAAGGATAAGGAAAAATATTCTTTTTAATCAAAGATAAAATGTTTAAAGAAAACTTAGGGTAGAAGTTAATGAGTACTATCCATTGGGTATTGGGTGTTATTGGGTATTGGATAAGTTTTGGGTATACACAAAATTATCCACTAAGACTAATAGGTATTTTTGGATATTACCCAAAATTACCCATTAGTCTTAATGGACAACTTTGGGTTTTACCCAAACTCAACCATTATACCCAAATTGCCACCCCTACGCGTGGGGCACTTTTCCGGAACTGGTCGGCACCTGCGATTACTCAGACAAGATTGCCACCTCTGGACAATTGCATCGATCAAGTCAATTTAACCAAATCGGTCCGGATTCTTGGCTATCTAAGCAATACTCTCAAATGAAACTGTAAACCACAATTTGCACAATTCTGACTCACAATTACGTTGCCCATGCCACTCCAGGGTCGAGCCAACCTTTGACAAGAGTCGAATAGTCACCAGCAACCTAAACCCTCAATGAAAACCTCAGATTACTGTAAATAAATATATTAAGCCATGCACATGTAAAGAACAGGAAAGAAGAAAAAAAAAGTAGATTAATTAGGGTTCACCAACATAGGAGATTACCTATGTAGGTCCCTTTGGTCCTATGTAGTATGCTCACTATATAGGCTAGAGGGGGGGTGAATAGCCTAGGTTACCATCATTTAAAATTTCATCCTAAATTAAAATACATTGAAGAACAAAGATGAAATATTTATCACATTAGGTCAACTTTCTATAGAAGCGACATAGCTAATGTTGAGATCGGTTGATGTGCTTCAGCAGACATCATCACAACAGAATTGAAAGACTGCTTGAAAGTTGAGAATATTACATTTGCTGAAGTATAAGAGTTAAGTAGCGGAAAGATTCACAGCAAATGTAGTACTTGAAGATAAAATTGGCTGAACGTGAATAAGTACAAGTACATTGTAATCAACAAATTTGAATCTTGATAAGATGCAGTTATTCCATTCCATAAAACAGATTGCTCAACATATAAAACATACATTGACGGAAAGATAAGTGAAGGGTGAATGCAGTAAAATATATTTTATATTAAAATCCAGCTGAGGTTTACTCAAAGGTAAACATGCTTATTACATCAACCTAGACTCTCTAACCTAGCAACCTTCCGGAGTTTCATGGAAAGGAAGTGGGATGTCAGAAAGACTTATTACCAACCCTCAACCTTTGACTCTCACCAAGTACCTTAGGGAGAGGCAGATGGCAGTGCCAAGGTGAGGGGGAAATGAGAAGAGAATATTATGGGTTATTCAAATAGCAAGTATTTGAACAACCGAGTGCAGAGCACTCGACCAACTATGATGACACATTATTGCACAACTGACAACTCTTACAATCAAGTGTAAGTCTGCGAGTATAAATGCAATTAGGATTATTAGCTCAAGGTCTTCATCGGACATCTTCAAGAA
Organism: Platycodon grandiflorus; assembly: GCA_016624345.1. Taxonomy (NCBI): domain Eukaryota; kingdom Viridiplantae; phylum Streptophyta; class Magnoliopsida; order Asterales; family Campanulaceae; genus Platycodon; species Platycodon grandiflorus. The sequence continues at coordinate 34,504,744 of CM028369.1, read as the reverse complement.
GGTTCTATGAGCAACGGTACGCTGGAAGCTTAGTCTCTAGCTATGGATATAAAGTATAGCTGCTGAAGAGACTGAGTCTTTCGAAGGAAGAAAGAACTCAAATCAAGATGGAAGTTCTTGACTAAGCGAAGACTTCTTATCTTGTGAATTTCAGATCACTCTCCCACAAAGTGTTTGTTCTTACACTTGTATTTTTCCCACTTCTTGAAATCTCACAAACATTTTCGCGCTCCTTTTTTCTTAAAAGGAGATGTGAGGTTTCTTTTATAGGCTGAGAAGAGAAAAGATTCATTGTAACTGAGTTGAGTTTTGCCCGTTCGAATGTTCGTTCTTCAATGTATCAGAATACATTGTATGAACTATTGGGTAAAAATCTCTATGAAGATTGTGTCTTGAAATCTGTCCGTGAATCAAGCTGGGAGTGGATGGATTTGTCGCAAGTGCACAATAGTGATTCATCTTTTATAGGATGCGTCTTGAAGACCAGGACCAAGCACGGAAGAGGAAATATCTAAAGGATAAACGTGAGGGTTCAGACATCGAGGCGTATCTTTAAGCTGTGAGGGAGATCTATCTTTTGCGAATCGTTGTAGACTTTATTGCTTGGAGAACGGCTAATGTTCCTCTTTAAACTTTGCAGCACTCTTGCAGTAGACTTGTAGAGAGCATGGCTGATAAGTCGTTGTATAACTGTTGGAGTGGTGTCTACTGGGAGAATACCTGCTGGAGAGATATTCTGCTGGTGAGACAACTGCTATTGAGATATTGCTGGTGAGACAACTGATGTTGAGATGTCTGCTCGTGAGATATTGCTGGTGTGACAACTGATGTTGAGATGTCTGCTCGTGAGATATTGCTGACAGTTATTGAGCTAATCCATATGTGAGATCATCATTTGGTAGGACAAAAGACTCGGACATGTACAGAGACTTCCTACTCTAAATAACCTATGCAATATTCAACAGAGTTACCACGCTAACCGGTACGAAGCCCTTTTAGCCATTTGTTGAATATGCGTTGTAATGGAAACAAGCAAATCACTGTGTTGGAATATACGAATGAGTAAAATAGTGTTGGGAAGGCATATTCCTAACAACCTAAAATCCCGCTTTGATACCATTTTGTTTGAGAAGAGAATAAAATGAAAGATGAGAATTAAGAAGCCATAACCCAAATTAGTTCGGTTAATAGTTATTGTGAATATACGATGACATAATAACATTTTCAATCTCAATAAAGTTCTTTTTTCTATGAAAAAAAAAATGCAAATATGAGAAGAAAAGAGCCTTATAAGGCCCACAATCTTACAAATAAATTGTTATTGTTCAAGTTATTGTGCATAAGAGCCCAAAATAAAGCCTTGAATTGAAAAGGATCCTTGGAATTCCAAATGGATCCCGTGCCCCCAAATGTAGGACAAGTTATGTAGAATTGTCCCAAATGAAAGTAAAGTCAAGTGCGCGAGAGCATTAATAATTTGCTCGAGTTCAAAGCAAAGCGAGCCTATATAAGAACTTGATAAGCCGAGTTATTTAATTAAAGGTGTCTTATTGTAGGTTAGTATCATATTATAAGTTTTTGGCCAGTTTCATATTAGTTTTTTGGCTTAATTCTCAAGTTAGTCACCCTTCTATTACAAAAGGTTCGTTAAGCTAACTCTACAATTTTTTTCACACTTTAATGATTGTACTTGGTCAAAAGTTTCTCTATGATCACTCGAGTCGAATTCTGTTAGTTATATAGGACAGAGGTTAAAAAGACCAAAATGCCCATTAACTTTGGAGACCTAAATAAGAAAAGACTTTAATGCCCTTTGAAATTAATGAAAGTGCACATGATTTCTAAAAAATAATCCTTTCTTATTTCAATATTATATAAATAATTCTATCAATTAAAAAGATTGAGATGTAAATTTTGAATAAATGTTAAATAAGTGTCTTTTTATGATTCTTTGAGTTATAAGTAAAAATTAAGAGTATAAAACTTCTTTGTATAAATATTATGCTTTCAAAATAATAAAACAAGAAAAAATTTATATAAATTGTTTTTATAAAAGATTATGTTGATTTTTTCTAAAGCAATAAATTCTTTATCTTGACTTTTTTATATAAAACTAATTATATTAAACAAATGCATTAGATGAAAATTGACAATTTAAGTATAATATTTATACTTAACCTCAACCTAATATCATCATTAAAATAAAAAATTGACAATTTAAGTATTATTGAGAAACCCTAACCGGATAATTTTACAAGAAACCCAAATCAAAACATTGATAATTGGGGTATTTTCAAGAAACCCTAACTTGAGTTGGAACTGAAATTGAGATGAAGAAACCCAAATCAAAACATTGACAATTTGGGTATTTTCAAGAAACTATAACTTGAGTTGGAATTGAAACTGAAATGAAGGAATCGCCAGATGCAGACATACAGGACAGAATCATGAAAGATAGGGAGATGCTCTGCCTTCACTATGAAATCTGCGCAGCCATTGATTCTTTCTCTTAGCGGGAATCCGATTCGAACCATGTCAGACCTAACATTTGTCTCGACAATCATTCTTCTCCGTCTCAATGGGTTTGATTCACGAACCTGGATTTTAAAGGTCACAAATTAGTTTGGATTTCATGGCCGTGGCGGAAGAGAAGGAAGCAAGGGTAACCAACGACTGGGATGGTCGTGCTTTCCATTCCCGTTAGGGTTCCGAGGAAGAGTATTTGGGTGCCTAGGTTTAGGGATTTGAACTCGTCGACAATGAAGATCGTCGGGTACATGTGACCTGCAGTGCCGCTAGTGGCGAAACACCACCCAGAGGGCTTCCGTGTTGATGCTGGTTGTGTCTATGAAAGAGAGAATGTTGTGTGTGTGTGTGTGTGAGAGAGAGAGAGAGAGAGAGAGAGAGAGAGAGAGAATGATGAAAGCTTTTTCAAACTATTAGAAAGGATTGTAGCTTGAAGGGCTCGAGAATCATTAGATAAACTCTGGTTTATCTTCATCTGTTTTACAAAGGATTAAACAAAGCATTATCCCTGACCAAAAGTTGGACAGAGACGCAACTTGGAAGAAAGAGATCCTTAAAGGATGAAGAACTATAGTGTTACTTTAATTTTAATTTTTGAGCATATGTCATTGAAAACTGAAAGTTATACTGAAAATTATTAGTAAGGGATTTCAAAAAAAATAGTAAGCTATTCGTCCAAAAATTTGGACGGGGTGATGAAAGTGGTATTTATATCTAAGTAAAGTTATTAAAGTGTGAAAAAAAAAATGTAGAGTTAGCTTAACGAACCTTTTGTAATAGTAGGGTGACCAAATTGAGAATTAAGCCTAGTATTTTTAATATTTTTAAAGTTAGGGGTATTGTCGTAATTTCTTGTTTGCTGTGTATGGGTTTCCATATTAACCCATGAGTCTTAATTAACTATTCTATTATTGAGTGAGACCAAATCCTTTTAGGAATTATAGTTTCGTTATCTTTAATTACATTCTAGTCTAGGAATCCAAATCCTTTTGGACTTGGGATTAGTATTAGCCTATATATATGCTGTAGTCCTTTAGATTATTAAGAGTATTCCTTGCAGCAGTTAGCTTTGCTTTTCTTGATTTCTTTGATGTACTGCTCAAGAACCTTGTTGTAGTTTATGAGCTATCTTCGTGTACTCTTGAGCCATCTTCACAAGTATAAATGGATGTTGATAAGTGGAGTGTTACCGTGGAAGCGGTATAACTTTGTGATAAGTGTTGGGTTAAGAGATTAGCATTACATGCCAATGCCATTAACAACATAGGAAAAGGAGAGGGGGTAAGAGTTCAGACAAGCTGAGGACAGGAAGAGAGGGGAACAATTGCTAGGCCGCCAATAAATGGGGAGTTGCTTCAACCAGAGAGCAGAATGCACAAATCCCGTTATCTACTTACTGTCATAAATGAGGTAAGGGGGTATTTGTAATGAACGGCCACCACCTCTTCACGAGCCGGAGCAGGTGAAGGGTTCTATGTTGTGTTGTTAGCACCATCTCATTGACTAGAACTTGTGCCTTTGCTCCCACCATGTGTCCCACCAAGCAGAACATTGCACATCTCTCTCTTCTTAGCCATCCATACGTGTCCCCTTAAGAAGGGTTTGAGTGGAGAAGCTCTATACTTCAGCCGCAAATCCAAAACCTTCATTGAGAGTCCTCCAAAGGCCTGTGTCTCCCCGTTATGCCCTAAACAAGACACATTTAGGGTGGAAGGCAAGTATGAAATTCCCTTGAGTTTGCAAGGCATCCGAGGCTAAGGCCCCTCGAGGTGTTCCCGACGTCGATGACCAGATAGATTGCTTAACCATAGCAGGCTTCCCATGATTATCATGTCTCCTAGCATCCTTTATTAACTTAGATTACTGGGCCCTTAGGATCACTCGGGAGGTAGCCCGGGAAGTCCCCAAGTGTTTCCTTGAAGAAGGTCCCCTACAGTTCCCTGTCCCCTTGCACAAGCATAGGGAGTGTGATGATGTGACTTGTTTGCCATGAAATCCTATTGCATAGTTGTCCCCACGCAAAGTCTTTTGACAAAGAGTTTTATGGGCATACACCAAGTTTGGAAGCAAGGAATCTGTTGGGGAACAGCCCTGAAAATGATGGTGCCTCTCCATCTTTATGCTCTTAAAGGTTGATTCTACACAAAGGCCAGTTACTCTCGTCTTTTTTTGGACCTGACCACAGCTTTTCAAGTAAAAGCAGTGGGCACAGCCATATATGCCAATGTGCAAGATTTTTTAACTAGAAATGTTAACTTACCAACTCATCTAAAAGCTTAAGCTATTAGATAGGGACCCAACAATATATATCAATCTCAACACTCCCCCTCACGTGTGACCGTCCACACGTGGAGAGACAAACAAATATGCACCATCAAGGCATCACAAACCAAACAGAGTGATAACATGCACTCACAATATTTCGGGTAACAAATGCAAGTGGGACGACTCGAACCCAAGACCTTGCCAGAGCTCTGATACCATGTTAAGTTATCAACTCATCTAAAAGCTTAAGCTATTAGATAGGGACCCAACAATGTATATCAATCTCAACAAGAAACAAGACATTTTCTGATGGAGAACATGCAGAAATACAAGTGACCCTAAACAGTAATCTTAGGCTTTGACGAAGTAGAGATGGACGAGACGCTGAAATCACAGCTCCCTTCAGTTTATATAGATTAGAGTGCATTGATGAATAACAAGGTTATGCAATGGTTTTATGAAGGTGTTGTAGCTTTACAATATCATGGAGGATTCAGAGGGAGCAAAATTTGTTAGGGATCAGTTTTTGAATGCCTCAAGGACGTAGAATTTGTAGGAAGGCTAATAACAGCTCTCTTATGGTTATGCAACGAATGTATGGAAGTGTGGTATCTTTGCAGCATTATGGTGCATTTGGAGTGAGTGAACCGGCAGTGTTGAGGATTAGTGTACACGTAACCAGATTTTGAAGGGACAGGTTGTTTGTTTTGGCTTCCTTACAGTCTTCGACTACCGGTGCTTTTCATGGAGTCGGCTATTTAGGACCTAACTAGGGATCTGAAGTCAGTTTCAGTCCGTTGTATGAGATTGTATTTCTCATTGATTCTTTTTGGTATTTTAAACTTAATCCCCTGTGGACTCCTTGTCCATGTTGACATTCTTATCCCTTCTGATCATTAAAATCTCTTCTTTTATCAAGGGAAAGAAAAAGATAAAGAAACATGGTTGTGCAACATTATGCAGTTCCATTGGTTGTTCAAAAAATATATCAGCCATATTTTGCATCTGAAACTAACATATTCAGCTAGTTGAAACCATCAACAAAGATATATGTTGCACCTGAAATTGACTTCTGCTTTTAAGGCTAAAGTTTGCTTCATGAAGAACATAGTAAAGTTTTAGAGGATGAGTCAGATTAAAGTGATTCATATTTTATAGGAAGGGAATTAAGTTGCTGATGGTCTTGCTAATTGGGTTACTGATTGTCAAAGAAGTTCCACTTTCAAGTTATTTTGTTGATTTACCTCAGGCTTGTAAAGGTGCTTATGGACTTGATAGGATTTCTTATTTTTCTTGATTTTGAGGTATGGCCTAAAGTCCCCTCTTTGTATTCTGGTGGTCAGGCCAAGCCCCCCAGCAAACTCTTTTATATTTCTTGTCTAGGTGCTGCCCTCCTTAAATAAAAAAATTAATAATGATAATAATAATAAAGTGCATATTTGTATAATCTGCTCGTGTTAACTAAGATGAGAGTTAATTTTACATCTTTATGTCCTAACATATCACTTCATATGAGCCAATTCAGACCCCTTAGTGCTAGAACGACACAATTTAAAACTCAGTGGTAACCTGCTGTGTCGAAACTGCTATTTCATAAACCTCACGACACAATTTAAGAAAAAGCTGTAGGTACATACAGATGCATCTTCCGAAACATGGCTATGATTAATATGATCAAGGGGTAACGCATGTTTCATTTGCACAATGGCAAGGCATTCAAGGTATAAAGATCATCATTCAACCGCTTTAATCATTTTATCAAAGAGCATTATATCCCAAATATTAAGGCATACCTGTCAAGAATTCCAGATGTCCTGTACCAGATGCACGATAAGCAACAAGATCACCCAGTAACTGTGCCACTGAACAAACCTCATCTTCCTCCAACACAGTCCTGGATGATTGAAGCATATGAAGTGGTTGAAATTCAAAAGTTCAATAAGATTTAAAAAACTGTTGATCAAGCTGAAGTGCAGCAGCGTACAAGTATTTGACACGTCCCAGACAGCATAAAGCCTCACGAATTCCATGATCAAATACCTCTCGATAATGATTTTTCCATGCATTGTTATGAGTACTGTAGAAAGACCTCCATCTTAAGACATCATATCCCGTAAAACACTGAACCAGTACAACAAACCACACCATGATAATGAAAAAGGCAAGCGAATTTCGGTGCCACTTGTTATCGTATGAAATAAGCCCTGCACAAAAGTAAACATTTTAGGGAAATGGCAAGCTACTTTGTTAAAAAAATAATAATCATAATAAAGAAGGAACAAGCCCTGGCAAAAGGATAATTATTGATAATGTGAAGAAAGTATATCCAAAGGTGATAATAATGAGGCATAAATGAGAGAACTTTAGGGGCTGGTGTCATATTTGTTGATGGGTGTCAATGAAATTTAGATGTGAACACAGAGTAGCTTTAGGATAAGAGAATTTAATAAGCAAATATAAAACAGAGCACATGGAATGCAACTTTAGCATGGAATGAACACAAACATGACACTGTTAATTCCGTTATCTAGGGTCCACTATTAATCAAGACTAAGAAGTTGGAGAAGAGTTCGTCGTAAAGCTACATCAAGTTGGGTAAAGTGGAGAATGTATCTGAAGTTAAGTTTCTTTTACTTTCTTAACTTAATTAGCAAAAGATTAAGTTTTATACAAAAGGGCACTTACAGACTCCACATACCAAAACTTACGCCACAAATCCCTACTATGCCACTCCCTAGAACAGGTTATCTAGCTACACAACACAGCTACTAGCACAAAACAAAACCACTCAATACAACACATAATGCTATTATACACCCAAACTATCCCAGCCAAGAATTCTACTAACCCGGAGAACACATGATACTACACATCATTACAACCATAATCTGATATCCCATAAAGCAACATCACCAAATCCTACTACATCAACAGCTCCAGAGAAGATTATGAATCATATCTTCACTTAAGAACAATCATCCATATTTGCTCCAAATCGCCATGCCTTGAGCATCACTGCCCTATCTGCTCCAAGTCTAGCTAAAATATCTGCATATGCTGTAAGCTACTCAACACACAATAAAATTTGCTCCTTTACCAGGTGTATTTCTTAGCCACATTGGAATATCAATCAATCCACCAAATTGCTAAAATTCCACCTCCCTGCCTTATAGGCTATACCTAATTCCAACCCCATAACTCTGAGCCCCAAATTCCATATACATTACTAAGCTTTTTCTTCTTGGATAAACATCATATTACTTTTACGGGTCTTACTAACAAGTGCCCTAAGGAACTTGTTAAAGTTTCACAGTAAGAAAATTTATGTGGAGGCCTGGAGTGCCTTTGTTTAAGGGCGCCAGAGTATTGACGTGACCTTAGTGGCTACTGAGGTGATTGACGAATTAGACAATAGGGGGAGAGAATTGCTGAAAAAAAAACCTTGTACTATTTCACGAATTTCAAATTAAACCTCCTTTTTTTCGACCTATTAAACCTCAACGTAAAATTGAAATTTGAATTCAAACCTTCCGTCTATCTGGTTTAGAAACCTTAACGGAACTTTCACTGAACATCCACGTGGAGTCCTACGTGGCATTAGACAGGAGACTAGACTGATTTCCCTCCATTTTGCTTGGAGATAATTGCAAAAAAGAAAAAAAACTTGTACTATTTTACGAATTTTAATTTAAACCTTTTTTTTTGCTTGCAATAGTAACTTTATTGAGTATTTATATACCCCTTTCATCCTACCAGCTCCATTAAAATTCCAGTAAAAGGGTTATAATGACTAAAAAGTTCTTTCTCAAAATCAACAAATAATTGCAGTATCATAAATATGTAATAAAATGATCAAACTATTACACAAGCTATGAAAATTCAACTTTTTCTATGACGAAAATATTTAACTTGCAAAGCTGCATATCATCTATTAGCTCAAAAATTATAATGCAATTTCCTCAAAACTTTGAATTGAAGTTCAAAATAATTTTAAAAATTATTAAAACCATGTTTTATCTACCAAATTTGAGTTTTATTTGGTTGCATCATTAAATGTCAAGCATTAGATTGAACTTTCAAAAAAATAAAATAAAATAACACTTTAACTTTATTTTTTATGATACTAAATTTTATTTGGACTTAGTAGAGAAACCTCCACTTTCTTATTAATAATCGCCCTTCAATTACTGCTATGTTATCTTAATTTTCAACTGATTTTTTAGTTGTATATGCATTTTTATGAGATATCAAAAAATAGAATATATAAAATTTGAGTTATCCCGTCCATAGAATGAGTATTCTGCTAGTTAACATTAGACCTAATGCACGTACTATCAATATACTTCTTACATTCAATGCGATTTTATAGAATTCATGTATTCTAGTGATTTTGCTGCCCTGGAAAAGTGGTACTTCCTCCATCAGTCCATTCAAAAAGTTAGTTTTTAATCCTAAATTCAACATGTGTGTATATTTAATTAACACTAGTAACTTATCCATACTTTAGCACAGGGCATGTTTTTTATATATTAAAATTATTTGTTAGTGTTTTTTTACAGAAGAATAATTAAAAATATTACATATAATCCAGATCTAAGATAAATATTCATAATTACTAAAAACTAATTATTAAGTTTAAATGTAAATCAATATTAATTTAAAATTGCTTCAAATAAAAGTTTTGGGAAACGTAATCATTTTACTGGAATTTTAATGGAGTTAGTAGGATGAAAAGGGTATATAAATACCTAAAAAAGTTACTATTGCAAGCAAGAAAAAGGTTTAATTTGAAATTCGTGAAATGGTACAAGATTTTTTTGCAATTATTTCCAAGCAAAATGGAGGCAATTCAGTCTAGTCTCCCGCCCAATGCCACGTAGGGCTCCACGTGGATGCCCGATCAGATTTCCGTTAGGGTTTCTAACACCATATAGACAAATGGTTTGAATTGAAATTTCAAATTTACGTGGATGTTAATTGGTAGGATAAGAAAACAAGAGGTTTAATTTGAAATTTATGAAATAGTACAAGGTTTTTTTTAATAGGGGCAAACAAGGTCTCATGCTGAAATCGGACTTTGAGAAGGCTTACCTCTGAGTTAACCAGAGGTTTCTTGACTTGGTTTTAGAAAATAAAGATTGTGGGGCTAGGTGGCAGAAGTAGATTCAGGAGTGTTTCTGCTCCCCGTCTTTTTGAGTCATTGTTATTGGCCAGGCCTGAAGTGGTTTGCTGCATCTAGGGGTCTTCATCAAGGGGATCCACTGCCCCCCCCCCTTTCTGTTTACCCTAGTAGCGGATGCCCTTAGTAGGATGACTTCGAGAGAGGAGGTCGGGTTGATTTCTTGGTGTCCAAGGGGAGAGAGAGGAGTATAGAGTGTCCCACTTAGAGTTCAAACATTAGACAATTTTGTTCCTTTCTTAGGGGTCTAATAACTTTAGAAATGTTCTTACTCTTCTCCAAATCCTTGAGGCTGTTTCGGGTCTCAAGATTAATCTGGCCAAGTATGGTGTTGTGGGGATCCATTGGAGGTCCAGGAACTGCTGACTATGCTTCTTTGATAGGGGTAGTGTTTTGTATTGGCCTTTGTCTGGCGTGCCGCTCAGGGCAATCCCAGGTGAGTCTCCCTTTGGGACCCGGTTCTTGAGTGGATAGGAAGGCGTTGTAAGGTGCGGAAGCGGGTTTTTTCTCCTTAGGGGTAGAATATCTCTTATCAGAGCTTGTTTGTCGAGTATCCTGCTTTACTTCCTGTCTTTATTCAAGCTTCAGGTGAGTGTGGGAGAGAGGTTTGAGAAGATTACGAGGAACTTTGTTTGGGAAGGGGAGGATGAGGGTGGTAAATCACTTAGTTGATCGGGATGAAGTTTGTAAACCTAAAGAGGATGGAGGCTCGCCTCTTAGGAACTTGATTTGCAGGAACATTCCTCTCGTTGCCAAGTGGCTTTGGTTTTCGTCGAGAACCACAATCTATCTGGAATAAAGTGGCTGAGAGCAAATTTGGCATGCATTAAAATGGGTTGGATGCTAACATCAGCAATTCTATCACTCATAGAAGCCGTTGGAAGTTCATTCACCAATGTTATCCTTTGTTTAATCCTATTAACCAATTAAGGATAGGGAACGGTACTTGTGTGCGGTTTCCAGAAGATGTATAAGCGGATGGTACCTTGATTCAATCAGCTTGTCCTCAGTCATTTTGCTCATTTTCGAGTTCTATTCTAGGAGTGGGAATGAAATTGTTTCTTGGGACCTCTACTTATTTCCTAATCTTAATGATCGAGAGACTCTTAAGTTAAGGTGGTGGATCTTCTTGATACTCTGTCCTGTGTTCATCTGTCTCGTGTCTCGGATTCTCGGTCTTGCGTCTTAGAGGGTTCGAGGCTGTACTCTTGTCGATCCTTCTTGGCTTATTTGATCAGTCTCCTAAGCCAGAGTTATTCCCTCCTCTCATTTGGAAAGCTAGGGTTCCTTTTAACACCAGGCTTTACATGGCCTTTAGTTCCTAACAAAATGAACACAAATGACATGCTTCAATTGCGCAAACCTTACAAAAGAATTTCCCCGGATTGATGTGTGATGTGTAAGTCCTCCTCTGAATCTCACGAGTCACGACCATTTATTCCTACTCTTTAAAGGTGCATGGTATCTTTGGCAGAGGCTTTTGAGGTGGCAGGTGAGGATTGGGTTTGTCCAGGTGAGATTGGGTCTGCCCTAGCTCTATCTCGTATTTACTTTAGGTTAAATTTCGAGGTTTTGGGAACAAGGGACATAAAAGTTTGTTAAGCAATGTGTCTTCACAGGTTTTTTGGTGCATTTGGACTAACAGGAACGCTAGAATTAAAGAGTTAGAGCTTGTCAAGGAATCTCCTATGGGATAATGTAACGCCCCAAACCTAGACCCGACCACACGAGCCCAAGCTCGGCCACGTCACTATAAAATCCAACTTAACTAAAGGATACGAAGGATCGCAATAAAAGCTTAGTTCATACCACAACGCATCACGTAAGTTTAAACTCAAGTCTTACAACCTTAAATTCCTAAACCACAATAAAATTGTGTGGCTGGACTAACGAAATTATTACATCCATCAAAACCTTCGAAATAATTAATTAAAATAAAAACTTAAGCAAGCTCAAACCTAATTCCATCTTTGAAGGCAACACTTCCAACTAAAACCTTACTCTCTCCTGTGACCCTGGAGAGCAGATTAATATGAAAGGGTGAGCGCTCAGTAACTTCAAACGCCACCCCTCAAGTTACTAAAGACGGGTGGACCCACAAAAAGTCAAACTAAAATATCAAATGATCAAAGATATCAGAAATACACCATTAAAAATTTTAGAATGACTTTCCAAATTCAAAAGTGAACAATTTCCAAATAGCTTACAAATAAGGAATTCCAAAAGATGATAACAAACAACCAAATAAACAAAATAATCCAATCGTCACCGACCGTCCCATACCAACCGGTCACCACAGACTATCCACAAGAATCATGATCACGTAAGCAGGTTTTAGCAATCGAAAGTTCTAACATTTGGCCCCTAACGGGGTTCTAATTTCGAAAGGTAAATCCAAACTACCGCACACACATGCTCAGTGGTACAAGATTTCTAATAAGGTCAAAATGTCACCTTAATCCTAGAGACAGGTTATTCATACTCTGATCATACAGAATTCGAAAATGAAAGTGGTACCGCAAGGTACTTTTAGCTGAGTCAAAATCAACTTTCAAATCAAAAGGTATCTCATGTATTACCAAAACTAATACATGAGACTTACGAAACTAAAATGATTACAAAAATATGAAAGAACATGTACCGACGAAGTCAAATACAAATACCGACACCATGCTAGACAAAAAAGGTATTATCAAAAACATGTACGAGGAAACCTATCATTAAAGTGTATTACAAAATAACCTAAATAGAAATGTAATCCCTTACCACTTAATACCGCGGAAATAAATAACTCGTACGTGATAAAAAGCCGCTATACGCGTTTGCCCAAATCTAAAAATTGAAACATAATTTATAAACAAAATAGTATTATACTTACTAAATTATTCTTTTAATAACATTGAAAATATACCATATTAAGTCTATAACCAAAACCAATATACTTCATTTGTACACTCATTACTAATCTCCATCCGTCCACCAACCAAGGAAGGAGACAATTTTCATTCCACCCACATACTAACAACATTAATACTCCCTCCTGTCAACATCTCTCCCTCCTTATAATATTCATTCATTACATTCCACAATACAACACACAAACACAGGCACACATCACATTTCAACTTTCTTTTCTCTTTCTCCTCTCTTTGGTTTGTCATCTACTCTCCTCTGCCACCATCTCTTTTATTTATTTACTATCATTATTATTATCTTCAAGTCACATCTCTCTGTCCATCTCCCTATCTCACATGAAACCATCTCAAACACTCACACCCATCACAACTAGTAAAACAAGACTCGATCATTGCTACTCCCTCCGTTCCGGATAAATGTTCCTACTTTCTAATTACTGTTCCTAAAGACTTTTGATATACCTAATCTCTACCATTCTTCCTAGTATACCCTTAAAACTTCATTTAATATAGCACATCCTATTGAAACTCGCTATTTAGAATAGTGGAACTCAATTAATGTTCATGGGTACTATCGTCAGAATATATTTTACAACACATCATTAATTACATTTCTTAATTCATGTGCTTTGTCAACTAGGAACATTTATTCAGGACGGAGGGGGTATTTAAATACTTCATATTTCAATAACTAAACAAGGTTTGTACAGAAGGGAGAGATTTGTACCTCGGTACCGGTGCGGCGGCGCCGCCTTTTCTCTCTCTCAGCTTTTTCTTTGTTCTGCCATTGCTCTCTCTCGCTCCCTCTCCGTATATTGTTTGTTTAACAACTCTTTCATACCTTCCCTATTATTTATACCTAACTCTTTAGGGTTTCTAACCCTAACCGAGATTCTTAGCCAAGACGGGCCAATAATTAACTATGTGTTGACTCAATAGGAATAGCATTAATATAATTAGTCAAAAGTGGGCTAAGCCCAACTCACATAATTTAAAACTATCTAACTAGGTTTAATTAGAAACTTTATATCCCAATTATAAAATAGCATGAATAATAATTTAAAAATAATTTTATACCAAATAGGGAATATAATACTCCTACCCCCTACAAAGAAGTTTAGTCCTCTAAACTTAACGTACCTAGTCAAAAAAGAGGTCGGGATACTTTTCTCGCATTTCTTCCTCTAGTTCCCAAGTAGCCTCCCTCTCAGTGTGATTAGTTGACTTCACCTTCACATACGGGATAGTTAGCCTTTTAGTACTTGATCCTTTCCGCAGTCAACAATATGAACAGGTTGTTCATCATAACACAAATTTTTCCAGAGTCGTAACGGTTTATATTCAATCACATGGCACGAATCGTGGACATATTTTCTCAACATGGAATCAAGAAAAACATTGTGGACTCCGACAAGTGTAGGTGGCAAATTTTCTCTAGTAAGTAATTTTATTAGAAAAAAGAAAGAATGTACAATTTGGAAGACAATATGTCCACCAAAAGGTAAAAAAGTAAAAAGATGAAAAGAAAATTAAAACACAAAGGTAAGTTGAATGAGACACAAACTAATAGAGTACTGATGCAAATAATTATGGCACAACGTCAAGGGCTTCAAGTCAAGTTCCAACTTGTCTAGTTACGAGAGCACATGCAAAGAAGTTCAAAGCAAAAATTAAATGGGTTGATTCAAGGTGTTTAGAGTCAAGCAAATTCACGAGGACGCTTTGAACATGATCCGCGCACTCAACAAAGATGAATCAACTTGATTCAATGTCATTCTACATATTCAGGGAACAGAAGAGGCCTTAGCGCAAATTCTGGAACTTCTGCACTCCATCTCAGTGCTAGTGATGAGCGCTAAGGCGCAGCGAGCGACAGTGCGCGCAAATTCCAGAACCATCAGCGTTAAGGCGCACGCTGAGGCGCTGGTCATAGGCACTAAGGCACAGTATTGTTGCGTTAAGGCGCCATGATAAGTGATTTGCACGCATTCCAGAAAGTTAAGAAAGTTAAGCACTGAGGCATGCGCTAGGCCGCAGCACTTTCGACTCAGTTTAGAAAGTCAATGATGCAAATTATAGCACAACATCAAGGGTTCCAAGTCACGTTCCAACTGGTCCGTAACAAGAGCACGTGCAAGGAAGTTTAAAGAAGAATTAAATTGGTTAATTCAAGGTGTTTGGAGTCTAGCAAATTCACGAGGACACTGTGATCATGATCCGCGCACTCAACAAAAATGTATCAACTTGATTCAATGTCCATAGATTCAGGGAACTAGAGGGCGTTTTGGAAATTTTAGAACTTCTGCACTGCGCCTCAGCACTAGTGAGGAGCACTAAGGTGCAGCGAGCAAGCATGCACGCAAATCCCAAAACCTTGCACTGAGGCGCGCGCCTTAGGAGCTGTCCAAGCGCCGCGATATGTGATTTGCACGCATTCCAGAAAGTTAAGCGCAGAGGTGTGCGCTAGGGCGCCACGCCGCAGCCTATTCGACTCAGTTTAGGGAAGTCATTCTTTTTTTTTTAAGACAGATTATTTTTAGTTTCCTTTTCGGTTTTCTTTCCTAGTTTTGGGCATGTAATAATTGCCCTAATTAGTGAGATATTTTTCCAAACTATGGGATGCACGTGTACCAACCCTCTACTTGAGTTGTTATTCCACTTTGAAGGTCATGTGAAACATTTCCTCCAACTCCACATAATGTTGCATCTCCACCCTATAATGAATTTCTAGATTTAAACCACTCAAGAACCTAGACATAGTAGCCTCTTTATCTTCTTCGACATTAGCCCAAATCATAGCAATCTCCAACTCCTGAAAATAATCCTCCACACTCCGGCTACCTTGTCTAAGCCTTTGTAATTTCAGGTAAAACTCCCAGTAATAATGGCTTGGCACAGACTACTTCCTCATGACTATTTTCATCTCTTTCCACATCTCTACCGGAGGTTCTCTATTTCGCCTCCTGTTCAACACTAGATCATCCCACCAAACAATAGCATAGTCGGAAAATTCTATAGCAGCAAGTTTTACCTTCTTCATGTCGGAGTATAGTTGTGGAAATCGAAGACTAACTCCACCTTCTTCTCCCACTCAAGATAAACTTTGGGTTCTTACCTTGAAACGATGGAATCTTCATCTTAATACTACCCATTCTATTATCTTCCCGATTCCTAGCTCCTCTACCATCGATGTCTCCTATTACCAGCTACAGAATCTCGATCATCTTCATCAAAACCAGTTCCATAATACTCTTCATCTTCATCTCTCACTCCCCTAGGTTGGACTCTCTCCCTTCCATGCCCATTAGGAGCGTTTTGTGGTTGCCCCTCACGAGCATTCTCCATCTGATCTATTCGTTCATGTACCTGCTCCAATTCCAACCTCATCACACGCCTCATCTTACCCATCATAGCCTTCATAAATACCTTCGGCAGTGTTCTTATAACAGTTGTGAGGCATGATTGCTGTAAAACAAAACTTAAAAAAAAATAATTAAAATAAAAAGGGACGTGACACTCCCTCTCGTGTTTCTCTCAACGAATGATTCACTCAATTTTCACTTGTGTTTCACTCAATGAATTCGGCGTTTACCCTCTAATATACTCAACACTCTTGCCTTTTTCCACTTGAAGAATTTCTCTTTTGATTCTTTGAAACTAATCAAACAATACTCGGCAATTCACCAAGAACTTACCAAGAGGATTCGGGTTATATAAGCAAAACGCAGTCAAATTAGGATTCCAGGAACAAATTTTTGACGAGAGAATTTTTTTGGTCTTTGGGGTGGGATGTTTTTTTAGGCTTAATGGAACCCTAATAGATGAAAGCAATCAAATCTTTTATAGGGTCAATTTCACCATTGACTTATCAAACGGTAATCCATCATCATCTATGGCGTATTCATTATACCAAGGTTCTTGATTTGCATCAAGTCACGAGATTCGTCAATTGAAAAGGAACCAAGAATGTTCTCCGATCAGATTTGGGGAAAGACCTCGACCCGTTGATTCAAAACAAACAAGAACCTTGGTATAATTGACCTCAACCCGTTGCTTGATGCGAATCAAGAACCTTGGTAGAATGAAGACGCCACAAACGATGATGGATTACCATTTAATAAGTCAATGGTGAACGCCATGGAAGAGAATTCCGATAAGTTCAGTTAGTTCATCAAGAACCAAAAAATACTCGCAATATAATTTCTGAATTGTTCGTGTCTTTCATTACATAAGACGCCTTTTATAGGCAGAAAGAAATACAAAGAAAGTCCCTAAAATATCTCACTAATTAGGCAACTAATTACATGCCCAAAAATAGGAAAGAAAACTCAAAAGGAAAATAATTTATCTTAACAAAAAAAAAGAACGACTTTCCTAAACTGAGTCAAACAGGACTGCAGCGCGGAGCCCTAGCACACGCCTTAGTGCTTAACTTTATGGAATGCGCACAAATCACATATCGTGGTGCCTTAGCGCAGCAATACTGCGCTTTAGCACCTCTGACCAGCACCTCAGTATGAGGGTTCTGGAATTTGCATGCACACTCCCTCGCTGCGCCCTAGCACTCGTCGCTAGTGCTGAGGTGCAGTGCAGAAGTTCCAAAGTTCCATACATTGCACAAACGCCCCTCCAGTTCCCTAAATCTGCAGATGACATTGAATTAAGTTGATACATCTTTGTTGAGTGCGCGGATCATGTTCAAAGTGTCCTTGTGAATTTTCTTGATTCCAGACATCTTGAATCAGCCCGTTTAATTCTGCTTTAAACTTCTTTGCACGTGCTCTCATAACAGGACCAGTTGGAACTTGACTTGGAACACTTAACGTTCTGCCATAATTATTTGCATCAAGTACCACCCCCGATCTCGACATGGATCGCTAATGGAAACTCCTGTGAATGCACCAAAAGTTGAAGTCCAGAAGGATGAGAGGAATGAAAGCATTTCAAATGCGAGTGCTCGATCATGGAAAATTCTGGAATTTCTCGGCGTTGAACAGCAGTGAAGAATTCCACACTCCATGTTGGACAAACACGCTTCATCCTTGACAGGCCCAAAACCGCTAAATGCGATGAGAACACGACCTTCAACAGAGGAAGGACAGACCCACTACTCCCTCAAAGAGCCAAACAATACGTACCAACCTTCAAGCCACAATGCAGTGAGGAAATAGGTGCTCATGCATCCCACACTATTATCTACACATACCATGTTAAGGGAGAGTGCCATCCACGACCAACACCTTTCCCTCTAGTCATTGGTATTTTCAACCTATTATGCTCAAAAAAACATGCAAAGCAGCAAAAGCTTTCAATTTGAACGGGGACCTTCAGTTTCAAATTAAAGACGCTAAAGGAAAATAGGAAGGGAACGACTAAACTAAATATCTGCAAAAAAGACTCAGTCGTATATTGCTAGCGGGATCCAAAATTCATGACTAGCGACCAGGAGAGCAAATAAAATGGAAAGGAAGGAGAATTTCTGATAAAGCAGGTAACTCCTCCTCCTCTAATTCTTAATCTTTAGATTCCTTAGAAAGTGCAAATTCCAAAAAAATAAAAATAAAAAAGGCACTATCTTTCATGAGGAATCTCAAAATAGGAGCACCTTGGAGAGTAGGCAGTGGTCTGTAGTCCAGGAAAAGAAAAGAGTAAAACAAAAAATTCTCCAACCACGTGATCCTCTCAAAAGCATAGCCTGATCAAACTCCGAGCTACAAAACAAAGACAAGGAAGGAAAAGATGATGACAATCGTGAACGAATTTGGGCTCGCATAAGCTTTGTAAGACCTACTACAGCATTCCAACAATTCCTTTGAACTCCAAATTTACTCTTGGTGACACTGTGCCAAAGGAATGAGGCTCTAAGAAAAACTGCCAAAGCCATTTACCAACGAGGGAGATAAAAGCAAATTCCTAATACCTAGGTCACGTCCTCCTTGGGAGGACACACCACATTCCAAGAAGTTAACGATCCTTCCCTCCTCACCAGTTATGCCCACAAAAACATCTCCTAAACCCCTTTAACTTCTCCGCCACACTAAGTAGAATCCAAAAAGAGAGAAAGAACTAATAGAAATGTTTGAGAAACGACTTGAACAAGTTCAACCTATCAGCTAAAGAGAAATATGTGTTTCTATTTATCTAAACTTTTGGACCCCTTAACACAAAAGGCGAATGGTGTACAAGGATTAACCGAGGTAGATAAAAAGCAACTCCGAAGTGCGCACCTCATCAACGAGGCGTACTCGCTTAAGGCTTGGTCCCCAATATTAAACACTGCCAGACCAAACTTAGACAAATTAACCTTTGAACCAGAAACAAACTCAAAAAAAATTCAAAACTTTCAACAAGTTTTGGCTTAAATTTTAACCATATTAGCAATCTGTGTTACATTACATGGACGCTTTAGCCTAAGTACCCGTGTAGACATGACATGACGTGTGTGGGTGTGGCAGTTGGACACCTACATTTAGGGTAAAACCTTAAAATTTTGCCAGGTCAGATAAGCACTTGTATCCAATTCTCGTACCTGAGTCCATGTAGTTAGCAATAAAACTTGTATACTTTAATTAAGTTATTGAACATTTACTCATGTCAGATGATGATGCTCATTGATGGGTTATTTGAGTTGCTAATCAAGATTATTGAGCTTTCCTTTCAACTCTCCTATTCCTTGAGGCCTTTAAAGAAAGGCACTTTCATGAGTCCTTTAAAGAAAGGCACTTTCATGAGTCCTTTAAAGAAAGGCACTTTCCTGAGTCTCTAGCAACCAAGAATAGTGCTACTGGTAAATTGCATGGTATAAAACATTTCATTTCTAACCAGTGGTGCCTTCATTTCATTCAAACCAGTCTCATTACTAACAGCATCTTGCTTCAAAATTCAAGGATGAAGAACCACCACTTCCATCTAATTTACCAGTAGCAGTATTCTTGGTTGCTAGAGACTCAGGAAAGTGCCTTTCTTTAAAGGCCTCAAGGAATAGGAGAGTTGAAAGGAAAACTCAATAATCTTGAAATGAAACAAAATAATGCACACAACTTTTGGTGAAAATTGCATGGTATAAACCATTAACAAGTAACACAAGTTACAGAAGTGATCAAAATAAACCTATGAGTAATGAAAAAAATAAAATTGGGCAACAACATTCAGAAAAATAATCTATGAGAAGTGAGGATTGTGTCAGGACAACATACAGAGCAGACTGTAAGTTCAATCTTTGCCACTAAAGTAAGATTTGCAACACATTCGATCATATAGTTATAATTTTGAAGTAGATGCTCTTAAAATGTGAAGATAGAAAATAGCTTGCAAACAGCTTAGACAGTTTTATCTAACATGAACTTAATTATGATGTCGAGAGACAGGAACTCTTGAGCTTTCGAATTTACCTAATATGCAGTTATTTGAAGTTTGACCTTGAAATGAGACACTGAATAGAAGAAAAGTTGCTCCCAGAAGTTGCAGCCCTGTGATTAACATTGCAAACCGGGTCCACCAAAGCCACCTCTTGTACCTAATCTATTAGTGATGAATTTAGCAGTATTAATTCAGTGTCTATCTAGAAACGGCGATCTGGATAAATAAGTCCATGCACAAGCCTTGTCACTTAATTTTATACTTGAAATCTAAAATTTCATATTATGCAATATCTTCAACAATAAATGGCTAAATATAGATTGTCATTTCATTTATATTACAAATAACTAAAAGCCATAAGTATCTGAACAATCAAATATCTAAGAGCAAACATCACCGATTGCAATGCACAGTAGAATACACAGTAGAATAGCAGCATGACTGATAAATGATTAAGAATACAATTTTTTTTTTTTATAAGAACACAATTATGTTAAATTACAAATTTATTTCACTGCTATCATGTTTGCACGGAGCTCAGTGTCGAATAAAACACTTTCTATACAAATTATGGAGCTGCAGTTAACTTATGTTCAAGGAAAAGGTTCCTACAGCTATCCAAAGCAAACAAATGAAGCCATAAACCATTTCATGTAGTTGGTTCATCCAATGAAACTCAACTGTCAAAGAAACAAAAATGCACACGTCTGACAGTCAATTAAAGTTCTTTCTTTCTCATGTTAGTGGATTTTTACAATTTCAGTAAAGAATACAGATTCACATAGACAAAATGCACACATTTCAGCAATCAATTATACACACAGATACATAGAGTTTTGTGAAATTTGATTCGAACAGCACTTTCTGACTCTTCACAAATATCCCCTCAATGTACCCAAAGGATTGGGAAATCTAGAGCAAAGAAAGTTCCCAGCAAGATAATTGATTATTCAGTTTTCCAAGTGGATGATACCATTAGTAGATCTAACCGCCAAAACTACCACAGATATCAATATCAAAGTAACCTAAACCCGAAAAAGGGTTGCAGATTGTAATTAATCCCCCTCGAGAACATAGGTAGGTTCCATTTCATGTACAAGAAATGTTTACTTGGAAAGCAAGACAATATAAAGAACAATTTCACACACTAAGACCAAGTCTAGTTATTGCTCTCACAGAAATGGATGTGGTTTGTAGGCCAACGGTAAGGCGATTTTGGCAAAAATGATAAACCCATTATGCAATATCTACTGTTAGTGAATAAAGGGTATTATGAAGGGTGCTAGTTGTAACATTATGGTTATATGCACGTATATACAAAATCCCCTAGCCTAACCAGTTGAGGGTTATGGCTTCCAAATCATACTTCATTCTTCTCTCATTCTTTATTGCTTAACATGGTATTAGAGCACGGATCTTTATAAAAATACATGTGCTGATCGATTTCAATTGCTTTTCCATTTTTTTTCCTTTTTTTTTTCTTTAATTCTTTTGGGTCTCTCTTCATGATTCAGTGGAAACATGAATTAGTAGAGACATGCTTCAACGACGAAGGTCTCTACGTTTGGTATTATGTCGCCAAGGATGTGCGACACAGATTGAGGGGTTCAGAAGCAGTTGGTTGAGGGGTGACGGCGACGTGCGCACCCAGTTCGCAAAGTGCACAGCGTCGCCATCCACCAAATTGTCGTACCCTAATCTGATCAAAGTGGGTCTATTTTGGATTTCTTCTTGGACAAGCACCACCCAGAGAGTTTCGCCGGCCTGAGACGACGCCGGCAGTGGCTTCCAAATCATACTTTATTCTTCTCTCATTCTTTATTGCTTAACATCTACAACAAGTGGCTATGGTGTTTCCCTCTTGAGTCACATTCACTTTAGCATCAAGTTATATAGAGAAAATTTGGGATGCAAAACTGAACTCAAATCTCTCCTCGCCGCCTCCTCTGTCTCAACTTTTGTACCTTTTTCTTATTCTTCCCACTACAGAGTGGAATTTCCTAGTCCCTTCTAGGACTAACTTTGTTGTTGTGAATAGATTTGAAAATCTGGTTCAATCCAAAAGATAAGTTGGAACATTGATATAGGTCCTTCCATAAATTATGCGAGTCATTGGAATAGTGGCTTTATCATATTTGCCTTTATATCCGTACCACTGTTCGGAATGCCTCGTTATTGACTACCTTACTTTGGCTCTTCAGATTTCCTTTATGCTTCTCTTTCCATTTTTCTCACATGCAGACCAATCCTATCTCTTAGAATCTGCACGTTTTCAAGAACCATGGTAATAAGTCGGTAAAAATTATGAGCACTTGAAAGATTGACTTGACATATTGATGTCTCACCACTACTCTAATAGTTGTATTGCGAGGTCTTGGGTTCTCGATCCTAGAGGTAACTTTTCTACTGGGTTCTTCTCGGTTTGTTTAGGTCACCCCTGTACTCACGTGCTACTTATGTTACCCATCGCTTCTTTTATATGGAAATTTAGGGTTCCACATAAGTTGAAGGCTTTTGCTTGCTTTTTTTGTTAGTATATTGGAGGGTATTTACGTAATTGAGCTAAGTGGAGTCTAGTATAATAATCAAGGAACACATAACATGTAAAATAAGAAAGAATACAATACCTAATATACGTATTATCTCCATTGTTCATCTCTCTCTCTTCTCTCCTTCACTGATCTCCCTCTCTGTGTTATCTATTCCATTGTTATCTATTCATTGCCACTACTGATTCAAATGTGATCGGATCAATAATAGTTGATAAACAGAAACTTGAGAGGTTTTCAAACACCTTTGGCATTGGGTTATTGAATCCTGACGTCGATAGTCACGAAAAGTGCAAAAGTCTTTGATGATTGATTGAGGTCTGAGGAAGATCCGATATGCTGCGTCGGGAGAGGGTGGCGCATGGAGAGAAATATCTGTAGAGAAATATCTGTGCCTAGCTCTCGAAATATCTGTACAGGATTGCGGTTAATCAAGATGAGATGGTTGGTTATGTCCTTGAGGTTGCGGGGGGCGGGGCAACATGGAATCCGTCTTTTCAAAGGGATCTTCAGGATTGGAAGCTTGAAGAACTTGGTGAGTTTTTTCAGTCGCTGTATGCCCATTCGGTGAATGGCAGGTAAAAAAAACCGGGTTTTCTCGGTGAAAGTTTCTATTCAGCCCTAAAAGGTAGTAGTGGTCTCTCTTATCCTTGGAAGGTGGTTTGGAAATCTAAGGCCCCAAGTAGAGTTGCCTTTTTTGCTTGGGAGGCCTCTCAGGAGGCTATTCTCACGGGTGACAACCTAAGGGCGAGGAAAAGGATTTATGTTAATTGGTGTTTCATGTGCAAGAACGATGCAGAGAGTGTAAACATTTGTTGTTGCATTGTCCTGTAGGGAGATATGGAACACTATTTCGCCTTGTCAACGTGTCTTGGGTTATGCCAAGATCCATCTTAGATCTTTTTCGGAGTTGGGCTCTGTTTAAGAGGAAGAGGAGGTCCGTTTTGTGGGAAGCAGTTCCTTTAGCTATTTGTCTTCGAGAATGTGGAATTAAACATCGATCCGTTGAAGACGGATATTTTTTGGAATCTTCGATTCTGGTGCACTGAAAATATAGAGAGATCAGGGAATTCTAGTGTAGATATTCTTGATAGTCTTATGTTTTTATAGCTCTTTTGGTAGTATACCCACTGTATACAAAGGATGCGCCACCTGTTTTGGCATAGTGATTTATATATCTTGTACTTATCAAAAAAACAAATGACCAATTTGTTTACTTTGATTACTCGTGAGTTAGTTTTTGAAACTTTCAGGGACCTGGATGACAGTTTCATAAAATTCAGGGACCTGGCCGTCAGTTTTGTAAACTTGGATGGCTGGTTTGACAGATTGGTCAAGTTAGATGACTGTTCTGACAGATTAACTGATTGATGGGTACTAGTGTGTGAATTGTGATGGCAGAAGATGGAAAACCTATTGAGAACATTGTGGGAAAAAGTGACTGTTGTGTCCACTCAATCTAAGGCTGATTAACGTTATTTGGAGGCTGGCAGATCTAACTTTGCAAAGTGGGGGGTTCCTGGTACAAGTGAACATGGGTGGTTTAAATAAAGGAACACTTGTTAAAATGTGTCCTACCGAAGCAAAGGAGGGCAAAATGACGAAGGATGAGGATATTATGTTGTTTCCTGAGATTGTGAATTGTATTAGTAAGAAGGTGATATGTGATCAATGAGTATTTTACTCCTTTATTAGGTGTCTCTTAGGCTTAATGTTTGCTAATTCTCGAGTTTTGTAGTATAAGAGTGGTTTTTAGTGTTGTTTTCTAGTTCCAATGACTTGGAGGATCAACGGTGCCAATTAGAAGTAAATTGGAGTCAAAATTAGAAGCTCAAGGGAGCCTTCAAGTCAATCCATAATGCTCAAGGAAGCCATCCGATGTAACACCAAAAAGAGTACGATACCTAATATACGTATTATCTATATTGTTCGTCTCTCTCCCTCTCTCTCCTTCACCGATCTCCCTCTCTCTGTTATCTATTCCATTGTCGCTACTAAGTCACACTGGTGCTTAAACAAATGAACGGTGGCTGGAGATGGAGGCACAAGTCATCCAAGGCTCTCTCACCAAGACATGTCTAATGTGTACGAATCAGACAAGACTGGCGAGCATCTCTTTCTACATTGTCCAGTGACTTAGAAACTTGGCAGCTTTGGTGTGGAGAGTGTTTGGAAGTAAAGGATTGGTCCATCGTCAGTTGAGACACTTCTTCTCAAAGATTTAGAAGTTTTGGTAATATTTTACAGATGAGGTGTGCTTAGGACGTTGTGCTGTGTTTGCCATTTTCTAGTGTTCATGGACAGAGAGAAGTGCTCATATATTTCAGATCAGCCACTCAGTTTCCCTCTTGGTGTGGATTTAGCTTCTGTGGACCAATCTCGAATTCTGTTAGGTATGGGAGAGTCATGCTTCACTAGTTTTTTTTTTTTTTCTTGTTTTCTTTTGCATTTTTTATTTTAGGTGAACTTTTGGTCCTCCTTATATTGTGCATTCAATACTTCTATGGAGATGTATAGTTTGACAGCTCTGAGAATATATTCTTTTCCTGTTGTTGACCTCTTCATAGTTCATACCCGAACTTCACTTTTGTGAACTTTCATAAATTAGTACAAGTTCAGTTATCAACTTCAAAAGTTTTCTTTTACAATGATAATTATAAATAAACTTAGTCCAGGAGAAATACTTTCATCTGAAATGCACACATTATTTTTGAAATTTCTGATAACAAAACCAAACACTCTTCCAAAATACCTAATGAATTGGGCCAAGTACTTAAAGATGCAACTTCTTATACACATGATCACAAGTAATAAAAAATAAACCAACCAATATGAGATACATAGAGACATGCTTATCCTAACATGACAGAACATGGGAAAAGTCATGGCCGGCTACTACCTAGTACAGAGACATAACCAGCTGAAAGATGAACTTGCTTCTTTGCAAGCAAGATTGAAACATGGAATGACTAAATTGTTCCATAATGGTGATTTACTCATCCGACAGCTCAAATAGTCCAATTTTTATATCTGAGAAACATGGAACATAATAAATAAATATTCAACATACATTTATTCTATCATATTAAAAGTACCATTAATTGTAACTTCTACTTTCACATAAATTCTCGGTCAAAATTTAATTAAATCGACCACAAACATAAGAAGTCAACTGAGTTTTTACGTGGAACTTGAGGGAGCATTTAATAGATTAAATCAATATTCATGGCCTGCTACTACCTAGTATAGGGACATAACCAGCTGAAAGATGAACTTGCTTTTAAGCAAGCAAGATTGAAAATGCAACGACTAATGCGCAATAGTTACATAACAATATAGCATGATATACTCCCTCTGCTCAAATAGTCTAGTTTCTATATTCAAAAGTCAACATGAGCAATATTAAATAAATATTGTATATACATTTTTTTATTCAATCATATTAAAAACCATTAATTGCAACTTTTGTAATAATGTAAAAACAAGTACTCCCACCGTTTCAAATTGAGTGTCCCTCCAAAATAAGTTTCTTTTTGTATGAAGTTACTTAATTCACCGTCGATGTCTTTCATGTCCTAATTTTTAGTACTTCCGATACTACAGTGTGAACACGGGATATGTGCTACCAAAATGCCCTAAGAGTCAACTTTCTTTTTTTTTTTTTTCTAAATATTATCCTCATTTTGAGACTCATGGAGTGATTCTCACATAAATCGGCAGTCAAAATTTAATCAAATTGACTATATAATAAAAAAACAAAATAAAATATGGTAAAAATTGGAGTCTTTACGTGGAACCTGAGGGGAGAATAAAATAAATAAATCAAATCGCAAATGGTGAATAACAAAGATTACCCGTCTTTCGTGGCGAATGAGAGCATCAACAACTAGGGTTTCAGGAGGGGAACTGAGGATCATCATCGCCGTAGCTCTCTGGGCAATCGCCGTTCGAATCATGGCAGCAATTCTCACACCAGAAACCAATACGATCACCATGAATGGGAGAAGAACCTTAAATCTACAATTTTGATAGGCAACGCCGATTAATATAACGCCGAAGATTATTATGATCACGTTCGAAACCCCCAAAATCACCGCCGACCATCTCAGCTTCTTCAGGTTTGATGATCTCAATGCAGCCATCTTCTTCTACGAGAACCAACATAGAAATAAAAAAAATTTTAATAAAAAATTTACAAAGAAGTCTCTTGAATTTTTATTTTTTTCTGATTATTCTCTTTCTTTTTTTTTCTTTTCTTTTTTTTTTCTTTTTTTCTTTTTTGGAGGGAAAGAGCCAAAGAGGGAGGGAGGGTGGGTGATCGGACAGGAAGAAGGTGGCGGAAGCAAAAATGTATGCAACCGGGAATTCAATTTTAGAATTGAAAATGGTTAATAACATTACAAGTCCCTCGACTATGCTCAATTTTATCAGTAGTTCATTAACAAAAAAATTTTAAATTTTAGTCCTAAGAGTATCAAAAATTAGATATGCTTAGTTTTTTTGGTAGATGTCGTTAAGATTTATCTGTTAAATTAGTTATGTGCCTAATACGTGACTCTGGTTATGGGTTTTTATGGAATTTTATGTACCCCGCTTTGTGTATTACTCAAACACCAAACATTCACATTCCAACAATTCACTCATACAAAATCGAAGGACCTTCTTTGTCGATATATTCTAGGGTTTTTCGTTCATCACCTAATCAGAATCAATTAAAGGAAATGGGCACATTGTGGAGTATTCGAGAAGTTGGCACTATAATTGACCAAAATAACCTTTACTGTAAGTATTCGACGAATCTCACTTACCCTGTATCGATTATTCAAAAAAAAAAAAAAAAAAAACTCAGTTTTTCCCCCAAAAAAAGTCAAGATTCTCTATAAAAGTTCATAGTTATTCGTATATTGTAGTAATTTATTTGTGTGCAGTGTGGTCCATTATATATATATATATATATATATATTTATAGTTGTTTATGGTAGTGTAGTGTGGTCCATCAGTAGTGTCATTAACCCTACACACACGTTTTTTTTTTTTAGCTTGTGTGGTCCCTTTGGGGTTTGTTTATAATCATTCTAAGTCATGTAATGTACATTTTTCAGTTGAAAATTCCATGTATTTTACATTGAAGATTCACCATGGGGGCTACATAGAATCCAATACTGAGAGGGTTTATAAAGAGGGTTATATTGACTTTGTTGATTGTGTGGATGGTGAAAAACTATCGGTAATGGACATTAATAGCATGTTTAAAAAGTTGAGGTGTGTTGATGAAGAGGATAACATCATGTTCTATCAATATTTAAAGCCTAGTTGTGATTTGAGCAATGGCTTGAAACCATTAGAGAGAGATAAGGATATGATTGAAATGATTAAGTATGTGAAGGACCACAAAGTGAATGATATATATGTATATTGAACATAGATACTCTGTGATTGATTCATTTGTTGATAATTTATTTCTATTTGGTTCAAGTTCTATGGCAATTGAAGACCTAGATGATCAACTTGCTCAGCTGTTAGGTCCATAAGGTTGTGTTCAGAATATAGGTTAGAGGGGGGGTGAATAGCCTCTATGATGTTTATTAAAAATTTCATCCTATTTTAAAATTTAAGTTGAAAAACATGGATGAAATAATTAATATGAATAGGACATCTTCCTAGTTTAAGCAACACAGCCGATATAGTGGAATCAGCTGATATTCTTCAGCAGACTTGAAGAATAGCTGATAGGAAGATATTGTTATACTTAGCTGGTATAGAAGATTTTAAGCAGCGGAAGAATAAACAGCATAAGTATAGCAGACAAGATTAAAGCAACTGTAAACAAATAGGTACAAGTTTACCATAACAGCAAACTAAAATCTTGTATTAGATACATCAATTACTTTCCACAACCAGATTGCATAAGATTTATATCATAAATTACAGGAAAAAGAAGTAAAGATTGAGTGTAATAAAATATAATTTATATTAAAATTTAGCAGAGGTTTGCTCAAAGACAAACATGCTTAGTACATCAACCTAGACTCTCTATCCTAGCAATCTCTTAGGAAAGAAAAAGGAGAGGTCAAGAAAGCGAAATCAAATCTTTCGAAAATACATTGGAAGATATAGTCAATATTTATTGAGTTGTCTTCCTATAGTATCAACTCGATAGATTTGTTGTGAGAAGAAAATATTAGGTGTTGTTCAAATAACAAGTATTTGAACAACTGAGTGCTGAGCATTCGGCCAGGAGTGAGGACAATTCATTTCACAATCGACAGCCCTTATAATGTAGTATAAGTGTACTGATATGAATGCAATATGGATTATTATGCTCTGGTTCTTCATCGGACATCTTCAAGCTTGATCAGTCTTCAACAACTTGCAAAATGCTTGGTCTCTAGCTGTGAATTTGAAGTGCAGCAACTGAAGAGACTGAGTCTTTCGAAGGAAGAAAGAACTCAAATCAAGAACAAAGTTTTTGATCAAGCATGACTTCTTAGCCTTTGGAATTTCTGTTTTCTCTCCCACAAAGTGTTTGTTCTTACACTTGTGTTTTCTCACTTTTGGTGTGGTTTCAGATTGAAAGAACAAAGAACAATATCAACATCAACCACCAACACCTTTTGAATGAGAGAATGAGAGGTTTTTTTTATAGGCTGGAGAAGATGAAGGAGTCATTGAGGCTTTGATGAGTTTTTGCCCGTTGAAGATCTGGATCATTAATGGATCAGAGTGCATTGTTCAAACTGTTGGGCATAGACCTTCCGTTTAAGCTTTTGTCTTGAAGTTGGTCCGTGAATCAGGCTGGATGAAAGAGACTTGATGAGCAGGCCTGGGATGTAGCGCACTGTGTTTGGCCTTTTATGAAATGTAATCTTGGAGACTGGGACCAATACATGAAAGAGGAAATGTCTTCTGAATAATAGTAAAAGCACAGACATCGATGCGTATCTAGAGTTGTCAGGAAGATCTTGTAACAAATGTATTTTGACTTGTAGCATTGAGCAATGACCGATGTTCTTCTTGTGAATAATCAGCTTCTCTGCAGTTGTCTGATGAAGAGCATGGCTGATACTTGGATCTGCCGATGTAAACTGCTGTGATAAAGAATGCCGATAAGACTTGGCTGGTGGAGATGTCTGCTGGTGAGACATTGATGGTAGACATGTCTGCTGGCAAGACACTGCTGGTATAGATGTCTTGTTGGCATTAGTAGAGCTAATCCATATGAAGAGTCATCTTTTCTTGGTAGGACAAAGACTTGGACATGTACAAAGACTTCCTAGTCTAATGATCTATGCATTGTTTCATTCAGCTGCCACACTAACCGGTACGGAGCCCTTTTAGCCACTTCTGAAACATACGTTGTAATGGGAACAAGCAAA
This sequence comes from Platycodon grandiflorus, assembly GCA_016624345.1. Lineage (NCBI taxonomy): Eukaryota > Viridiplantae > Streptophyta > Magnoliopsida > Asterales > Campanulaceae > Platycodon > Platycodon grandiflorus. The sequence continues at coordinate 34,474,575 of CM028369.1, read as the reverse complement.
TCACTGTGTTGGAATATGCAAACATATGTATCAGCTGTTTTCACAGGCATATTCCTAACAATCTCCTCTTATTTTCTTGGGACCATTACTACAATTGACATATACATACGGCTCTTAAAGCAGATGTTCAATCCTTAGTAATAACATGCCTTCTAATGAATGATCATTTTATATCAAGGCATGCCCTAGGTTGATCTTACAAGCGATAGCGTATGTATAGTCACTTATTGCTACGAATTTACAGACTCAATAAATGAAGGTACAAATACGAAGCAATAACACGCACATTTTTAAGCAATTATGAGATATAATTGATGAGTAGGCCATAAAGATATTTTTCATGCTATATAATGTGTATAAGTTGAAGCATTTTGAGCAAGAAAGAGTTTTTGAATCAGCATACTTAATTGAATTGATTAAGTATCAGATAATAATTAAAAAGTTCCTTTCTTGTGTAGACTTTTTATAAGAAAGTAGTTTGAAGAGAAATGCTGATGATATAAAGATGCAGAGATAGTTTTAAATAACAGCGCCATATAAAAAAATAGTTATTTAGATATTGCTGTTGAAGAATTTTCTCCAGATGATCGGACAACTTGATTAGTCATGTTGATCATATTTTTAGCACGGAGTATAAGATAAATTTCTTTACACAGAACTCTCCTCCTAATGTTGATTATATTTTTAGTACGTATAATGTTGATCATATTTTTAGTACGTATCTCAATTTTTAGTATAAGAAGAACTCTCCTCCTATTTTTAGGATGGGATGTATCTATCATGTTGATTAGCTATTTTTCTTGTATGTATATGTCGACTTATGTATATAAACTCTCCTCCTTAATGGTCACAAGCGAAATCTGATAGCACTCCTCCTTAAGGACATAAGTATGCGAATATGTTATAGTGCACAGCCATAATGTATAAGATATACATATCAAAAGTAGGGAGTAAAGTACGCAAGCAAGTTGTAACTTGAGGATTTTGTTCCATTGCTTGTAAAGAGATTTTACAAGAATGAGCTTTGAAGAAGAGCTGTGTTTGAGAAAATAGTATTACTAAAAATTGCTGATTGTTATAACTGCTTATTCAGTCTTCTTCTCAAGATATATACCCAAGTGTGATACCAACTGAGTTGTCCTTTTTGAACATATTTTATCTAGATGGCTCTCTAGAGTATGTTACCTTTTGAATGTATAAGATATACATTTGATATGAGTCATATACATGTGTTTCTCTTTTAATGATCATTTTATAGCTTTCCTTTAACTTATAAGACATACATAAAAAAATTATACTTCAAAGTATGCTATGTCAAAGTGTTATTAGTCAAAGTATTCTTCTCCTGGGATATAGACAGTACTTTTTCTTTTTGATCGGACAATGTTATTGAGATTTTAATATGTCAAAATTGATCGGATGTACGAGACATACATCTAAGAATGATATATATATATATAGAATATATTTCTTCTTTAATATAAATCTCAGAATGTATAAGATATACATATTAATGGTTATAGGCAAGAGTATATACATATATCATGAGTATTGATGGCAAGCATGAGTGATTACTTAGTAAGACAAGCTAGGAGAAGTAAGACAGAGTGAAATAGAAAAGATAGGTCATAATAATGGAAATAAAACGTAACAGGAATATATTACATAGATAACGAGTAGATATCAGAAAATGCTAGATTTCCTAATGAAGCAGGTTAAGGGAAGTAGGTCTACTATCCTAATCGTTGGGAACGTTAACCGCTGAGTTTTGTGCAGAATTTTCATTCACGAGTTGATGCTCTTCCTGAATTTGAGATTGCTCGAGTTGAACATTTGAGGAAATGGAGGAAGGAGCTGGGAAGGAGTTAGAATCTGTAGTTGATACAAGATTTCTTGTGGGAATCCAGGGAATGAAATTTGAAACATCGTTCCTGGGATCTTGAAGACGATTTCTCAGCCGACGACTGATTCGACGAGGTCTTCGAATTATTTGAGGCTGTGATGCCAAGATAGTCATCATACGGGTTAGCCATTCGTCGTAAGAGATAGGACGAGATGCGGGTCTTGACAAATTTGTGTTACTCATTATGTTGGAAGATGAGTATGCAATGGTAGAGAAATGTTGAAGTAGTAGGAGATGAAGATTAAGAGTAGTTTTAATGGATTTGATAACAAGTTTTTAAAGGTTTTGAGAATTTGAAGAGATTCATCGGGTGAAGGAATTTGATAAGACATCATTGAGGCTTAAGAGAAAGAATGTATTTAATGACTTAGTAATGATGCACTGTTATTAATTAAAAATTATGTAGATGTGCAGAGAGTGGGTATAGCTATGATATAGGTATTCTAGAAAAGATATGCATTGAATGGTTAAACGAGAAGTTTAAAGCAATATTTCGTCAAAATATTGACTTACAAAGGAAAGGACAAGAATGGTTATACCAGCTGAGTTGAAGTTTGTAACATTTGTCTTGAACTATCAGCCGTTTTGAGTAGTGTGATATCAGCTTTAAGAGTAAATTTCTGTTCTTAAAAATTTTCTCACGAAAATTTGTCAGATACCAATTGTTTTAGAGAAAAATAATAGAATATCAATTAGTTATCACTTTTTAGGTACACTTATAATGATTAGCTTTGAAGAACAATGTGTAGTGAATTTAGGTTAAGTCTTATACCAATTGAAAAAATTATATTTATAGATGTATGAAGGATTGGATGAGATTATCAGCAATAAGTGTTATGTATCTGCTGAAGTGAGAACTGCTGATAAGGAGTGTGTCTGGTATTTATCTTGAGAAATGTTTGACTAGTTAGTTATCACTTTTTAGGGATATTGATGGGTTTGTTTAGTAATTTTAATACCAGAATAATCATATATTAGCACAGATATAAGACAACCATTACTATTAGAAAAGATATTTAAATTTTGAAACATTAGTGAAGTGTCTTTGGTAGATGTTCATGGTAAATAGTGAAAAGACATTTTTAAGAGAGACAAAGTTCTACTAATGATGAAATTTATTGAACACCCTTTTTGTTTTTGATGAGAGAAGACAGACAAGTGGGATATTGGAGACGTACCTGGAGTGATGTCCGAGCTTCTTTCTTTGCAACAGGTAATATTATTCATTAGCAGAGAAGGGATTCTGCTAAAGTGTATTTCTATACTAACCTGTTCTTTAATGTCTGATGAGAGTGAGGCATAAAATATATACAACAGGGGTTATATCAGCCATTCACTCCTAAGGAAAGACTAGTTTTTGGAAATGACAGTCTTCCTATAAATCCTAAAATTTCTAGCTATTTCCTGAGATAGGTCAAGTTTCGTAAAGTTTACCATCTACCTTTTGACAATTATACATATGATAAAGTATAACAGAGTGTTTTGGATTCAGTCTGTTTGCTAATTAATTGTTAGTCAAGATGATATCAATTGTTATGTATAGATATACCAATTGTTAATCCATCATTATGAAAAACAACTAACCTTGCCTTTTGTTACTATAATCTCAAGGGTCATACAAGATTTTTTAGTTGTCATGACTGAGAGTACAAATTACTGTTGAGCTGTTTAAAAGAGAGTAAAAGCGTCTGTTTAAAAGAAACTAGGATTTTGAAAAAAAAAATTCATATATTCTGATGATATAATCCTTTATAGATTCAAAAGCTTTCAGCAGTCTTTAGGGTGACACAATAGACAATTTGGTTCAAAGTAGATTTACTAGTAATCTTGTAGGTTGAACAGGAGAGTCAGAGATTAAGTAATGAATATGCAGTTTTCTTTACTTGAAGGTGAGATGTAGACATAATAAGTCATCCTTTAAGCAACTGCAGTCTACCTATATTGAACAATTAGAGCGTTCAGCAGACCTTGAATTTGATCAGGGTGAGATAATCTATTTCAGAAAGGCAATTATCTGAATGGTTAAAGAAAAGAGGTAAACTTCAGTAATAGACCAGAACTCAATATAACAGATATTATAAGACGGGTTTGCTGATGGGGTCTCAGCAGAGTTTGTGTAGGAATTGTGTGATCGTCTCTTTGTGGTCAATTTCTCCAATCATCAGAAGAATATAGATAATATTATGAAGAAGAACAGTATATTAGATCAACACAATTAAAACACATTAATTCATGCTATCAGACAAATTCAGATAAATAGATAGACATGAAGGAAAGTTACAGAACTTGTATTCAATAATCCAAATAGTTTTGAATAACTCTCATTTGGGATCAGCTGATTACAAGAACAATACAACACAGAGTTGACTATACTGCAGATCACAGGATAAAGAGTGATTCAATTTTGAATTGAAAATTTGTTACAAAGTTTTATCCAAGATATCCTAATCCAGAGGACATATTGAGAGGTCATTAGTCATGGAGTTCGGAATGGATCAAGTTAGCTGTGTCCGTTTTTGATCTCCTTCAACTCTAGGGGGAGGAAGAACACGTTCACACTAAGAGGTTACTCAGGAAGAACCTCAGGGTGATAGCCGTCAAGGATTTACTGCATGAACTATGAGTCCTTAGGGAAGAGCGCAGAAATGGACAGTAGTCATTGGCAGTTTATAATCTTTGACAACACTTCCTTAGCTACTTTATTCAGTCAAGCTGAATTATCTGCATCAGCCATCGTTGGGGTGATGGTTGGTATACTTACATATGACCAGACGAGTTGTTTGAAACAACCATTTACTAGATGCTTTCCGAACATTTAATAAATCTTATCTGGGATCTTCTCTGTGATGCTCAAGTATACATGCAGAGTTACGATTGTCAGATAAGTATATGCTAAGCGGTTTTCATAGTGATCCATCTAAAATCAATTTAGTGTATCAATAAGATTGATAACCAAATATTAGGAATGGAGTGAAATCACTTAAGAACATAAATTAAGAATCTTCTATCTTACCTTTTAATATAAGTGATTTTAAAGACATTCTTAAGTGTTCTGATAATCAAAGGTCTGTAGCATACAGTTCGTCTTTTGCCTACAAACTTTTAAGATTATCAGACGAGACAAAAGAAAATTCTTTTATCAACTAATTTCAAGACGTAAGATTGAAAATTAATAATGAATAATTTCTGGAACAAATGAGTTAATAGAATTTCTCTCAGATAGTAAAACTGTGTCTTTAAAAGTGATTGAAAAGAAGTTTTTCATAGTTATGAAGATTTTTGATTTTGTGAATGCATCTTTGAGAATTTTAAATCAACTCATCATGAGTAACAGAAATAAACCAAAACAACTTTGAAAGAATATGAGAGAGTCATACCCAGTTGTTGAAGTGTTGACTTGATCGATTTCTGGGATTTGTACTTAGTAACATTTTGAGAAAAATTTTGAATCAGTATTTAGCATCAAAATCAATAAATAATTAATATAGCGACTGGATCTAAACTCTCAGGTTGTCAAGCCTGGTATGAAATTCACAGAGTACTAGCTCTGATACCAATTGTTAGGTCCATAAGGTTGTGCTTAGAATATAGGCTAGAGGGGGGGTGAATAGCCTATATGATGTTTATTAAAAATTTCATCCTATTTTAAAATTTAAGTTGAGAAACATGGATGAAATATTTAATATGAATAGGTCATCTTCCTAGTTTAAGCAACGCAGCCGTTATAGTGGAATCAGCTGGTTATTCATCAGCAAACTTGAAAAATAGCTGATAGGAAGATATTGTTATACTTAGCTGGTATAGAAGATTTTAAGCAGCGGAAGAATAAACAGCATAAGCATAGCAGACAAGATTAAAGCAACTGTAAACAAATAGGTACAAGTTTACCATAACAGCAAGCTAAAATCTTGTATTAGATGCATCAACTACTTTCCACAACCAGATTACGTAAGATTTATATCATAAATTACAGTAAAGATAAGTAAAGGCTGAGTGTAATAAAATATAATTTATATTCAAATTCAGCAGAGGTTTGCTCAAAGACAAACATGCTTAGTACATCAACCTAGACTCTCTATCCTAGCAATCTCCTAGGAAAGAAAAAGGAGAGATCAAGAAAGCAAAATTAAATCTATCGAAAATACATTGGAAGATGTAGTCAATATTTATTGAGTTGTCTTCCTGTAGTATCAACTCGATAGATTTGTTGTGAGAAGAAAATATTAGGTGTTGTTCAAATAACAAGTATTTGAACAACTGAGTGCTGAGCACTCGGCCAAGAGTGAGGACAATTCATTGCACAATCGACAGCCCTTATAATGTAGTATAAGTCTACCGATATGAATGCAGTATAGATTATTATGCTCTGGTTCTTCATCGGACATCTTCAAGCTTGATCAGTCTTCAACAACTTGCAGAATGCTTGGTCTCTAGCTGTGAATTTGAAGTGCAGCAACTGAAGAGACTGAGTCTTTCAAAGAAAGAAGGAACTCAAATCAAGAACAAAGTTTTTGATTAAGCAGGACTTCTTAGCCTTTGGAATTTTTGTTTTCTCTCCCACAAAGTGTTTGTTCTTACACTTGTGTTTTCTCACTTTTGGTGTGGTTTCAGATTGAAAGAACAAAGAACAATATCAACCACCAACACCTTTTGAATGAGAGAATGAGAGGTTTCTTTTATAGGCTGGAAAAGATGAAGGAGTCATTGAGGCTTTGATGAGTTTTTGCCCGTTGAAGATCTGGATCATTAATGGATCAGAGTGCATTGTTCAAACTGTTGGGCAAAGACCTTCCGTTTAAGCTTTTGTCTTGAAGTTGGTCCGTGAATCAGGTTGGATGAAAGAGACTTGACGAGCAGGCCTGGGATGTAGCGCACTGTGTTTGGCATTTTATGGAATGTAGTCTTGGAGAATAGGACCAATAGACGAAAGAGGAAATGTCTTCTGAATAATAGTAAAAGCACAAACATCGATGTGTATCTAGAGTTGTCAGGAAGATCTTGTAACGGATCTATTTTGGCTTGTAGCATTGAGTAACGACTGATATTCCTCTTGTGAATAATCAGCTTCTCTGCAGTTGTCTGATGAAGAGCATGGCTGATACTTAGATCTGTCGATGTAAACTGCTGTGATAAAAAATGCCGATAAAACATGACTGGTGGAGATGTCTGCTGGTGAGACATTGCTCGTAGACATGTCTGCTGGCAAGACACTGCTGGTATAGATGTCTTGTTGGCGCTAGTAGAGCTAATCCATATGAAGAGTCATCTTTTCTTGGTAGGACAAACACTAGGACATGTACAAAGACTTCCTAGTCTAATGACCTATGCATTGTTTCATCAAGCTGCCACACTAACCGGTACGCAGCCCTTTTAGCCACTTGTGAAACATGCATTGTAATGGGAACAAGCAAATCACTGTGTTAGAATATGCAAACATATGTATCAGCTATTTTCACAGGCATATTCTTAACATCTGCAACTGACTAATAGTAAAAGAGGGCCTTTGAGACATAGGGTTTGTGGCAAAGTAAAACTTCTTTCCTATATTAAGAATGATAATGATAGGCCAGTTAATGAAAATGTTAGTGTTGGGGTTAATGAGCCAGTTGATTTGGATAATGATGCTGCTGGGGTAATGGGGCAATTCATTTGGATCATGAGGCTACTGGGGTTAATGGGCCAGGTGATGGGCAATTGATTTAGATCATGAGGTTGTTGCCAGGTGATGGGCCATTTGATTTTGATTTTGATAATGTTATTGGGGTTGATGGGCCAAGTGATGAGCCATTTAATTTTGATAATGATGGTGCTGGGGTGAATAAGTCAGGTGATGGTGCTGAGGAAGATGAGGTTAATGTGAATGACAGTAATTCTGTGTCACATGAAGAGGATGATGAGGAGCATGTTTTTTATGCCAGTGTTAGCAACAGAGTTCAAATTCATGTGTACAAGAAAGGTAAAAAGAGAGTTGTTGATTCAAATTTAGACTATGTAAGGTCTGAGTATGCTGACTTAGATGAACTAAGGAGCTTATCAAGCTTAGATGATGAGGAAAAGTTTAATGTCAGCAAAAAGAATAGTTACCCTAATTTTGATACTGTTAATGATTTAAAAGATCCAAAATTTGAGATTGGGATGAAGTTCAGTACAGCTGAAGATGTTAGGGAAGCAATAAATCATTACTCAATTGTAAATAGAAGGACACTGAAATTTCTGAAGAATGACAAGGTGAGGATTAGGGTTAGATGCATAGGAAATTGTTGGTCCTTCCTATGATTTATTTAAACCCATTCAATCTTTTGGAATCCTCTGCCAAGCTTTATATTTGTTGTTGACTAATCAAGTGACCAGTCATCTTTTAACCAAAGATAGCTGATCACATGACCTGCCATTCCAACCTGGCTGATGACTTATATACTCATGTATATTAGTCACTAATTCCAAGTGACCAGCCATCTCCTTGTTGAACAATCATTGACTGATCACATTTTTTACCATTCTATGTTGGTTGCTAACTGATAAACTTTGTTTATCAGTCAAGTTAATTCAACTAATATCAAGTGACTGATTACGACATAAATATTTTCCAAGTCAGTCACTGATTATTTGGCATAAGGACAGCAAACTGTATCTTGTCTTTATCTTATCTCTTAAAAGTCTGCTGATCTTCAAATGGAAGCTTCCGTGATAAGCTTTTGTAGTTATTTTGAATTTGTGTCAGTACTTAGTGTGTCTTGTTTTCAAACATACTTTTTGCTTTTCATTTAATGAGTATACTGATACACTTTCCATTCCTAGCTTTTTGTTTTATTTCAGAATGAAATGATAGGTACTACATCCCTCTTCTGTGATAACATAAAGCTCAAGGAATAGTTGTTCACCGTCTTTGACCTACTCTGTATCAGAACATTAAATGCAAGGTCAAACATATTCAAATGTGTCCAACGACAATTTCTCTATCTCTGCCTATTTAAAGCCGGAGATGCATTGAAGAACAGTGACCTCAACAAGCTCTTAAGCATTCAAAGCTATCATAATACTTTAAGAATATTTGAAGATTCATTTAAAGCGCATTTACTCAGATCTTTTATTGTTTTACTTTCAAGTCTTTGTATTTGCCTTTAGTTCAATCATTGTTTGAATCTCTCCGAACTACGTAGTTATTGAGAGATCATTGATTGTAACATACGAGATTATTTTGTTCTTTGTAACATCAATCTCCATAAATCACCGACCTTTATTGTACACTGATCCGTTAGTAATTATCTAGATTATTAATATTAGTGCACTTCAAAATCCAAGTTTGACCAACTTGGTAGTGGACGTAGCAGTTTTCATACTGTGAACCACTTTACATCTTGTATTCATTACTGCTTGCTTTATTGACCAACCTGACCAAAGCTTTAAGCATTTTATTACTTAAAGCTTTTGTTAGCCTTTGTCTCATTACTTTAGCATACTATCAAAACTATTCATAAGCTTTAATCATCAGCTGATCACTCTCATTGATTAGCTGACTAATTTCTTAAAATCGCTTTTTCGTTGCCAAAGTTTTAAAAGGATTTAAAACTTACAAAAAGATTTTATAAGGCTATTCATCCCCCCTAGCCTTACTATTTGCCTCAAGTGGACGTACAATTGGTCTCAGAGCTAAACTTTTTGAAAAATAATTTTTTTCAAGTTTAACCACTTGAAAGTTCTGATCTATAATGGAAAATTCCAAAGCTTTTCTTACTATCAACATGTCACAGGTCCCCATGTTTGATAAGGATAATATTGACATTTGGAAAGAAAGAATTTCTAGATACATGAACAGTATAGATAAAAGACTGATGGAATGTGTCCTAGGTGGTCCGATTTATCCTATGAAAATAAATACTAAGACCACTATTGAAATATCTGATGATGTAGATAACACAGAAAATCCAAGGATTACAACAGTCGATGAATACTCTTGAAGCCTAAGGTAGAATGGTCTGAAGAAGACAAAGTTACTGAAGCCTTAGACTCCAAGGCCGTTTACATACTTTCAAGCGCTTTACACAACAATGTCTACAAGCAGATCCACGACTGTACCACTTCTCAAGAGATTTGGGAAGCCTTGATGCAATATATTGATGGAGACCAAATCACCAAAGACAACAAGCTGAAGAGAGATAGCGATGGTAGGCCGAAGGTGCAGGGTCAAGTGTTTGTGCTTGATCAGCACGGAGTGCCTGAGTCTACGTCAGTGATAGGAGGTAGTCTTTCTATTTTCAATAGTAGGGCATGAGTTCTTATAGATCCTAGTTTATCGCATTCTTAGGTTGCATTTCATTTTGTGAGTAATTTGTGTGTGTTACCCCAGTGTTTGCCTTATATGCTTGAGGTTTCTACCCCATTAGGGGAACATATGTTAACTTCAGAGGTGTACTGAGCTTGTGACATACTAGTAGGTGATCACACTTTGCATGCTGATTTGGTCATGTTACCTATACGTGACTTTGATGTGATACTTGGCATGGATTGGTTATCTGCATATCGTGCTTTAGTAGATTGCCATAGTAAGAAAATTACTTTTGTTATGCCAGGTGTGCCTGAGTTTGTATTTGTGGGTGATGATGCTAAGTGTGGCCTACGTGTTATTTCTGCTTTGAGAGCTAGAAAATTATTGTTATATGGTTATACGAGATACTTGGCTTGTGTGGTTAGCATGAGTATAGCGACACCAAAGTTAGAAGAAATTCCAGTGGTTTGTGAATTCCCACATGTATTTTCGACTGATTATGTTATGCCTCCTCATAAAATGGTTGAGTTTTGTGTTAAGTTATTGCCAGGGACTACTCCTATTTCTAAATATCCTTATATAATGGCACCCATAGAATTGAAGGTTTAGTTGCAGGAACTTCTTGAAAGAGGATTTATTAAACCGAGTGTATCACCTTGGGGTGCACTAGTTTTGTTTATAAGAAATAAAGATGGTACCTTAAGGCTATGCATCGATTACAGACAGCTGAACCATGTTACAATCAAGAACAAATATCCTCTACCTCATATTGATGACTTATTCGATCATTAGTTGTGTATTCCAAGTTAGACTTGAGAAGTGGCTATCATTAGTTAAAGGTTCGAGCGTAGGACATTCCTAAGACAGCTTTCCACACGAGGTCTTGGCATTATGAGTTTGTGGTCATGCCATTTGGGTTGACAAACGCACCTGCAGTGTTCATGGATTTGATGAACCATGTGTTTCACCAATATCTGGATTGCTTTGTAGTAGTTTTCATTAATGACATCCTCGTTTATTCTAAGTCTCAGGAGGAACATGAGTAGTATTTAAGGTTAGTATTATCGGTCCTTCGGGAGAAGTAATTATTTGCCAAGTTCAGTAAGTGTGCTTTCTGGTTAGAAGAAGTATCATTTTTGGGGCATGTTTTTTCAAGTGCTGGGATAGCAGTGGATCCATCTAAGGTGGAAGCGGTGACAAATTGGAAGAAACCGAGTCCAGTTACCAAGGTTCGTAGTTTTTTAGGTTTAGCGGGGTACTATCAGAGATTCATTGAGGGATTTTCCAAGATAGCTACTCCTATGAAAAATTTGACACAAAAGAAGACACCTTTCGTATGGAATGATAAGTATGAAGCTGGTTTTCAAGAGTTGAAGCAGCGTTTGACAACGATTCCTATATTGGCGTTGCCTAGTGGAGGCGACAACTTTGTGATTTACAGTCATGCTTCGAAAGAAGGTTTGGGTTGTGTGCTTATGCAAAACGGGAAAGTCATCACCTATGCATCGAGGAAATTGACGTCTTCTGAACATAATTACCCTACTCATGATTTAAAATTGGCTGCGATTATCTTTACATTGCATAAGTAAAAACATATCTTTACTGAAAAAAGTTTGAGGTCTTCACGAATCATGAGAGTTTAAAATATCTTTACTCACAAAAGGATTTGAATATGAGACAACGACGGTGGATGAAAAAGTTGAAAGATCATAATTGTACAATCCTTTATCACCCGGGGAAAGAGAACGTGGTCGCGGATGCGTTGAGTAGGAAGACATACATTTCTTGTTTGATGGTTCAAGAGTGGAAGATGCTAGAGGATTTGCGAGATTGGGGTCCTAGTGAAACAGATCGTGGTGTAATCTTTGCAAATGTTTGAGCCACACTAGTTTTGTTCCAACAGATTTGAGAAGCTCAAAGTAGTGATCCAAAAATTAAAAAGATGATTGGTAGTTTGAATGAGGGCAAGACACTCGACTTTGTGTTGAATAGTGATGTGATTTTCGCTTTTTGAGGAAAAGTTTGCGTTCTTTCGGACGACGGAGTGAAACGATGAGTTCTTGACGAAGCTCACAAGGCAAAGTATACGATGCATCCGGGGAGCACCAAAAGGTATAGGTTTGAAAACATAGTTTTGGTAGAGTGGCATGAAAAGAAAAATTGCGGAGTATGTTTCTAGGTGTTTGACTTGTCAGCAAGTGAAGGCCGTGCATTAAAGACCCACAGATTTGTTACAGCCACTTGAAATTCTGGAATGGAAGTGGGAGCATATCACGATGGATTTTGTTACAGGGTTGCCACGCACTCGTCGAGGTTTTGACGCAGTTTGGGTTGTGGTTGATAGGTTGACGAAATCAGCTCACTTTATACCTATAGAGATGACTTATTTTAGTCAATTGGTGGCCTTGTATATTCAGGAGATAGCGAGATTAAATGGGGTTCCAGTGAGTATCGTATCTGATAGAGATTCGAGGTTCACGTCGAGGTTTTGGAGGGCATTGCAGGATGCTATGGGAACGAAGTTAAACTTTAGTAAGTCAAATGGGCAGTCAGAGAGAATGATACAGATTCTCGAGGATATGTTACGTGCGTGTATGGTAGATTTCAAGGGAAGTTGGGACTGTCACAACCCGATCCTAGATCCTATGTGGAATCTCGTCCGGTGTGTGAATCGAGAACACAAAAATGCATATTTCAAAATCATTTTCGTGCAAAACCCTGTAATGCAAGTGTATGATTTTTGAAAACAAAATAAACCTAAACGGCAATACAACAAGTCGGAGAACAACACATTAGCTAGCCAATAAACCCACGAGCTAAGAAGCTCGGGATAAACATACATTCATAACAGAGTGCGCGGAATAAGCGTTAATAGTATATACAAGGCCTGACAACTATGTTGGCAACTACAAAAGAATATTAACCATATATCAAATGCAGGACATCTACCCAACTTTACATTGTTTAGTTAACATGTATACCCTCGACCTCACCAAAAGAAAAGTACAAAGGCTCAAGGAGCAGCTACCCAAAAGAATGCCTGACGAACACAACGAAGACGACGAAAGCTTATTGTGGGGTTTCTCGCCGGATCAGGATCTAAGGAAAACAAACGAACAATGGACGGGGTGAGTTTAAAACTCAATAAGCTACTAATGCAACAATATGGTATGCGAGATGTGAACATTAATAAGAATCATGCATAACAATAGTTGTCATAACAGGATAAATCTTGAAGCATCATAGATAACAAGTATCTCATAGCAACACATATCACATAGCATGCATCTCACGTAGGAGCGATATGTAAACACATATAGAAGGATACCGTCGAGGTACACCTCCGACATACAAATTTCTAACCAACCAACCAATAATACCAATGTAAAAACCGTTGATGTCATTCTCGATCATCGAACTCATAACTAAGTATCATAGTGAACCATTTTTTGTATTCACGTCGACGTGAAGACTCGGTCCCCACGACCCGAGAAACAATCACGGTATAGCTTACCAAGGTCGCGTTTATTCCGTACAACACTTAGTGCTATAACCCCTACCGTGGCCAACGATAGGGCGATGCCCAGTGTATTGGCCTTCGGTTATTACGTAGCCCTGGCTCACGCAATAATCGAGCATCAATACACCTTTAACAAATATGCCATGGGCTTAACAAATGCTCAAGTAGATGTCTACTCGACACATTATCATAACCAAATTAAAATGCTTAAGTAGATGTTTACTCAACATTTATAATAAACGTGTCATACTCCAAAGTAGGGAGTATAATGACCACCACAACATGTTCATGTATGCCAAGTGATTCTACTACACATAGTCATTCAAATACCAAAATTTCTAAAAAAAAAAAACAATATCATTGAACGTATATCGTATAACCAATAATCTAACGGGTATCTCAAATCCTCGAGAGCTCACACAACGCACACGTGGTCACATTCATTATAGAACCCTAACCGACTCCGTTCGAGTCATTTTTAGTTTCTAATGATATCGAGTTACGAAAGTAGTCTTGCACTTTAAACCTAGCTCATTAACGCCCAAATTCGAGTTCCCAATGTAACACCCGCACTATTTGCATCATTCGCATTCCTTCTATGTTTACGTCTCTTACATTGACATCGTCATTTCATGTGCATATATCATTCAAATATGCTTACATTTGAGTTTGTTGTACACTTTTCAAGTGTATGGATTTGTGTTATAAGTGTTGTGTAATCACACCTAGGGTGGCCAAATGATCAAACCAAGGAAATAGAGATAAATAGAAGTGGGACTGGACAGTAAGTTTGGCACGGCCGTGCGCCTTTGCTTGACACGGCCTTGCAAGAGTGGCCAGACATTCCAGTAAGTTTGGCACGGCCGTGTGAGAGTGACACGGCCTAGCGCCTTTACATGACACGGCCATGCGAAGCGTACGGACAGTACATTATTGACTTTATAATTTTTGGCTTTCGACCCTTGGACCCTTGGCTGAATGTGTTGTACCTTGGTTTGACCTTTTGACCATATTTAAGTCACTCTAGACACAATACACTTCATTCTTACATGTTTCTTCCTTGAAAACCTAGAGAGCTTAAGTGTGGGAGATTGAGTGTGAGACTAGTGTGTGTTCTACTCTTTATCATCACCCATTGGATCATCCATGCAAGACCACCAAAGTATTGCTAAAGACTAGGAGACTCCATTACCAAGCTTTGATTTTGAATTCATTGGTGTAATAGCTCTATTTAAGGTAAGCTACTACCCCTTTTCTCCCTCAATTATGAATTGTTCTTCATCCTAGACTTGTTAATTGATGAAACATGTTAAAAATCATCATTTTTGAGTATGTTTGACCATGTTGACTTGTTAAATTCGTGGTTGACTTTTTGGTTGTGTTTGGATACTTATGTTTACATGTTAAAAATGTAAAGTATGGTTTGTAATTGTTAAGTTTACGGTATAATTAATTCGCGTAAACTCGAACTCATTAGAAACCGAAAATGACTCTAACGGAGTTCGTTAGGATTTCATAATTTATGAGACCACGTGTGTGATTTGGGAATTCTTGAACGATTCGAGTGATTCGTTTGGAAATTTGGTTACACTGGTTGTGTGTATTGATATTACGTTAATTGTCGTTATTTACATAAGTTGGTTATTTATGGTGTGGGATTATTATAACTCACTTGAGACATTCGTATCATTGTTAAATGTTATTATTGTGGTGTACTCCCTACTTTGGAGTATGACTGTTTATTTTAAATGTCGAGTAAACATCTACTTGTGCATTTAGTTAAGTCCATGGCATTTGTGTTGGCGGTGTATTGACGCTCGATTATTGCGGGAGCTGGGGCTACGTAATAGTCGAAGGCCAATACATCGGGCCTCGCCCTACCGTTGGCCACGGTAGGGGTATAACGCCATTTATTGTATGGAATAAACACAACCATAGTAAGCTATATCCGTGGTTGATTCTTGGGTTGTAGGGACCGAGATCACCCGTCGACGTGAATACAGAAGATGGTTCACACAGTGTTAAGTTATTTGGTATTTCTTGATCGAGCACGTCAACAATGGCTCTACATTTAGTATTATATTGGTTGGTTGGTTGGAAGTATTGGTTTGGTCGGAGGTGTACCTCGATGCCGTATCCTTTGTAACTTGTTTATTTATAGCTCTTATGTGCTTCCTGTATAAGCGGATGTTGGTCACGGTTTTCAACCGGTATGGGACGGTTGGCGATCGTTGAGCCTCTCGTGTAGTATAGGGTTGTTTGACTATGTGTTACACTTGTTGCTTTCGTCTTGTATTGGGACTGTTTCGTGATGGCATGAATACTTGTTATATTTACTGTCTTGCATCTAGCATGCCATATCGTTGCATTAGTAGCTTATTGAGTTTTGACTCACCCCGTTTCGTGTTTATTTGTTTTCCTTAGATTAAGGACCGGCGAGGAATCCCTAGTTTGCTCGAGTTCAGTTCCAGTCGATCGTCTTCTTTTGGTAGTGCACCTTGTGCCTAGTATTTTCTTTTGGTGAGGCCGAGGGTGTACTTGTTATATCAACAATGTATTTGTTGGGTAGTAGTCTCGTTTGTTATTTGTTATATTCTGTTGTTGTGCCGGCATGGTTGCCGTGTTGATGTATATATTTATTAACTTTTAATTCCGCGCACTCTGATATGGTTTATGCATGTACCGAGCCTGTTAGCTAATGGTAGTTGTTGCTAGCTAACGTGTTGTTTCTCCGGCTTGTTGTTTCGCCGTTGAGGTTTAGTTTTATTTTAAAGATCTTGTTGTTTTTAAAGAAAACTTGCACGTGCATTACAGGGTTTTCACATGACTTTGCATTCTTTTTAAAAGGAATTTTTGAGATGCTATTTTTATGTTCCCGTTTATTCGCGGACCGAACGAGATTCCACATCAGATCTCAGGTTGGGTCGCGACACCCAACATCATATAACAAGCCACAACATATTTCACAAGTCCATAATGATATTTCATGGCACAATCAACACATTCACAACTCAAGCATGGCAACTTCATATACTAGAAGTTTTAAGATGTCGAATGAGACATAAATAGGGAAGAAGAGGGGGGTAGTAGCTTACCACTTGAAGAAACAAACCAAGGAGGAGAAAATCAAACCAAGATGAAGTCTCCTCAAGTCACTAAGGCTTCCAAGGTTGATTCTCTCACTTCCAAGCTTGAAACTTGAAAAATCAACACAACACTCCTTAAAAATGTGGGTGGGAGTAAATACTCAAGAATCTACCAAGAGATGAAGATTTTGTTTGGTAAGAAACGATTACCTTACCGTGCTCTACACTCCGGTGAAGACGGATCGTGATTCTAACTCCGAACGATCAAGTTATGGCAAGAACTTCCTCTAAGCTTTCTCCAAACTCTCTCTATGTTCTTGGATGTGTTTGGGTTGAAATGAGAGTGTTCAAGGCTCTCATTTGGTGTATAAGTGGCTGAAAAGAGGGGTGAAACCGGCCAAGGGGTGTGGCACATTGTGAGCTACACAATATTTTAAGTTTTAGAAAAGATGAGGTTTTCTCGGGTAAGCAGCAATGAGGCAAGGCGATCGCTCTACCCTTGCCCAGGGCGATCGTTTTACCTTCTGGTTGCAGGGCAATCGCTTTGCGCTTGTCCAGGGTGATCGCTCTGCCCTTTGGAAGTAGGGCGATCGCTTTGATCTCCCTAGGGTGATCGCTCTGTGCCCAATGTCTCCGAACTCTCCGAAAATGCTCCGAAACGCTCCCGAAATGATTCTAAGTCTACGAGGAGGTCAAAACACTCGAGAAAGGTTCTCGAAAAGACCATTAACAATGCAAGAAGTTCAGCGCATCTCAAGTACGAACAATTACAAGAATTAAATAACAATTCAAGGATTACGAACGCATGAAGTTAAACATGAATCGTGAATCACATTTGAATGGCATGAAACATGTAAGGTATAAGCGGGGTATTTCTCACACATCTCTTGCTCTGTCTCCCAAGTGGCTTCCTCGACATTGTGGTTCCTCCCCAATACCTTTACAAGGGGTATAGTCTTCGTCCTTAACACTTGTTCTTTGGTATCCAAAATCTTTACGGGTTGTTCGACATAGGAAAGATCAGGTGTCAAATCTACCTGCTCATGCTCCAAGACATATGAAGCATCCGTCAAATATTTCCTCAACATCGATACATGAAACACCGCATGAATACCTGACATCGACGGTGGCAAAGCAAGTCTATAAGCCAACTTTTCAACTCTCTCCAAAATTTCAAACGGTCCAATGTACCTCGAAACTAATTTACCTTTCTTACCAAATCTCTTAACCCCAATCCGAGGCAAAACTTTCAAAAACACATAGTCACCAATTTCAAACTCAAGATCTCGTCGTCTATTATCCACGTAACTCTTTTGTCTACTTTGAGCCATTTTCAATCTTTCTCGAATAAGTTTTATATCCTCTGCTGACTCATGAACCATTTTCCGACCTCACAATTTTGCTTCACCAACCTCGTCCCAACAAATCAGAGAACGACACTTCCTTCCGTAGAGTGCTTCATACGGCGCCATCTCAGTACTCGACTGGTAACTGTTATTGTACGTGAACTCAATCAATGGTACATGCGAATCCCAAGTGCCTTTAAAGTCCATCGAGCAAGTTCTCAGCATATCCTCAAGTATTTGGATTGTTCTCTCGGACTGTCCATCGGTTTGCGGATGAAATGCCGTACTCAAATTTAACCTCGTACCCAAAGCATTCTGAAGTGACTGCCAAAATCGAGAAATAAACCGTGGATCCCTATCCGATACAATACTCACTAGCACCCCATGTAACCTCACAATTTCCTGAATATACAACGAAGCAAGTTTCTCCAATGAATCCGTCATCGCAATAGGAAGAAAATGAGCCGACTTAGTCAATCTATCGACAATAACCCAAACTGCGTCATGACCTCGTCGAGTCCGTGGCAACCCAGTCATAAAATCCATCGCAATATTCTCTCATTTCCATTCCGGAATCTCCAAAGGTTGTAACAATCCTGCTGGTCTCTGATGTTCTGCTTTAACCCGTTGACAAGTCAAACTCGGTAATTTCCCTTTCATTCCGCTCCACCAAAAGTTTTTTTTTCAAATCCTTATACATCTTAGTACTCCCCGGGTGGATTGTATATTTAGACTTATGGGCTTCATCTAACACTTGTCGTTTCACTTCCTCAACTGCCGGTACACAAACTCTACCTCGAAATGTCAGAATACCATCACTGTTCTTTGTAAAATCTGGGGTTTTACTCTCATTCAACTCATCAATCAACTTTTTCAATTTTGGCTCACTCTCCTGGGTCTCCTTAATCCTTTGAAACAACACTTGAGTAGCCTGAATATTAGCAAAAATCACCCCATGGCTAGATTCACAAGGACCCTAATCACGTAGATCCTCAAGTATTTTCCACTCCCTAATCATCAAACAAGATATATAAGCTTTTCTACTAAGCGCATCCGCTACAACATTAGCCTTTCCCGAGTGATAAAGGATAGTGCAATCATGGTCCTTCAACCGTTCCATCCATCTACGCTGTCTATTATTCAACTACTTTTGAAAAAATAAATACTTAAGGCTCTTATGATTAGTGAATACCTCAAAATTAACCCCCATATAGATAATGTTTCCATTTATGAAGAGCAAAAATAATCGCGGCCAATTCGAGATCGTGTGTCGGGTAGTTCTGTTCATACTGAGTCAACTTCCACGAATTCTGCATCAAGACACAACCCAAACCATCTTTAAAAGCATCACTGTAGATCACAAATCCATCGTGTCCATTCGTCAACACTAGAATAGGAGCTGTAGTCAACTTCTCTTTCAACTCCTGAAAACTTACCTCAGACTTATCATCCCACACAAATGGCTTATTCTTTTGAGTCAAATTATTCAATGGGGTTGCAATCTTAAAATATCCTTCTATAAACCTCCGATAATAACCCACTAAACCCAAGAAACTACGAATCTCCATTACAGTCTTAGGTCTCTTCCAACTCACCACAGCCTCGATCTTAGTCAGATCAACTGAAATCCCTTGACCCGAAACCACATGGCCTAAAAATGATACTTCCTCCAACCAAAAGGCACACTTACTAAACTTAGCAAACAATTTCCTTTCCCTCAACACAATCCTCAAATGTTTCTCGTGCTCCTCTCTAGACTTAGAGTACACCAAAATATCATCAATAAACACAACCACAAAACAATCAAGATACGGCAAGAACACCCTATTCATTAAGTCCATAAATAGCGCAGGTGCGTTAGTCAAACCAAAAGGCATAACCACAAACTCAAAATGCCCATATCTAGTCATAAACGCCGTCTTAGGAATATCCTCCTCCCGAACCTTCAACTGATGGTAACCACTTCTAAGATCAAGCTTAGAGTACACTACAGAACCTCGAAGTTTGTCAAACAAGTCATCAATATGTGGGAGAGGGTATTTATTCTTAATCGTTACTTGGTTTAACTCCCGATAATCGATACATAACCTCAATGAACCATCCTTCTTTAAAAAATAATACTGGTGCATCCCAAGGCGATACACTCGGTTTAATGAAACCTCGATCAAGCAATTCCTGTAACTGAATCTTCAATTCTTTCAATTCGGCCGGCGTTATGTGATAAGGTACCTTTGATATCGGCGCGGTACCTGGTAATAACTCAATACAGAACTCCAATTCCCTATCCGGGGGTAATTCATAATCGTCCGAAAACACATCCAGAAATTTACGCACTACAGAGACATCCTCCAACATAACCACCCTTTTTTATTTATCTACAACACAAGCCAAATATCCCAAACAACCATGCGATAATAACTTATGAGCTTTCAAGGCCAAAATAAGACGAACACCACCTATGTTCTTATCACCCACAAACACAAAAGAAGAAATGTTCGGCAAATCAAAAGTAACAAACTTCTTACGGCAATCAACAACAGCATGGTGTGCACGTAACCAATCCATCCCCAAAATCACATCAAAGTCATGTATAGGAAACACAACCAAATCCGCAGGCAAATGATGACCATCAATAATCACATCATAATCATGATAAATATCAGATGCTACTTGGCACTCTCCCATCGGAGTAGACACCTCCAACACATATGGTAATGATTCAGGCATGGTATGTATATGACAGGCAAAATGTGATGTAATGTATGAATGCGATTGATGGAGGACCACTAAGCACCAAGGATCCACTGAAGATAAATTACGGTCCAACTACAAGGCCAAGGATTAAAAGAACAAATGAAGTCTTGGGCCTTGTTTTGAAAGCCCAAAAGCAAACCAAATGGAAGACAAATAAGAAGCCCAACTTGGTAACTATTATTCAAGTGAGTCAAGGTCAGAAATGGACTTCTAGAAGACCCAAAGTCAGCCGTGGTTACCCTCTAATAAGTCAAGGCCGTGTGATGCTTGAAAGGGTTTTGAGAACCACTTTCTGCCTACAAGGCGTTCACCTTGATAATGGATGGAGCAATCGCCTTTGTTACTGCTAACAAGGCGTTCGCCTTGATTCGAGGGAGAGTGATCGCCCTGTGTTTTATTGAAGTCTTCAAATAGCGTGTTAACCGTGTGAAAGAGTCCCAAATGCTTCCAACGCTGTTCAGATTATGAGGAGACTTCAAGGGAGTCTTCAAAAGTCGTGTCATTCAATGTCCAAGCAAGGAAGGAGTCCTAAAGATATCCAAACTCCTCAAAGTCGTGACTTCAAGGAGAGATAGGACTGGCCATTACTTATTTATTAGAGTTCTATTTGTTCTTTGCTTTATTCCTAGAATTTACAAGAGTATCCTAGTTTATCTTGAATAGTAGTTCAATGTAAATCAGAATTCTAGTATTTTGTTTTAGTTAAAATAGGATTGTTCTCATAGCCTATATAAAGGCATCCCTTCTTCCATTGTAAAAATAGATTTTTGATTAATTAAAGTGTGAGTTTAAACTCTTTCTTGACAAACATAGTTTTGTTAGCATTTTGCAAACTTTGGATTAAGTTTGTGTTACTTTCTAATTCGTGGTTCTTAATTAATCCACAATTAAGGGTTTCGAATCGATCAAGGTTCTTAGTTCATTACGAAACTAAGGGTTGCGATCTTCCTTTTGATTGTTATTCAAGTCCTCGGCATACGTTTTCGCGGGGTTATTCCGAAAGCGTGATTCCAAGTTCGTTATAACTTGTGGGTCTCGTTGGGAATCACATTAGCAATGATCCTGGATCTATAAGCACTCGAGCTTTCGCACTAGAGACAAATAGGGTACCTCCTATGACGTTATTGGCTTCGGGAACCCTATTTTGGTCTAGGGCAAAGACTCGACCTTGGACTCTAGGACGTCCCTTGTAGTCTCTCTTGACAACCACATTCTGCTGCGCACCCCCTTGTTGGACCCCCTTATTCCTCGGGCAATCCCTTTAGTAGTGCGTACCATCCCCACACATGATGCATTTTTCTTGCTTCTTCTAACACTTATCCTCCGTGTGCCCAGTCCTTGCACAGAAATTACATGTCATTCCCTGTCCTCGCTGTCCCTGAACAACATTTCCCTGATTTCTTGCTCTTTGCTGAAACTGACCACCACGATGATTATTATTACTTCTCTTGTTATTAGTCCCACTAGTATTCTGATTCTTCCACTTCAATTGTGCTCCCTGTTGTGTCCTATTTATATTTCCCAGTTTAGAACGGTACTCCTCAATGTCATGCTCGATCCTGTAAGCCTTATCCACTGCTTTCTGATAACTCGTCAACTCGAGTGGTATGAGTTGTTTGCGTCCTCAAACCCGTCACAAAATGACAAACTTTCTTCTTATCTGTCGGAAGTAGATGGGTGCAATATCGGGATAGCTCGGTAAATTTGGCAGAATACTGAGCTATCGACAAATTTCCCTGCTCAAGACTAAGGAATTTCGCTTCCTTCTTTGCCTGAACTGCATCTGGAACAAACTGATTCTTGAAGCACTGCAAGAAAATCTCTCATGTTCTCACTACCTGATCTTGTACCCAGCTAGCCTCCAATACCTTCCACCAATGTTCAGCTGCATCTTCTAGCTTGAACGTAGAAAACTTGTCCTTGTCCTCATCTGTGCTTCCCATTGCTGCGAAAATCTTCTCTATCGACTCAATCCATCTCTCTGCTTTCTCTGAATCTGGTTCACCATTAAAGCTGCGAGGTTTTATTTTCAAGAACCTCTCTAGTCTGCGGTCATTGTCCTCGTTTCCCCCAATTAGTTGTGCAATTCTGTGTCCGCCTGCCTGTCCCTGTCCATCCATGGCCTGTTTGTTCATGTCCATGGTCTGACGATTCATCTCCATCATAGCTTGCATGAATCCTTGCATAGTGTGCATGAAGATCTCATCCTGGTTCATATGATCCTTTGGCGGTTGCCCTATCGGTTGAGCTCCAGGTTGGTTAGGAGGTGGGTTAGGTGGCGCGGTACGATATATAGTTTTCTCTCTCGGCCTCACCAGCCCTACTTGTACCAGCTCCATTACGAGTCTCTACCATGATTAAACATCTGCAACAAACACTCGACGTCAACACAACTCAAACACACAAACACTCCTCCTAAACCAAGGATCCATTCCCGACAAACTAACTTATGCTCTGATACCAACTGTCACGACCTGACCCGAGATCCTATGTGGAATCTCGTCCGGTGCGTGAATCGAGAACACAAAAATATATATTTCAAAATCATTTTCGTGCAAAACCCTGTAATTCAAGTGTATGATTTTCGAAAGCAAAACAAACCTCAACGGCAATACAACAAGCCGGAGAACAACACATTAGCTAGCCAACAAACCCACGAGCTAGGGAGCTCGGGATAAACATACATTCATAACATAGTGCATGGAATAAGCGTTAACAGTATATACAAGGCTTGACAACCATGTCGGCAACTACAAAAGAATATTAACCAAATATCAAGTGCGGGACATCTACCCAACTTTACATTGTTTAGTTAACATGTATATCCTCGACCTCACCAAAACAAAAGTACAGAGGCTCAAGGAGCAGCTACCCAAAAGAATGCCTGACGAACACACAGAAGACGACGAAAGCTTACTAAGGGGTTTCTCGCCGGATCAGGATCTAAGGAAAACAAATGAACAATGGACGGGGTGAGTTTAAAACTCAATAAGCTACTAATGCAACAATATGACATGGGAGATGTGAACATTAATAAGAATCATGCATAACAATATTTGTCATAACAGGATAAATCTCGAAGCATCATAGATGACAAGTATCTCATAGCAACACATATCACATAGCATGCATCTCACGTAGGAGCGATATGTAAACACATATAAAAGTATACCGTTGAGGTACACCTCCGACATACAAATTTCCAACCAACCAACTAGTAATACCAATGTAGAAACCGTTGATGTCGTTCTCGATCATCGAACTCATAACTAAGTATCATAGTGAACCGTTTTCTGTATTCATGTCAACGTGAAGTCTTGATCCTCATGACCCGAGAAACAATCACGATATAGCTTACCAAGGTCGCGTTTATACCATACCACACTTAGCACTATAACCCCTACCGTGGCCAACGGTAGGGCGAGGCCCAGTGTATTGGCCTTCGGCTATTCGTAGCCCCGGCTCACTCAATAATCGAGCATTAATACACCTCCAACAAATATGCCATGGGCTTAACAAATGCTCAAGTAGATGTCTACTCGACACATTATCATAACCAAATCAAAATGCTCAAGTAGATGTTTATTCAACATTTATAATAAACGTGTCATACTCCAAAGTAGGGAGTATAACGACCACCACAACATGTTCATGTATGCCAAGTGATTCTACTACACATAGCCATTCAAACACCAACATTTCCAAGGAAATGTACAATATCATTGAATGTATATCGTATAACCAATAACCCAACGGGTATCTCAAATCCTCGAGAGCTCAGACAACGCACACGTGGTCACAGTCATTATAGAACCCTAACCGACTCCGTTCGATTCATTTTTAGTTTCTAATGATGTCGAGTTATGAAAGTGGTCTTGCACTTTAAACCTAGCTCATTAACGCCCAAATTCGAGTTCCCAACATAATATAACAAGCCACAACATATTTCACAATTCCATAATGATATTTCATGGCACGATCAACACATTTACAACTCAAGCATAGCAACTTCATATACTAGAAGTTTTAAGATGTCAAATGAGACATAAATTGGGAAGAAGAGGGGGGTAGTAGCTTACCATTTGAAGAAACAAACTAAGGAGGAAGAAATCAAACCAAGATGAAATCTCCTCAAGTCTCTAAGGCTTCCAAGCTTGAAACTTGATAAATTAACACAACACTCCCTAAAAATATGGGTGGGAGTAAATACTCAAGAATCCACCAAGAGATGAATATTTTGTTCAATAAGAAACGATTACCTTACCGTAATCTACACTCCGGTGAAGACGGATCGTGATTCTGACTCCGAATAATCAAGTTATGGCAAGATCTTTCTCAAAGCTCTCTTCAAACTCTCTTTATGTTCTTGGATGTGTTTGGGTTGAAATGAGAGTGTTCAGGGCTCTCATTTGGTGTATATGTGGCTAAAAAGAGGGGTAAAACCGGCTAAGGGGTGTGGCACATTGTGAGCCACACAAGATTTTAAGTTTTAGAAAAGATGAAGTTTTCTCGGGTAAGCAACGACGAGGCAGGGCGATCGCTTTGCCTTCTGGTTATAGGGCGATCACTTTGCCCCTGTCCAGGGCAATCGCTCTGATCTCCCTAGGGCGATCGCTCTATGCCCAGTGTCTCCGAACTCTCCGAAAATGCTCCGAAACGCTCCCGAAATAATTCTAAGTGTGACGCCCCGAGTTTGGGATCCGACGTTGAACCCCAACTCGATGCGCCAAAATAACAAAACGTACCGAATCAACTGATGAGAGTGAGCCACAAAATCTCAAAACCAAAACTATTGCAGCGGAATACAAGATAAAATGTGAGTTTCAAAAAAAAAAAAAAAACTCAAACAACAACCACAACTAAACAAACCTCAACGGCCAAACATACACCGGAGAACAACACTAAAATAAACCCAAAACTAAACACCTCGACGGCTAAATACACGAGCCGGAGAAACAACAATAATAAACACCAAGAGCTATGTGATCGGGAAAACTACTAATAAAGTATCGACAGGCACAAGGCCACACCAAGACCACGAGCTGTTAACCGAAATTATAAAATACCACAACCGGCACGACTTCACAAGTCAGCATTAAAATACAAATCTGAAGAATACAACTATTTCTACCCATATACTAAGTTTACATAACTTAGTAAACCTCACGATCTCATAGTACGAGAAAATAAGAAAAAAATGACAATACAAATACATCTTGCTAACTCCAAGCTTCAAGACTCGTTGTGCTGGAACTTAACCTGCAAACTGAGGAGGTTATTGGGTGAGTCTAAAAGACCCCGTAAGACACTATAATGTATTGGGTGCTATGAGTATGAATGCAACAGTAAACCAAGACCCTAATGCAACTACATGACATGGCATAATGCTCAAGCGATAATAGTAACATGGTAATAGCATTTATATACCACAATTGAACATGTAATATCATCATTGATATACAATTCACATAAGTCACATAGCACCTTGATGTTCACATAAGTGCTTGTAAATAAACCACATATAATAAAGGATATCATTTCTCTTACTCCAACTTCGAGTTGCTCCTGCAATACACGAGAAAACAAATGTGCCTCGATACTCGTGTAAGTAGTATCAACGTCCCCGATCCCATCGGGTTCTACTAGCAAACCAAAGTCATGCGTATTACTACAACAGTGGGACTACATCCCACCTGTGGCCAATAGGTGAAGGTGTGTGAGAACCGGTACGGCGACCCATAGCGATCACGAATCCCATTCGTAAAGACTATATGTCGTCCCACCATAACTTTACCAAGAATGCCAGCTGGACTCAATGCAATGCACAAGTAGATATTTACTCATCATTCTCAACAAATCATCATGTGTTCTATTGAATCACATACCAAATCAACTCAATGTGCTTGTAAATATTAAACACAAAATCAATCATCAAAGTAGGATGATTGTCCTACAATCAATCATCAAAGTAGGATGATTGTCCTATCTCATACTAGAACAATCACAATATGTCCGTAATCATTTAACATATAACCAAAGCAAGGCAATAGGCAAAGTAGACCTATTGTACAACTCAACTTAGGATCTCTACAGAATCCTATAATCACTCAATACACTTTTTTTTTCATGCATAGCATAAACTATCACATAACATTATCTTCGTGTACTATATATAACACGACTCATTACAAATTACTTCGTCCGAATTGGAACGATAAACACGGTATGTCATCTCATGCATGATTGAATTATCTAAAGTCAATCTCTAACGAATCATAACTTTTCCGATACGTCATCCTATATCGTAGGAGACTAAATAACGACCCGTAGTGTCGCGACCCACACCCGGACTCCTACATGGAATTCCGAGTCGAACCGCGAGCGGGACTCATGAAATACGCATAATAAAAATTCCATGTGCAAAAGATGCAAGTATGAAGCATATGCATAAAACCCTGTAATGCACGTGCGATACTTTTCTTTGAAAACCATGTCAACACATCATCGGCATTAATAACAAGCCGGAAACTGAACTGATTTAAAACTTGGTTTGAATTTAAAATCAAACATATAACATAAACCTCCACGAGCAACAAGCACGAAGAACCATAACAACTTCAAATCAGAGTATGCGGAAGTAACGAATATTAGTAAATACATCACGCACGACAACCGTGTCGGCACTAACAAAAGAATATTACAGTTATAAAGACCACACACTACCCAACATTACAAAGTTTAAGTAACATTGTATTCCCTCGGCCTCACCAAAATAAATACCAAGCCCAAAAGAACAACCTGCAGAAAACGCCGAGACGAAGCCAAGACTCAACTAAGGGTTCCTCGCCGGACCGTGATCTAAGGAAAACAAATAAACATTGAACGGGGTGAGTTTAAAACTCAATAAGCTACTAATGCAACAATATGTCATACGAGATGCAAGACAATAATAAGAACAAGTAATACAGGCTATAACAAGATTACATCAATCTTCGTGCATAGCAATATAAGCATCTCGAACAACACGTTACCCTACACTACACGAGAGGCTCAACGATCGCCAACCGACCCATACCAGTTGGAAACCATGACCAACATTCGCATATGTAGGAACCATATAAGTGCGATAAGTAAACACATTCTAAAAGGATACAGTATTGAGGTACACCTCCAATATACCCAATACTTCCAACCAACCAACATATAATATACCAATGTAGGAGCCGTTGTTGACGTGCTCGATCGACGAATCAAAACCGTTAACCAATACTCACTAACCAATACTGTGTGAACCATTTTCTGTATTCACGTCGACGGGTGATCTTAGTCCCTACAACCCAAGAATCAACCACGGAATAGCTTACCAAGGTTGCGTTTATTCCATACAACAAATGGCGCTATGCCCCTACCGCGGCCAACGGTAAGGCGAGGCCCAGTGTATTGGCCTTCAATTATTACGTAGCCCCGGCTCCCGCAATAATCGAGCATCAACACACCGCCAACAATTAATCCATGGACATAACAAATGTACAAGTAGATGTTTACTTGACATTCTCAACAACAAATCAAACTCCCAAAATGTGGAGCACAACAACATTTAACTTAAATGTCTCAAGTAGGTCATAATAATCCTACTCACATACTCAATCATCTCATAGTATTTACGAGAATTAAACAACAACATCATGCATAATTTCGGGTAACTAATTTTCCCGACAAACTCTCGTATCACAACGAAATCCCCAAGTCACACACGTGGTCTCATCAATTATGAAAACCTATTTGACTCCGTTAGAGTCTTTATTTGTTTCTAATGAGTTCGAATCGAAGAGAAGCCATTTATACTTCAATATTAACAAATGATACCATTTCTATGTGTATCAACCAAGACAAAACAAGTCTTTTAACATGCAAAATGTGTCATCCACGAATTTCACATGGCTCAACAATAAAACATACTCTAACATGTTGATTTCAACATATAAATGCCATTTTGCAAGGCTAAGATGTCATACAAGACATAAATAGAGAAGGAGAGGGGTAGTAGCTTACCTCTTAAAGAATTCAACCAAGGAAAATCTCTAAGAAACCCACATGCAAGCCAAGGATTGTGTTCTCCTAGTTGGTAGCTCCACAATGGTGAAGTTGGGTTGTGATTTGGACAAGAATTGAGCAAACTAGCTCACTTTCTCTCTCAAGGACTCTCTCAAGCTTCTCTCTAAGTTTGCTGATGTAAATGGTTAAAATGAGAGTGTTCTATACTCTCCCATGGTGTTATAAGGGTCAAGGAGGTCAAGTTTAAGTGGTGGTGGACGTGGCTCAACCCAGCCACGCTTCGAGTCAAAGCCGGTCAACTTTGAGTAAGTTCGCAACAGCTGTCAAAGGGCGCGCAGGCAAATACAACATTCTGCATATGAAGCGATCGCTTAGAGTCGGGACAAGGCGATCGCTTTGGTACAGGGCGATCGCTTTGTGGGATACAGGGCGATCGCTTTGTTTCCAGATTCAAACTACAACTTTCTGCTTAGAGAGCGATCGCCTAGGAATAGGACAGGGCGATCGCTTTGTGTCCAGAACCATGGTACGACTTACTGTCTAGAGAGCGACCGCCTAGGAAGGAGACAGGGTGATCGCTTTGTGCCCAGTAAGTCTCAAACTGTTATAAAACTCTCCCAAAGTGGTTCTCAACAACCCAAAATGTTTCTAAGTCCAAAATGAGATCAAAATACTCATTAAAAGTTCTCAAAAAGTCTGGAACGAAGCTAGGATTACAACACAAGTTTAACACAATAATCAACATGTATCCAACAATAATTCCAAGGCATATAAAAATACATGTAACCAATATGAGTAAGAATATGTTCAAGAAATATGCACAACATCACATGAATTTGATAAGGAGAATGATCATGCAAGTGATGCAAACGATACGGGTGTTACATTCTCACCCCCTTAGAATAAATTCGCCCGCGAATTTACTTACCAATCTCCTTGAACAAAGATGGATACTTCTCACGCATCTCTTGTTCCAATTCCCATGTAGCTTCCTCAACATTGTGACTTCTCCACAAAACCTTCACAAGATGGATTGTCTTGGTCCTTAAGACATGTTCTTTTGTGTCAAGTATCCTCACAGGTTCTTCAACGTAGGAGAGATCGGTCGACAAATCTACCGGTTCATACTCCAAAATGTGCGATGCGTCCGACAAATATTTCCTCAACATAGAGACATGAAACACGGCATGAATACCCGACATCCAAGGTGGCAATGCAAGCCTATACGCTAATTTCCGCTGCTCAAATTCTTCTATGCCAGCTAAGTATAACAATATCTTCCTATTAGCCA
The DNA here is from genome assembly GCA_016624345.1 of Platycodon grandiflorus. Lineage (NCBI taxonomy): Eukaryota > Viridiplantae > Streptophyta > Magnoliopsida > Asterales > Campanulaceae > Platycodon > Platycodon grandiflorus. The sequence goes on along the minus strand of CM028369.1, from coordinate 34,444,354 downwards.
TCCTTAAAGTCTCCTAATGAACATCAGCTGATTTCGCTATATCGGCTGTGTTGCTTAAACAAGAAATATGACCTATTCTTATTAATAATTTCATCACTATCTTTCAACATAATCTTTAAATTTGATGAAATCTTTAATAAAGGTCATATAGGCTATTCAGCCCCCCCTCTAGGCTATATTCTGAGCACATCTTCATTGTCCTAACAATTGGTATCAGAGCTAGTACTCTGTAAACTTCATTCCAGGCTTGACAACCTGAGAGTTTAGATCCAGTCGCTCAGATTAGATGCATAGTCGAAAAGATTTGTTTTCAAAATCCTCATTTCTGAAAATCTTTTGACTGAGAGATCTGGAAGCTATTTTGAAAATACTTTTACAAATGAAAATCATTTTTGTTTTCAAAACCTTGTGAGAAAAGATTATTATGATGACTGTGTGATTATTATAGGAAAATCTTTCATATGACAGAAATATATTCTTCAATTGATATTATGAAGAAAAGTACTATAGTCAAATAGAGTTTGACTTGCTAAGGATAATGTTCGTTTTAAAATAGTCCGTTTTCAAATCCATGTCATATCCTCTAGCAAATGTGTCAACTTTATAATTGATGGATGAATTACTCTGATATACTTCTAAAAAATTGCCATCTTGATATAAGACTAACGATTGTCTCAATCTAACCCCTTTTCGAGAAAGCTTCTCAATTCAAATATTTGTGATCTTGTATCATAAGAAATTGAGGTTCATACTAGTATCTTTTTGGACATGTCTAAGTGTCAAAAACTTCCTATCATGGAATCTGCTAATCTCTACATTCTATGATACTTAGTTTCTGAAGACTTTGCTAATTATCCATCTAGAGAAAATATGTAACTAATCACTGAAAGTTTAAAGCAAATGAAATCAGAAGATCTTCAAAAATATTAGCTCTTGGTCTAAAGACATATATGATGAAACTGATCTTCTTCAACGGAAAGCTTTTGCCTAAAAGATACACTCAATGAACTTATGCTCAACATTAGAACAAGTTCTTCAACTATTATGAGCAGATATGTTCAAAGGGTAAAGTGTTCAAAGTAACCCTAGTCCCCAATTTCATATTATTTGGGTTACACTTATAAGCTATATTTTGAGTAATCGTTCAAGTATTGTGCTTATTAAGTCTCATTTGTGTCATTGAATTTCTGGAGCTATTTTTAGCTCATAAATGTTGCTATGATTTTCTATGAGCATTTAAGGCAGAAACTCATGTGACCAAAAATCATAGATGCAACTACTATCTCCATCAACAGACATCAATCTGGATGCTAACTTATGAAGGACTGCTGATTACTGATGAATAACTTTATATGTCCTTCACTCACTCAAAGAAGCACAACATCAAATCAATATCTTCTGGACCACGGCTCTAACCTATAGAAGTTTACCGATCAGTCCAAGATATTGAGAAAGATCACCTCTTCAGTATATACACAAAACAAGTAAGTAACTGCTTTGTTATATGCATGCACCCATGTCTGCTAAATCTCTTGACAACTTGTTATTAGACATGCTACATAAATAAAGTCTTATCATACTATGCTCTTCATGATATATCTAGGTGTTTGTATGATTTGCTTTATGATAATGTTTTTCAAAGAACTGGTCAGCACTTTCCATATCAGCTGACCTAAAATGGTTTTAAAAATAATTTTCAAAACCTAGTTGGCTGAACTTCCATATCTGCCAACAAACACTTTATAAGATCAGTTATATATACTGACTTGTAGAAGTAATACCTTTAAATGACTTGTCTCTATCCTAAGTCTATTTAAGGTTGAGCCACGCTTTACGAAGACTAACTACTTTTTTTAAAGTAAATACAATTTTCAAAATTCTCTGGAAAATCTACTAAAAGTGTTTGACCAACCAAAATATTTCACCAGACCTTGAAAATATCATTCCCTCAGGCTTTCAACTTTACTTCTCTAGGGAACAAAAAAGGACAAGGCCAACAGTAAATCTCTCTTATTGGTATAATCCTTCGTATTGCCTCTAAGTATATATAGAGTTCTTCATTCTTCAAACTCTATTATCATATATACTCATCCACTTCTTGAGATCTGCAAGATGTTAAACACTGATTCAAATATTTTCTCAAAATGTTACTAAGTACAGATTCTAGAGATCGATCAATTCAACACTTCAACAACTGGGTATGACTCTCATATTCCTTTCAAGTTGTTTTGGTTTATTTCTGTTACACAAAATGAGTTGATTCAAATTTCTCGAAGTATATTTTCAAAATTAAAATCCTTATTCATAACTGTGAAAAGTTTTTCCGTTATTTTAAAATGAGACACAGTTATAATATCTGAGAGAAATTTTGTCAACACATCTGTTTCAGAAATCATTCATTATTAATGATTCAATTTTGCCTCTTAAAATAATTTGATAAAAGATATCTTCTTTTGTCTTGACTGACAATCCTAAAGTTTTGGCAAAGTATCTTGTGATAATATAGAACTGAATGCCATAAACTTTTGATTTTCAGAACACTTAAGAATGTCTTTAGAATCATTTATATTAAAAGGTAAAATAGAAGATTATTAATTTATGTTCTTAGTGATTTCACTAAATTCCTAACATTTGGTTATCAATCTCACTGATACACTAAATTGATTTCAGATGAATCACTATGAAAACCACTTAGCATATACTTATCTGACCATCATAACTCTGCTTGTATACATAAGCATCACAGAGAAGATCCCAGATAAGATTTATCAAATGTCCGGCAAGCATCTGGTAAATTGTTGTTTCAAACAACTCATCTGGTCATTTGTAAGTATACCGGCCATTACCTTAAAGATGGCTGATGCAGATAATTCAGCTTGACTGAATTAGGTAGCTAATGAGGTGTTGATGAGGATGACGAACTGCTAACCACTACCATCCATCCTTGTGCTTTTCAAAGGGGATTCGTGGCCAAAGCAGTAAATCCTTGACGGCTATCACCCTGAGGTTCTTCCGGAGTAACCTGTAGGTGTGAACATGTTCTTCCTCCCCCTAGAGTTGGAGGAGATCAAAAATGAAAATAGCCATCTTGATCTTTTTCGAAATCCATGACCTCTGTCTGTAATACCCTGGTTCCTCCTATGTTTGACTTGTGTATCATGTCGCATCGTTATCACGTTGTGAATATTAGTTAGACTTGATTAAATAACATGTTGATTGATTCACGCATTAATTTCATGAGATTAAAATGCTTCGGTTGTGATTTAATTCTTGTTCATCATTCGTAATAAGAATGCATTTCATTCTAAGCCTTGTTACATGTGTTTTGAATGAATTTTAAGTGTGTTTTAATCTTTGTTGGAGGTTAGGATCACTTTGGGATCATTTAGAATCATTTTGGGAGCGTTTCGGAGCATTTTCGGAGAGCCTAGAGAGTCTGGACACAAAGCAATTGCCTTGAGGAGATCAAAGCGATCGCCCTGCAACCTGAAGGCAAAGCGATCGCCCTGGAATAGGGCAGAGTGATCGCACTGTATCGACTCTGTTCATCCGAACAGCCTGTAGTAATTTGACCATAACTTTGTGTAGAAAACTCGAATTTGTAAACCGTTTGATTTTGTGTAAACTAGACTCAAAGAGCTTTCCAACCATATCTTATTTGTAATTTTTAGACTTGTATATCATCCTAGGAACGTCTTTGAAGTTGTCTAAAAATCACCCAATCTGTTTAGACAGCATTTTCCAAAGTTTGCAATTTTGCCATTTTGACCCCTTGACTCTTTTAAAGACGACCCAAGACTTGTTGATTTGTATAAATGACTGATTTCAGACCTTAAGGAGACCCCAAGTTACTCTCCACTTCATTTTAAACATCCATGAAAGCTTGAGAACTTAAGTGTAGAAGATAAAGGTGAGAATAGTGTGTGTAGTCCATATCTAAACATCTAACCATTGGATCTTCCATGCAAGACCACCAAGGTGTTGCTAAAGACTAGGAGATTTCATTACAAATCCTTGATTGTGAATTTGTTAGCTTGATTATCTTCTTTGGAGGTAAGTTACTAAACCCCCTATGTATGTTAGAATTTGTTACATGTATGAATATTTATGAACATGCATGTCTTGATTACTTGATGATTCTATGTTTAAATGATATGATGAGATGCATAACATGCTTATGTGTTAAGTGTTGGGTTTGGATGATGTTGTATGTAGATGTTGATCACTCAACCTTGGTAATGAACTCAAGAATAAGTTAGAGACTTTAATTGAGAAATATTTGCATATAGCAATTATACCCAAAATTTAGAAGTATGTTAATGACTCTAGAAAGTTGATATTTGAAGAGAATAATATCTACCGAATAACATGTTAAATTCCTACGTGAATTAGAGTTCGTTTGATAGAATTTAGCCCTCCGATTATTTGGTACTAGTAACATAAAGACTCCGATTATATTTATAAAGTGGCATCTAATTAATTTAGCAAGCCCTATATTCAGACTTGTGTAGTTTGGGATGTTCGTTTATTAGAATTATCAACTCACAAGAGTTGTTTACACGTATGAATATTAAAATACAGAATGTTAGAGACTAGTACATCAGTCTCGATGTGATAAACGATTGTTCATTAATCTTTGGATTTGACTACAAAACCATATGAATTAAGATAAGTGTACTTAAGGGCACTTGCGTTTATAAGAATGAGTTGTTTACGCTTCAAGCGTCATTGTGGGTGTAGTAATTCGCACTCGATGTTAATGAACTAAATAAGTTTCCTTGGTGTGTTTGTGCTTGAGAACTATGTGAGTAGTCTCAACATGGGATTTGTAACTAGACTAACTTAGTAGTCTTAAGGTGCGTTTGTTGGGAATCAAATGTGTATCTCAAGGTATAGATGTTTATAGACTAAATATGTGGTCTAACGGTTCTTGAGAAGTACTTGCAAATATGTGCCTGTATGATTATGTGATTCAAGACTAAATATGTGGTTTTGAGATGTTGATTTGTTACTTCACAAAATGTGTTTAGTAATGTGTTAAGGTAGGATCATTGACCTCCTTGGTTGGGATAAGGTTCACTACTTTGGAACCTTATTGTTGTTGTTATGTTACGAGTAAATATCTACTTGTGCGTTGTGTAAGTCCAGCTGGCGTCGTCGTTACTAATGTTATGGTGGGACGACCTATAGTCTTTACGAATTCGTTTCATGATCGCTATAAGTCGCTGTACCGGAGTTCACACACCCCTCATCTGTTGGCCACAGTTGGGAAGTAGCCCCATTGTTGTAGCAATACGCATGACTTTGGCTTGCTAGAAGAACCTGATGGATTTTGTCGGGGGACCCGTAGGATTTTGCCGAAATAGATGTCGATACATCATAGACGAGTATCGATACACGTTGGTATTTTGTGTATTGCAGGAGCAACACAAAGACAGATAAAGAGAAAGATATCCTTTATTATGTGATTTATTTATACGCACTTATGTGAATATCAAAGTGCTATGTGTTTAACATGAGTTGTATATTATCATGGATGATATTTCATGTTGAGTTGTGATATATAAAAATGCTATCACTTTGTTATGATTAAAATGAGCATTATGTCGTGTCATATAGTTGCATTTAGTAACTTATTGAGTTTCGACTCACCCCGTTGTGTTTAATGTTTTCCTTAGATCTGAACCAGCCAGGTAGCTCACGGTGAGGTCGGTGAGGACGGGACTAGTTAGCAGGTTGTCCTCGTGGTTGTACCTTTGGTTTGTATAGTTTTGGTTGTATTTTCTTTTGGCGAGATACGATGGTTGTGTAAAGTTATATAGACTTTACTTTTGGGTAGAAATATACTTGGTTTTGTATTATTCTTTTGGTAGCCGACATGTATGTCGCGCTTGTGTATAGTTGATGTTATTTCCAGAGTATGCTATAGCTTGCGGTTATGTCGTTGTTCTGGCATGTTGTGGCCGATGATGTTAGCATGGTTGTTATTAGTTGGTGTTCCGGCAGTAGTATCGCCGAAGACTTATTTATATTTAATCAGGTTTTATTTTATCTGTTATATTTCGTCGTAAGCACGGGTGGTTACATCACGTGCTCGTCTTGTTTGGTGGTTTTGGCGACCCGACCTAGGGGTTTCGTATAGAGATCCGGGTCGGGGTCGTCACACTGTCCACCCACCATGTCCTCTGGATTAGGATATCTTGGATAAAACTCTGTAACAAACTTTTCTATTCAAAATTGAATCATTGCTTATTTTTGTCTTGTAATCATAGCAATTTCTTGTTGTATTGTTCTTGTAATCAGCTGATCCCTAAAGAGACATATTCAAACTATTTAGATTATTGAATACAAGTTCAGTAACTTTCCTACATGTCTATCTAATTCTCTGCATTCTTATGATAGGCATGATTCAATGTGTTTTAATTGTGTTGATCTAATGATTTGCTCTTCATCGAATAATTTCACTCAACATTTATCGATGATTGAAGAATTGACCTTAATGAAATGATCATGCAATTCTTACACAAACTCTGCTGAGAACTCATCAGCAAACTTGTCTGTGAAAATCTGCTATATTGAGTAACAGTCAAATTTTTAAAATACCACTTACTTTCAACCACTTTGATAATTGCCTTTATGAAATTGATCAACTCACCTTGATCGAAATCAAAGTCTGTCGATCTAAACTAAGTTGAGCAAACTACAGCAATTTAAAGGATGACATTTCATGTCTAAATTCCACCTTTAAAAGCTAAAAACTATCTACTCAATCTCTAATCCTCTACTTTAAATTACAAGATCTGTAGCACATTCGCTATGAACAAAAGTTGTCTAATGTATGAAAGAAAAGACAGCTGAGAACTTTCTTTAAAAGGGGATTATCATTTTTAAAAGTATATGAAAATACTTATAAGCTTTAACTTCACAAATCCTTGTGCTTCATATAAAATGTTCAAAGTTGTCCTCTTTCTCTTAACACAACATCAACTAGTGTTCATCTCAGAAAACTACTTAATCTTGTATATCCATTGTGATTATGATAATAAAAGGCAAAGTTAGTTGATAACAGCTAATTAGCAGATAAGCTGAATTCAAATCATCTTGGTATGCTTTATCATATGAAAATTTTGAGAAAACAAATCGGTAAGTATTTATAAGACTAAAACTTTACTCAAAAGATAGTTAGATATTCATAGATTTCTAGAAAAACTACCATTTTCAAATATAGTATTTCTTCAAGAATGAGCAGATGATATAACTCTTGTTGTCATATATGATGCCTCATTCTCTTTGTTGGAAGATTCGGTCTAGACATGAACGAACACTTCAGCAAAGTCCATACTCTGCTGATTAATGTCACGACCACTAAATTACTTATCTATCTTCTAACTAATCACTGGACTCACTACAGCAGTCTCAAAATCAATCACTTCTATAACTGCTGATCCATGTCAAACAGTGTCTTATCAGTATCTAGTGTGTTCATTCTGTTGATCACACTAATTCGATTCATTGCTTCATTAGCAAATCTCATTTCTTGCTAACAATTGGTATCTTACTTATCAACAATTGGTATCAATTCATTACCAACTCTGCTGCTTTTATTTTCCTAATACTTGATATCAATTCCTCCTCATCAGGCCATCTTCAGAACAACTCTATGCAACTCTGCCGATACTATCATTTCACTCTGCCTATATCTTTGCTATACTTAATGTACACATACCTACACTATAAGGTCATAACCATTTATTAATAACGTCACATCACTGCAACTTCATTAAATTCATTCTTACTCTTAAGCCACATTTGTGTCTTATCAAATTGGTATCAAATCTCTTCACCCAATAAGTCCATTCAAATTCTCAGAAGTTCTAGAGACATGTTCATTAAGACTAATGACCTATTTCTATTAACTCTCATTCTGTTCTACCTCAAATTTTCTCAACTATTTCGTATTCATCTTTCAAAATTATGAGGAACACAAATTCCACTAGGCCAGCATCTCATCCCATTCCTCACACCGAATGGCGATTACGAATGATGACTGTCTTGGCTCCTCAATCACAAATAATTCGAAGACCTCTTCGAGTCAATCGTCATCTAAGAAATCGACCTCAAGATCCCAGGAACAATGTTTCAAATTTCATTGCCTGGATTCCCACTAGGAGTACGACATTAACTGCTGAGTCTGAATCTTCCCCTGCTTATTCCTCCGCTTCCTCAAACGTTCGAATCGAGCAATTACCCATTCAGGAGGAGCATCCATTTATGGGCGAAAATTCTGCACCAGACTCCATAACTATTCAAGACATTCCCAACTCTTAGAAAAGGAAACTTGCCCCTCTCAACATGTTTTATTTTAATGCTGCATTTCCTTTGTTGTTATTTTTAAAACAATATTTACATGTTCTCAATGTAATAGATTCTGCTTATATTTCACCTCTGTTATTCTTTCTTATGAGCATTTTTTCTTAGTTCTTGTTTCCCTTGCTCATTAAGGAAGACAGTACTGTAATCTTTATACATAATTTAGTAAGAAAATACTTAGTTATGTACATTTAATACTTAGACACGTACATTTAATACTTAGATATATACATTTAGTACTTGTGACCATGTGAACATATACAGTCAGTACTTGAACATATACATTCTAAAATGTATGCCTCATATATTTTAGTATCCTGACATATATGACACCTTAAATACGGAGGAGAATACAAAGAAGTAGACATTAAGGAGGAGAATTATATTTTGATATATGCCTTATGCATTAATATTTTACTTTGATCTAGATAAACATTCTGAAATGTATGCCTTATACATTCAGGAAGAGAGTTACTTTGACATAGAATACTTTAACAAAGGGTTATACACCTTGACACACTCAATAAGGAGGAGAGTATTCTGACAAATAATACTTTGACATAGACTACTTTGAAGTATAATATTTTAACATTCTGAGATATATGTCTTATACATTAAGGGAAAGCTATATAACGTGACCATTAAGGAGAAACATATACATATGACTCATATACTCTAAAAATGTATGCCTTATGCATTCAAAGGGAGACATACTCTAAGTAGAGATGTCACGACCCGACTCGAGATCCTATATGGTATCTCGTTCGGTTCGCGAGACGGGACACAAAATGCACAATTTAAAAATCACTTTTCGTGCAAAAACCCTGTAATGCAAATGTATGTTTATTTTAAAAACAAAACGTTAAGTCACGGCACACCAAAGCCGGAAATGAACACACAACATAACCAACAAATAACCAACAACCCACGAGCTAAGAGGCTCGGGACCAAACACATAATATCATCAGAGTACGCGGAATAATAAAGTAATTAATGTTTACAAAAGCCTGACATCCACGTCGGCATCTACAAAAGAATATGGATAAACCACATGTACGGGACTACTACCCAACTTTACAATGTTTAATTAACATATGTACCCTCGGCCTCACCAAAAGAAAATACCAGGCTCAAAGAGCACTACCAAAAGAGTGACTGACGACGACACCGGGCGGCGACCGATCAGGGGTTTCGCAGCTCGGGATCTAAGGAAAACAATAAACAATGGACGGGGTGAGTTATAAAACTCAATAAGCTACTAATGCAACAAGATGGCATGCGAAATGCGAACGTAATAAGAATCATATATATATCATGGTTGGCATAATATAATCATTTCCAATCATCATCACGTCAAGTAACTCATAACATAAGTCACGTAGCATGCAACTCACATAGGTGCGATAAGTAACACATATAAAAGGATACCGTCGAGGTACACCTCCGACAAACCAACTTCCAACCAACCAACCAATAATACCAAATGAAGAAACCGTTGATGTCGTTCTCGATCATCGAACCAAATAACAAAACCCAAGTGAACCGTTTTCCGTATCCACGTCGACGTGAAGACTCGGTCCCCAACGACCGAGAAACAATCACGGTATAGCTTACCAAGGTCGCGTTTATTCCGTACAACACTTAGCGCTATAACCCCTACCGCGGCCAACGGTAGGGCGAGGCCAGTGTATTGGCCTTCGGCTATTACGTAGCCCGGCTCACGCAATAACCGAGCGTCAATACACCTCCAACAAATATGCCATGGACTTAAACAATGCTCAAGTAGATGTTTACTCGACACATTAACTAACCAACCAAATGTTCAAGTAGATGTTTACTCAACATTAAATGAAAGCATTATACTCCAAAGTAGGGAGTACAACGACACCAACAATAACATGCTAATGTACACCAAATAATTCGAGTACACATAGCCATATAATTCCAACATCAAATTCAACACAATACCATTATACGTATATCGTGTAACCAATTCCCCGACGGGTCTCTCGAGCATCCAAAGAGCTCACAAAACACACACGTGGTCTCATTAATTATCAAACCCTAACCGACTCCGCTAGAGTCATTTTAGGTTACTAATGACAACGGGTTACGAAAATGATCTTGCACTTTAATCCTAACACATTATCGCCCAATATCGAGCTTTCCAACCTCATAGAACGATTAACAACATATTTCACAAGTCCAAAAATGGCATTTATGGCAAGAATCACATATACACGTATCTAGCATGGTAACTTTACGTAATGGAAGTCTAGGATGCCATAAAAGACATAAAACGAGAAGAAGAGGGGGTAGTAGCTTACCTCTCGTCGGAAAAAGTGTAGAAAATGGAAATCTATTCGGTGGGAAAGCTTCCCTTCGTCGAGAGCTCCGCAATGGTGTGGTCGGATCGTCGAGATTCCTTCGAAATCTCAAGAAGTTCTCACTTTCTCACTCTAAGCTCTCTCCTTTCTCCCTCTATGTTTTTATGTTGGCTTGTGAAAAATGAGAGAGTTAAACTCTCTTTTTGGTTATTTCAAGTGGCTGAAAAAGGGTGATTTTCGGGTTGGTGACGTGGCCTAACAAGGGCCATACATTTAAAATAAAACAAGGCTTCTCGCGTAAGCCATTCAGCCTGATTTGCTTCGCACGGCCGTGCCAGACAAGCTGCACGGTCGTGCCAACCTCGCACGGCCGTGCCATATTACATGCACGGTCGTGCCAACCCTATTTTGCTAAGTCTGGAATCTGGGTGGCTTCGCACGGCCGTGCCAACTAGGCTGCACGGTCGTGCCAAGCTTAAAATTCAATTCTGGCATTCTGGAAATCTCTCGCACGGCCGTGCCATCATAACTGCACGGTCGTGCCAACCTCATATTGTGACATTAACTCACTGGAAGGCCTCGCACGGCCGTGCCAACCAAGCTGCACGGTCGTGCCAAGGCTTATAAGCTCAACACAGTTTGTTTTCCTCCATTCTTTTCCCTAGGTCCGGACACGCTTCACTTATAACGCATCTCAAGCACGATATATTGCGAGAATTAAACAATAATACATCATATGAAGCACATGAAATCATTTATGATAAAATGATGCAATTGATGATATGAGATATGAAAAATACACATGAAATTATATGCGATATAATGATGCAAATGTTGCGGGCGTTACATCCTCACCCCCTTAGAACAAATTCGTCCGCGAATTTACTTACCGACTCCATCAAACAACGCGGGATACATCTCACGCATTTCCTGCTCGGTCTCCAAAGTGGCCTCCTCGACATTGTGATTCCTCCACAATACTTTCACGAGGGGTATGGTCTTTGTCCTCAATACTTGCTCCTTCCTATCCAAAATCTGTACCGGTTGCTCAACATACGAAAGGTCGGGTGTTAAATCCACCGGCTCATATTCCAACACATGCGAAGCATCCGTCAAATACTTCCGCAACATCGACACGTGAAACACATCATGAATACCTGACATCGAAGGCGGCAATGCCAGTCTATACGCCAACTTCCCAATCCTTTCCAAAATCTCAAACGGTCCAACAAACCTCGGGGCCAATTTTCCTTTCTTTCCAAACCTCTTAACCCCAATCCGAGGTGAAACTTTCAAAAACACGTGATCGCCAACCTCAAACTCAAGATCCCTACGTCTATTGTCGGCATAACTCTTTTGTCTGCTCTGGGCCGTTTTCAATCTCTCCCGAATAACCTTTACACTCTCCGCCGATTCATGTACCATCTCAGGGCCCCACAACTTTGCTTCACCAACTTCATCCCAACAAATAGGAGAACGACACCTCCTAAAGTGCCTCATACGGAGCCATCTCAATACTCGACGATAACTATTATTGTAGGCGAACTCGATCAATGGCACATGCGAATCCCAAGTTCCCTTAAAGTCCATCGAGCAAGCTCTCAACATATCCTCAAGTATTTGAATTGTTCTCTCGGACTGTCCATCGGTCTGCGGGTGAAATGCTGTACTCAAGTTCAACTTCGTCCCCAAAGCATTTTGAAGTGATTGCCAAAACCGAGAAGTAAACCGTGGATCCCTGTCCGACACAATGCTCACCGGCACCCCATGTAATCTCACAATCTCCTGAATATATAACGAAGCAAGCTTCTCCAACGAATCCGAAATCGCAATGGGAAGGAAATGGGCCGACTTAGTCAATCTATCGACAATAACCCAAACCGCATCATGACCTCGTCGAGTCCTCGGTAACCCTGTTACAAAATCCATTGCAATATTCTCCCATTTCCATTCTGGAATTTCCAAAGGTTGCAACATCAGTGGCCTCGATGTTCGCTTTAATCCGTTGGCAAGTCAAACACCTTGACACAAACTCGGCGATTTCCTTTTTCATTCCATTCCACCAAAAATTCTTCTTCAAATCCCGATACATCTTGGTACTCCCAGGGTGAATTGTGTATTTAGACTTATGAGCTTCATCTAACACTTGTCGTTTCACATCCTCAATCGCCGGTACACAAACTCTTCCCCGAAACGTCAAAATACCATCACTATTCTTAGCAAAATCCGGGGTCTTACCCTCATCTAATCCATCAATCAATTTCCTCAATTCCGGATCACTCTCTTGAGTTTCCTTAATCCGATACAACACCGGGTAGCCCGAATGTTAGCAAAGATCACCCCATGGCTAGATTCACTAGGACCCCAATCACGAATGTCCTCTAGCATCTTCCATTCCCTAGTCATCAAACATGAAACATACGCTTTCCTACTCAGCGCATCCGCCACCACGTTGGCCTTTCCCGGGTGATATAAGATGGTACAATCATGATCCTTCAACCGTTCCATCCACCTTCGCTGCCGATTATTTAACTCCTTTTGTGAAAATAAATACTTAAGACTTTTATGATCAGTGAATACCTCAAATTTAGCCCCATACAAATAATGCTTCCATTTATGAAGAGCAAAAATAATCGCAGCCAACTCGAGATCGTGTGTCGGGTAATTCTGTTCATACTGAGTCAACTTCCGTGAAGCATAAGCAATGACTCTTCCATTCTGCATCAAAACACAACCCAAACCTTCTTTCGAAGCATCGCTGTAAATCACAAACCCGTCATGTCCATTCGGCAATGCTAAGATAGGAGCCGTAGTCAACTTCTCTTTCAATTTCCGGAAACTTGCCTCACACTTATCATTCCATACGAACGGCTTATTCTTTTGTGTCAAAGTTGTCAAAGGGGTTGCAATCCTAGAGAAACCCTCTATAAACCTCCGATAATAACCCGCTAACCCCAAGAAACTCCGAATCTCCGTCACCGACTCGGGCCTCTTCCAACTCACCACAGCCTCGATCTTTGTCGGATCAACTGAAATCCCCTTGCCTGACACTACATGTCCCAAAAATGTCACCTCCTCCAACCAAAAGGCACATTTGCTAAACTTAGCATACAACTTTCTTTCCCTCAAAACTGTTAACACAATCCTCAAGTGCTTCTCGTGCTCTTCCCGAGACTTCAAGTACACCAAAATGTCATCAATGAAAACAACCACAAAACAATCAAGGTACGGCAAAAACACCCTATTCATCAAATCCATAAACACCGCGGGTGCATTAGTCAACCCAAAGGGCATAACCACAAATTCAAAATGCCCATATCTAGTCCTGAATGCCGTCTTAGGAACATCCTCCCTTCTAACCTTCAACTGATGGTAGCCACTCCTAAGGTCGAGCTTGGAGTACACTACGGAACCTCGAAGCTGATCAAACAAGTCATCAATATGTGGGAGTGGGTATTTATTCTTAATTGTAACCTGATTCAACTCCCGGTAGTCAATACATAGCCTCAACGAACCATCCTTCTTCCTCACAAACAACACCGGTGCACCCCAAGGCGATACACTCGGTTTGATAAAACCCCGATCAAGCAACTCTTGCAACTGAATCTTTAACTCCTTCAATTCCGCCGGCGCCATGCGATACGGTGCTTTCGATATCGGCGCGGTGCCCGGTAACAACTCGATACAAAACTCCAATTCTCTATCCGGAGGCATCTCATAGTCATCCGAAAAGACATCCGGAAATTCCCTCACGACTGCGACATCCTCCATCATAACCACCCTTTTGACTTGTCCACCACACAAGCCAAATACCCGAACAACCACGATGTAACAACTTACGGGCTTTCAAAGCCGAAATAAGACGAACTCCACCCATACACTTATCACCAACAAACACAAAGGACGACATATTCGGCACATCAAAAGTAACAAACTTCTTACGACAGTCCACAACAGCATGGTGCGCATGCAACCAATCCATTCCCAAAATTACGTCAAAGTCCCGAATAGGCAAAACAACCAAATCAGCAGGTAAATGGTGGCCATCAACAACCACATCACAATCATGATAAACATCCGAAGCTACTTGGCACTCTCCCATCGGAGTAGACACCTCAAGTACGGCAAAGATTCGGGCATATGATGCAAATGACAGCAAAATGAGATGCGATGTATGAATGCGATGACCCTGGATCTATGAGAACTCGGGCTTTAACACTAGAGACGAGTAAGGTACCTCCTATGACATTGGTGGCTTCGGGCACCCTATTTTGGTCTAGGGCAAAACTCGACCCTGGACTCTAGGACGACCCTCGTTGTCCCTCTTGGCCTCCGTTTTCGCGCACCTCCTTGTGGGACCCCTTTATTCCTTGGGCAATCCTCCGAAAGTGCGTGCCATCACCACAAAGGACACACTTCCCTTGCTTCTTCCAGCATCTCTCTTCCGTATGACCAGTCCTCAAGCAAAAATTACACGTCATCCCCTGGGCCCGTTGCCCCACGCGTTCCCCGATTTCCGTTCTCTGTTGGTTCGTCCTCCTCTGCGGTTGTTATTTGCCTCTCGTTGCCGGTCCCACGGTTACCCCGATTTCTCCATCTCGATCCCATTGTTGAGCTCCACTAACATTTCCCGTTGACTTCCACCGGTATTTCCTTGCTTCGTACGGTGCTCCTCAATGTCATGCTCAATTCGGTATGCCTTGTCCACGCCCCTGGTAGCTTGCCAACTCGAGTGGTATGAGTTGCTTTCGGTACTCGGTCCTCAACCCCTTCACAAAACGGTAGACTTTCTTCTCTTCCGTCGGTAGCAAATGTGTGCAGTATCGGGATAACTCAGTAAATTTGGAGGAATACTGAGCTACGATAGACTCCCTGCTCCAAACCAAGAAATTCCACTTCCTTCCTTGCGAATCACATCCGGACAAAGCGATTCGGAACCGCGCAAAAAGAGCTCCCACGTCCTTCTCGATCTTGTACCCAAGGCTTCCAAAACCTTCCACCAATGTTCGGCCGCATCCTCTAGCTTGAATGTGGCGAACTTGATCTTTCCTCATCCGTACATCCCAATCTGCGAAAACTTTCTCTCGACTCAATCCACCTCTCGGCCTTCTCCGGATCCGGCTCACCATTAAAGCTCCTCGGTTTCATCTTCAAAAACCTTTCCAATCTGCGATCATTCTCCCGACTCCACCGGTCGGTTGCACTACTCTCGACCGCCCACTTGACCCTGTCCATCCATAGCTGTCGGTTCATGTCCATTGTCGTCGGTTCATCTCCATCATTGTTTGCATAAAACCTTGCATGGTGTGCATGAAGGCCTCATTCGATGCATAGGACTCTCGACGACCCGGTAGCTTGGTTGGGAGATGGGTTCGGTCCGGTTCGACGGGTGTCCCTTTCGGCCTCCGTGGCCCTACTAGAACCCGCTCCATTTCGAGTTTCAACCATAATTGTTCACTGCAACAAACACTCGTCGTTAACGACTCGGACACACTCAACCAACCCCGCCTAAGCCAAGGATACCGAATCCCGAGCTAACTTATGCTCGATACCAAGCGTCACGACCCGACCCGAGATCCTATATGGTATCTCGTTCGGTTCGCGAGACGGACACAAAATGCACAATTTAAAAATCACTTTTCGTGCAAAAACCCGTAATGCAAATGTATGTTTATTTTAAAAACAAAACGTTAAGTCACGGCACACCAAAGCCGGAAATGAACACACAACATAACCAACAAATAACCAACAACCCACGAGCTAAGAGGCTCGGGACCAAACATATAATATCATCGAGTACGCGGAATAATAAAGTAATTAATGTTTACAAAAGCGACATCCACGTCGGCATCTACAAAAGAATATGGATAAACCACATGTACGGGACTACTACCCAACTTTACAATGTTTAATTAACATATGTACCCTCGGCCTCACCAAAAGAAAATACCAGGCTCAAAGAGCACTACCAAAAGAGTGACGACGACGACAGGGCGGCGACCGATCAGGGGTTTCTCGCAGCTCGGGATCTAAGGAAAACAATAAACAATGGACGGGGTGAGTTATAAAACTCAATAAGCTACTAATGCAACAAGATGGCATGCGAAATGCGAACAGTAATAAGAATCATATATATATCATGGTTGGCATAATATAATCATTTCCAATCATCATCACGTCAAGTAACTCATAACATAAGTCACGTAGCATGCAACTCACATAGGTGCGATAAGTAACACATATAAAAGGATACCGTCGAGGTACACCTCCGACAAACCAACTTCCAACCAACCAACCAATAATACCAAATGAAGAAACCGTTGATGTCGTTCTCGATCATCGAACCAAATAACAAAACCCAAGTGAACCGTTTTCCGTATCCACGTCGACGTGAAGACTCGGTCCCCAACGACCCGAGAAACAATCACGGTATAGCTTACCAAGGTCGCGTTTATTCCGTACAACACTTAGCGCTATAACCCCTACCGCGGCCAACGGTAGGGCGAGGCCTGTATTGGCCTTCGGCTATTACGTAGCCCGGCTCACGCAATAACCGAGCGTCAATACACCTCCAACAAATATGCCATGGACTTAAACAATGCTCAAGTAGATGTTTACTCGACACATTAACTAACCAACCAAATGTTCAAGTAGATGTTTACTCAACATTAAATGAAAGCATTATACTCCAAAGTAGGGAGTACAACGACACCAACAATAACATGCAAATGTACACCAAATAATTCGAGTACACATAGCCATATAATTCCAACATCAAATTCAACACAATACCATTATACGTATATCGTGTAACCAATTCCCGACGGGTCTCTCGAGCATCCAAAGAGCTCACAAAACACACACGTGGTCTCATTAATTATCAAACCCTAACCGACTCCGCTAGAGTCATTTTAGGTTACTAATGACAACGGGTTACGAAAATGATCTTGCACTTTAATCCTAACACATTATCGCCCAATATCGAGCTTTCCAACCTCATAGAACGATTAACAACATATTTCACAAGTCCAAAATGGCATTTATGGCAAGAATCACATATACACGTATCTAGCATGGTAACTTTACGTAATGGAAGTCTAGGATGCCATAAAAGACATAAAACGAGAAGAAGAGGGGTAGTAGCTTACCTCTCGTCGGAAAAAGTGTAGAAAATGGAAATCTATTCGGTGGGAAAGCTTCCCTTCGTCGAGCTCCGCAATGGTGTGGTCGGATCGTCGAGATTCCTTCGAAATCTCAAGAAGTTCTCACTTTCTCACTCTAAGCTCTCTCCTTTCTCCCTCTATGTTTTTATGTTGGCTTGTGAAAAATGAGAGAGTTAAACTCTCTTTTTGGTTATTTCAAGTGGCTGAAAAAGGGTGATTTTCGGGTTGGTGACGTGGCCTAACAAGGGCCATACATTTAAAATAAAACAAGGCTTCTCGCGTAAGCCATTCAGCCTGATTTGCTTCGCACGGCCGTGCCAGACAAGCTGCACGGTCGTGCCAACCTCGCACGGCCGTGCCATATTACATGCACGGTCGTGCCAACCCTATTTTGCTAAGTCGGAATGGGTGGCTTCGCACGGCCGTGCCTACTGCACGGTCGTGCCAAGCTTAAAATTCAATTCGTTCGAAATCTCTCGCACGGCCGTGCCATCATAACGCGGTCGTGCCAACCTCATATTGTGACATTAACTCACTGGAAGGCCTCGCACGGCCGTGCCAACCAAGCTGCACGGTCGTGCCAAGGCTTATAAGCTCAACACAGTTTGTTTTCCTCCATTCTTTTCCCTAGGTCCGGACACGCTTCACTTATAACGCATCTCAAGCACGATATATTGCGAGAATTAAACAATAATACATCATATGAAGCACATGAAATCATTTATGATAAAATGATGCAATTGATGATATGAGATATGAAAAATACACATGAAATTATATGCGATATAATGATGCAAATGTTGCGGGCGTTACAAGAGACATCTAGATACACATATTCAAAAGGACAACTCAACATTTAGATAAAAAGGAACACTTGGATACATATCTTGAGAAGAAGTCTGATTAAGCCGTTGTAACAATAAGCAACTTCTGAGAATCTTATTTCTTCAGACAAAGCTATTATTCAAAGTACATTATTGTAAAATCTCTTTACAAGCAATGAAACAACACCTTCAAAAGAACATTTCTTACACTATGATACTGAACTAGTTAACACTTGTTTACGTACTTTACTCCCTACCTTTGATATGTATATCTTATACATTATGGCTGTGCACTATGACATATATGCATACTCATGTTTGTAACAATACGCCTATGTCCTTAAGGAGGAGAGTTTATGACCAATATTTTCTTGTGACCATTAAGGAGGAGAGTTTATAAAAATCGAAATATACATATAAGTTTAAGGAGAGCTCGACATAATAGACATATACATAAAAATCGACATATACATATAAAGAAGGAGAGCTCGACATAATAGACATATACATATAAAGAATGAGAGCTCAACATAATAGACATATACATAAGTTTTATGAAAATCATCATAAACCTCTCATACAGCTGTGTATACTTTAAGCTCTAAGTATGTTGTATTTAGTCTAGATTTGCTTGAATCCATAACCTAAGTCTAAGACAAGGTGACTAATGGGCCTGCGTGTTTGTTAGTGTGGCAACCTGTACTTAGGCATAGCTTGAACAGCTTAGGGTTGCTTTTTATATAAGTCTTGAAGAAGATTAGCCTATAAGGACATCGGACGTCCTCTGCAAAATGGGCAAATAATGCTTCAGCAGTCTTCTTTTTGGATATCGGACAAGCTCATATCAGCCAAGCTTCATCAGCAATGTTGAAGACCTCAAGAACGTCCGATAGTCATCAGCCTAAGACATGTCCTAACTTGAAGACCTCATTAATTGCAAAGCAACGTTAACCTGCAACTCTCATTTAATGAGAGTTTCCATTCTCAGCAAATACTCAGAAAAGGACATTCCTCCTGCAAGCGCAGACCGCCTATTTTTGGCAAAAATGTCAGGAGACAGACTGCAAGTTGCAGGACAGCCTATCAGGAGTCAACAACCAGATTAGAGCATTAATTGCTCTTAAATTCAAGTTTGAAAATCACCAACGGCTCCAAGCTTCCTCCTGCATATATAAGGAGACTTCATTGCTGCATTTATAAGGATTCAACCACTCCAACTACTGAATCTCCATTGTCTTCAAGTTCTTAAAAGCTAAAACGTCCTATCTGTACTCAGTCATTGAAGAGCTTCACTCTTAGATGATCAGTCCATTAAAAGCTCTTCACTGATAGCAACACCTAGCTTTCATAGCTCACGAGAATTATATCTTATAGATATTAATTCTCCCACACGAACACTTGGTCAACAAAATTTTGTACACAATCCATTAGAGATTTATTTTGTAAAATATCTAGTGGAAAAACATAGTACACGATTTTCAAATCCAAAGTTGACCACTTTGGTTGTGGACGTAGCACTTATTTATAAGTGTGAACCATATTAAATACTCTGTCTACTTGTGTGTGATTGTGATTATTTGTGTTGCTTAACTTTCCAGATTTCCAAACTGAGAAGCTGGATCTTAATCTGAAGATCATTCTCAACTTGTCTTATACTTCACAAGACTTCCGCCTGCAAATCTTTTCAAACTTAAAGTGAAGTAGATTTTTTGAATCAATCTTCAAAAACTGAAAATAGGCTATTTAACCCCCCCCTTCTAGCCCATTTTGAGCAACCTTGGACCTAACAATTGGTATCAGAGCTTAACTCTTTGAAAACTTGTTTTTCCGAGATTAACCTCTTGAGAGAATAAAGATCATGGCTGCTCACCAAATGTTGGAAACTTCAAACGTGAACCATTGTCCTGTCTTGGATGAAGTTCACTTTGACATCTGGAAAGATAAAGTCAAAAGACATATGAACTCAATTGATAAACGTTTGTGGAAATGTGTCACAGATGGACCCAGAATTCCAATGAAGCCTAATACACTGGCCACGGTAGATCCAACTGCTGAACCTGAAGTACCAAAGCCAGAAGAAGAGTGGGATGATGAAGACAGGAAGAATGATGCTCTGGATGGAAGGGCGATCAACATTATCACCAGCTGTGTGGACATAAGCACGTACCAGCAAATTATCAATCTGGACACAGCAAAAGAGATGTGGGAAGCCATCCTTGAATATCTGGAAGGTGATGGAGAGACAAAGAACAACAAATTATACACCTGCATCCAGAAGTTTGACTCCTTCAAAAAGGATCCCAAAGAATCTCTGCGAAGCGCCTATGACAGATTCTATGAGGTAGTCAACTCTTGCTACTCCTTAGGAAAGAAGTATGAAAAGAAGGAAATAAACATGAGATTTCTAAATGCACTAGGCAGCTTATGGCATGTTAAAATCACTGCAATGAAAGAGTCAAAAGATTTAAACAAATTGACTCTTAGAAACCTTTATGCTAGTCTTTCAGTCTATGAGCTTGAGATCCAACAAGCTCAAGAGATGGAAAAGAATTTCAAAAACTTGTCATTACCAGCCATGTCCACTGAACCTTCATGCTCAACACCTGATGAAACCCCATCTACACTTTCCAATGATGGTGATGATATTCTTTCTGACGAAGCATTTGCTATGTTTGTAAAGAAATATCAACGTTTCAAAAGGTTCAATAAGTCATCCTCACACAGACAGTCTTCTCACAAGACTGCAGTTCCTCATAAAACAGCTGCTCAACCTAAAAGCTTTACTCCTTACAAATCAGGAGACTATCAAAAAGATAATGAGCTTGTCTGTTTCAATTGTAGGAAACCAGGCCATTTTGCCTCACAATGTCCAAAGCCTAAATATGAATTTTATAAGAAACGTTCCGAATCTAAATTTCAAAAACAAAAAGGGATGGTGGCTGAAGACATTGATGAAAGCAATCTGCCTACATGGTGTGACACTGACACTGATGAAGAGGACTCCTGTGACTTTGCTGAAGAAGCAAACATATGCCTTATGGCCAGGGAGTCACAACATGATTCAGTGAGGTCGCTACCATTTCAACAAGATGACAGTGATGATGATGATGAGCTCAATGAAAAGGGAGAGCTCATTAAAGCAAATAAGGACATGCTGGAAGAGTTT
This sequence comes from Platycodon grandiflorus, assembly GCA_016624345.1. NCBI lineage: Eukaryota > Viridiplantae > Streptophyta > Magnoliopsida > Asterales > Campanulaceae > Platycodon > Platycodon grandiflorus. The sequence continues at coordinate 34,422,504 of CM028369.1, read as the reverse complement.
TTAAAATTCAAAACTGCCTATGTAAAACTAGCCAAGAAGCATGAACTAGCTGTCTCTGAGAAATCAATCTTGATGTCTAAGATCAAAGATCTTGATAGACAGCAAGCTGAAAGTATCAAATTACAAAAAGAGAACAAGCTTTGACTGAAAAAGTAGACTTTCTACTTGAACATGTCAAGAAAATAAATTCTGAGAAAGATGACCTTCAAAGGTTGTCAATACTTGGAATAATTCTAAAGGAAACTTTGATACCATTCTTTCAAACCAAAAATGTCTTGATGACAAAACTGGTATTGGTTTCCAAAGTAAGTTCACTGTAGAAAGTTTCTCTGGTTCTCAAAAGGTTGAGACAACTAAAGTCATCGCTGATGAAATGGCTGAAGAAGTTTCCTATGACCAGCAGTCTCCCAAAAGGTAAGGACTTGGCTTTAACAAAGTTCCTTTTATCTATCCAAAGAATACAAAAGACAAGTCCAAAGGAAAGCAATCTACAAGCAATGACTCTGCTAATAGGGAATCTGAGCAACCTAAACCTGTCATTAATCACCCTAAGAAAACAGGGTTGACTAATAGCAAGTCTAGGAATTCTCAACTCAAACCTATTAAATTTGTCAAAGGCAAGACTGCTGATCCAAACACTGCCTATAAAAGAGTAAAAGGAGTGAGCTCCGCCGATAAAAAGGTTAAAGGACATGTGCCTGTAAATGCAAAATCTTTTGATAAGAGGTCTACATATGGTAAACCTTACATCAATAAGAAAAGGCATTATCAGCCTAAGTCCTATAGGCCAGTTATCAGCACAAAGGACACTCCAAAGACTGCTGATAATGAGAAGCCTCAAAAAGAAATCATTACTCATGTTGAAGGTTTTCACAAATGCACTTTCTGTAAAGGCCATGGTCATGAGATTCATGAATGTCTTCTGAGATTCACACCTAAATCTAGAGGATTTACTCCTCCAAAGGTTAAACAGGTGTGGATCCCAAAAGGTTGCTAACCTTGAGGACCCAAAAATAAAAGGGGACCATATTCTTAAATGTCTATATTTCAGGAATGCTTCATGGCTGTCAACGAAGAAGAGAAAGATCTATGGTATCTAGACAGTGGATGCTCTAAGCACATGACTGGTGATTCAAATCTTCTCTCAAATATTGTTGAAGCAAATGGTCCCTTAGTCATTTTTGGAGACAACTCAAAAGGGAAGACCATTGGATATGGAAGTATAATCAGAGGCAATCTCTCCATCAGCAAAGTGTCTCTGGTTGAAGGTTTAAAGCACAATCTGCTGAGCATATCACAATTTTGTGATAAAGGATTAACCTGTCAGTTCTCCTCAAGTCACTGCCTCATAAAGGACAATGAGACATGTTATACTATCTGACAGATTCGAAAAGGGAATGTCTATCTTTGTTGACCTTAATCTTTGTTGGAAGAAAATCAAATCTATGCTTGGTTGCAAGATCATCAACTGACAACAGCTGGTTATGGCATAAAAGGCTTAGCCACCTCAATTTCAAATATTTGGAGAAGCTATCAAAGAATAATCTAGTTGTTGGCTTGCCTAAAATATCAGCTGAATCACACAGTCTCTGCAAAGCATGTCAACTAGGCAAACTACACAAATCTTCATTCAAAAGCAAGCCTTGCCTGTCAACATCAAGACCTCTGCAACTGCTGCATATGGATTTGTTTGGACCTGTAACTACTACAAGTCTTGGTGGCAGCAAGTATACACTTGTGGTAGTTGATGACTACTCAAGATTTACTTGGGTAGAGATGATGTCCTCCAAAGATGAAGCATATGACATCATTACTGAACTCTTCAGAAGACTACAGACACAAAAGCTAGATGATATCTCTGATGTCAGATCAGACAATGGAACAGAGTTCAAGAACAATGGTGTTGCCAAATATTGTGATGACCATGGAATTGGTCACAAGTTCTCTGCAGTCGGCACACCTCAACAAAATGGAGTTGCTGAAAGGAAGAACAGAACTCTCATTGAAGCAGGAAAGACAATGATTGCTGAAGCCAAACTGCCTATGTATTTCTGGGCAGAAGCAGTGAATACTTCATGCTTCACACAAAACAGGTCTATCATAAACAAATTTCATAACAAAACTCCATATGAAATATGGAGAGGCAGAGCTCCCAACATTGGATTCTTTAAAATATTTGGTTGTAAATGCTATGTTCTTTATAATGGTAGAGAACATAGAGGTAAATTTGAATCCAAAAGTGATGAAGAAATTTTTCTGGGATATACTAAATTTTCAAAAGCTTATAGAGTTTACAATAAAACTTCACTTAGAGTTGTTGAATCTGTACATGTTTCTTTTGATGAATTTGATTTTATTGGGCCACATTTGGCTCCTAAGGTTACTAATGATTCTGATGAGTATGAGACAGGTACAGACCAACAAAGCTCAAGATCCGCAGATCCTACACCTTCACAAGTGCCTCCAAGAGTCAACTTGATAGAATCCTCAAATGAGCCTCCAAATGAAAACTTTGAAAACCCAGAATCCACTTCGCCTTCCACACCAGAAGTTCTACAACCTACTTTGGAATTAACCTATTCTTTAGAAAACCAAGCTTCAGACACCTCCTCTCCTCAAGAACCAAACTCTGCTGACGCAACAATAGGACAAGTTCAATCCGCAGAAGTTAGAGAAGTAAAAGATCATCCTATCACTCAAATTATCGGCGATCTTAATGCTGGTGTTCAAACAAGACAAGCTTCAAGAAATGAATGCATGTATTCCACTGCATTTGTATCTCATATTGAACCCAAAAAGATTGATGAAGCTCTGGAAGATCCAAGTTGGGTGGAAGCTATGCAAGAAGAGCTAAACCAATTTGACAGATGCCAAGTATGGTCACTTGTCCCTAGGCCTAAAGGATAAGCTGTTATTGGTACAAAATGGATTTTCAGAAACAAAATGGATGAAAATGGCAACATTACCAGAAATAAGGCAAGATTGGTAGCCCAAGGATATAGACAGGAGGAGGGTATTGATTATGATGAGACATTTGCTCCTGTTGCCAGATTAGAGGCTATCAGATTATTCTTGGCCTATGCCTCTTACAAGGACTTCAAAGTATATCAAATGGATGTGAAGAGTGCATTTCTGAATGGAGAACTTCAAGAAGAAGTCTATGTAGAGCAACCTCCTGGTTTCATAAATTGTTCAAGAAGAGAAGATGTCTACAAGCTGAGGAAAGCCCTTTATGGACTCAAACAAGCTCCAAGAGCCTGGTATGAGACCCTTTCAAAGTTCTTGACATCTCAAGGCTTTGCAAGAGGTCAAATTGACACTACTCTTTTCATTATGAAACATAAAGGTCATTCTTTACTTGTTTAAATTTATGTTGATGATATTATCTTTGGTTCCACTAATGAAAATCTTTGCAAAAGGTTTGAAAAGCTTATGCAGAGTAAATTTGAAATGAGCATGATGGGAGAGCTCAACTTTTTCCTTGGTCTTCAAATTCAACAAAGCTCAGCTGGTATCTTCATCAGTCAAGGCAAATATGCAAAAGATGTTATCAAGAAGTTTGGTCTTGAAAATGCAAACAGCTTCAGCACACCTATGGCCACTAACTGCCACCTTGACAAAGATAAAAAGGGGAAGAAAGTGGACATGACCCTTTATAGAGGAATGATTGGTTCACTTTTATATCTAACTGCTAGTAGGCCTGATATCATGTTTGCTGTTTGTGTTTGTGCTAGATTTCAAGCTGATCCAAAGGAGTCTCACCTACAAGCAGTCAAGAGAATCATTAGATACTTGATAGACACTCCAAATTTGGGAATCTGGTATCCTAGAGATTCATCGTTTAATCTTATTGGCTATTCTGATGCTGACTTTGCTGCATGTAAGGTTGACAGGAAAAGCACAAGTGGGACTTGTCAATTCTTAGGAAATAGACTTGTTTCATGGGCCAGTAAGAAGCAAACCTCTGTCTCAACTTCTACAACTGAGGCAGAATACATAGCCGCGGTAGCCTGCTCACAATTGCGTGGATCAAACAAGAACTTGTTGACTATGAGATCAAGATGGCGATTGCCCTATAATGTGTGATAACACATCAGCAATCTCAGTTTCTCAAAATCCTGTCATGCACTCCAAGACAAAGCACATTGATGTGAGATATCACTTTCTAAAAGACCATGTTGAAAAAGGTAACATTAGCATGGAATATGTGCCTACAGAGAATCAGGTAGCAGACATTTTCACAAAACCACTTGATTCAACCAGGTTTGCTTATTTAAGAGGAGAGCTTGGTATGCTTTACCTCAATCCTTAATCTTTCTAACAAATTCTTTAAGTCATTTTATAAATTGCTTATATAAAATTGCCTATGTGATTTGCTAATTGCAACTCTGCCGAGAATACGGACAACACTGAGTAAGTCCTTACATTTCCATATCTGTAGTCTTTATAAAACATAGGCAGACCTAAGTGCGTCATGTAAACAGTCACTCATCAGGTCATAAATGCGGACCCCAAAGATTATCAAATACCATTTATTAACCTGTCAGAAGTACAAAAAGGCGAATGATACAGTGTTTCTTCACATTTTTCAAAAACCGCCATTTGTTAGTTTTCAAAAACCTCTCGACTGCCAATCTGCAATCTTCCCAAATCCTCTCAAATCTTCAAATTTCTCTCGTTCTCAAGCTGAAATCATCAATGGTAATGATTTCTACACTTTTTAATTCATTTAAATCAAGTTTTATGGTTTGTGTTAACCTAATTTGTGTAAATTCGAACTGTACGCCATTGATGAACTGCGAAATCTTGAAATTGGTGTCTAAATCTTGTTTATGTAGTATAAAATTGTGATTTTCAGCCTTCTGTGATATTATGTCTTCAGCTCATGACATTCTGTTTACTTAAAAGTGACAAAATCAGTAGATATTTTGAAACCCAGCTCATGAACTGTTCTTGTCGTTTGTCATAATACACTTATATTTTGGGTTTAGATCTGAACAGTACCTGTTTGTGTTAATATCGGCTGATTACATGTGTATCGGCTGTTTTATGCATACCTTCCTATCTCTATGTGCTGTTCTCACATCTACCAACTGAATAGGCAAGGACTAAATCTTCCAAGGCCACCGACACCACTTCATCCTCTGTCTCTGCTAAGCCATCTAGGGCTAAACAGGCTGCAAATCTTCCACTAAGAATCCTCCCCAGGTCAAGTTATCACCCTGGGATGACAATCGATAGAGACTCTATCATAAGCACAACTGCTGGCGATGCCCTACTTAAGGATCTGACAGAATGTGGGCTGCTTCCTCTGTTCCAACTTAATGACACCCACTACAGCAATGCACTAGCTGAGGAATTTTACACTCGAATGATCCTGCCTCCTCCTCCAGCTAATGCCCATGAGCCGGTCAACCTAAGCTATATCAAGGGTTACATCAGAGGCCACTACATCAAGTTGACCTATAAGGATATTGGGGCGATCCTTGAACTGCCTATTGAAGGCAAACTGGACTTGTCCGATGCTGAATCGGCGCTTGCTTGGGAAATGATGAGGGGGTCTGCCCAACCTGAAAGATTTTCTGAGATGTCCAGAAACCTGTTCCCAGAAAACGCCTATCACCTCAGCCATCTGCTCGATAAGAGCATTTTGTTCAAAAATGGCGCAAAGGACATTTTTACATCTCAGCAGCTACTGTGGACCAAAGCTATAATTCTTCGAAAGCAACTTAACTGGGCCAAAATCATCTTTTCTATGCTATCCCAAAGTGTTGCTGACGTTCAAGTTCAACCCTCTATGCGACGACCTTTCGTACGGGTCATCAATGTCATTCTTCGCAGATATGAGGAGATTGATGAAAAGGTTATCAATGACGACCTCATCAAGGTGTCTAACACCTACGTATTCACGGTCAACAACATCACCCGTTACGGGGATGATATGGCCAAAAGATCAACCATTGCTGCTGCTGCTGCTTCTTCTTCTACTAGTGGCACCTCTACCCAATCCAGCAAGGGTAAACGGAAGGTCACATGTTCTGAAACCGGGATATCTGCTGAGGAGGAGCCTAAACCTATAGGGGCTGAACTTCCTGAGGAAACTTGACCATGATCCCTATGAGCCGACTGAGTCTCCTTCTAAAAAGCCCAAACATTCTTCTTCTCTCACTCCAAAACTCAAACAAAACCGCAAGTCTCGAACAAAATCTGAGGTTGAAAAGGATACCTCCACATTCCAACCCGCCAACCTGTCCAACCCCAAGTCTCGACAGAATCTTCAACCCACTGATGAATCTTGTGATTTACCCAATGTAACATGTACCGCTTCCCTCACACCAACAATTTCAAACCAAACTGATCCTCCACCGGTTGTTCCTCCACCTGCAGTTTCAACAACAACTTCACCCTCTCCAACTCATACACTTCCTAAACAAAGCCGACGTTTTAAAAAGAGTGCCAAAAAGAACGTGCACTTTGCTGAAGCCACTGATCCCTCTTCGCCTCCATCCTCACCTACTCACTCTCCCCCTTCTTCACCAACTCTGCCCACAAATACCACTTCTTCACCTACTTCTTCCCTTCCTCACTCTACATCTCTTCAAACTACACCCATCCATAAGCCTTCCACCTCACCATCCTTCCCCACTCATCAGCCATCTTCAAAGCGTTCTCTCTCTCCTTCTTCTGACCAGCCTCCTCCCAAACGCATCAAACCCAATCCCTACAGTCAATTTCATCCTGACATTCAGGATCTGCTGTTCTTTAGAGACAGGAGACCTACACCCAATCCTGCTGATACCGATCCCTTCCTCTCCACTTTAGACTATCCGAAAAGGATTCCCTGCCAGCCTATGTCTGCAGGTGACATCATCCTCCAATGGGGTGCTTATTATGATCCTCTTCCTCCTGCCTGGTCCCAGCAATTCTTCTCTCACAACTCAGCGGTTCAAGATCTCATGATTTTTCGCCAATGGGTTGCCATTCACAGGGACCTTGGCCTTCCCCTTCCAACCAAATCAGACATCTCTCCCTTCCTCTCTCTGCCTAAACCACCAGTCTTCACCCTCATCTGCCACCCCTCTGTCCTTCTTAAGCCTGTGGTCTACAACTTCTTTGATGTAGTCACCACGATTTTAGGCTTTAATCCCCTTATTCCAATTCTCTTCCGTTCCCTTCACCCTATCTATATCACTCCTCCCTTTTTCATTGGTCGTCTGAGGACTCGATCATCTGCCCCTCTGGTCCTTCCCAACTATCCTTCCCTTCGCCTGACCTACCCCAGCCAATCCCAACCCTCTACAAGCCATATTTCCATTTCCTCCGCTAGCCTTTCTTCCACATCCTCCAGCCAATCCCAGTCTTCTACCAGTCATCCTGCCTCCCTCACTGACCAAGCCACCAGCAATCCTCCTCCCATTCCCACTCATCCCTCTTCCTCAGCCCGACCATCTTCTCCTCCAGCTAGTCACCCTGAATCTTCTGATACATACCCTGCTGCGGCAGTTCATGACTTCTTGAAAAACTTTGAAGTCATCTCGGTCGACCTCACCAAGGCTCTGCACCAGCTTTCTGCCGATCAGTCTCATATCACCCATGTCCAGGCTGATTGTCTAACCGAAGTCCTAAACATCTCCAAACGTGCCGAGGCTGCCTTCACTGTCTGCCGACAGTCCATCTCTGCCAGTCAGACTGCTTTAGCCAACCGTCTCTCAGCAACCTCCTCTGCCAATGCTGCCCTCTTCAAAGAAAACTGGGACAATTTGTCCACCTCGATTCTGAAGACCAAAGACATGGTTGACCTTGGATACAAGCTTGTGCTTCAATCCCAAAAACGTGCCAATCGCTCTGTCCACTCCTCAGTGAGAGCGACGCGCAACCTCACCTCAAAGCACTTAGCTTTCTATCGCCAGGAACACCAACATACTGCCAACCACATATCCTTCATTCACTCCTCGCTTGCGTCCATGAAGGAGGAGATAGCTAGACTCAACAATGATCAGCGGACTAGGCTCATTGAGCATAATGCTCTGCTCAAGCAGAAGAACAGTGATCTCTCCTCTGAATTGGCCGACACAAAAGAAGAGTTAGCAGAAGCCAAACAGAAGAACATCGATCTCTCCTATGAATTGGCCGACACAAAAGAAGAATTAGCAGAAGCCAAAGAAGAAATTGCAAGACTAAAGGCTGCTGTCGACTCTAGATGGGCATCGAGAAACTATGGACACGCATCAAGAAGCTATGGGCAATCCTCATCTGGCAAAGGCAAAGGTCATGCACCATCTAGGTCATCCTCTCGTACCGGTAGATGAACTCTATATTTCTTTAACTTTGAAATTAAACATCTTGTTTATCTAACTATGCTTGTTTTTAAAATTTACATACTTTATTATGAACTGCTTACTATGTGAATGCATGAAATTTAAACCACTGGTTTAAAGACATGATCTCTATTTGCCTAATCTGACTATCTGCATGTCTTTAAATTAAGTTTGATTACAAGTGTTCTATGCTTAAATTCTTACTTGTAAACACTTTGTAATGTTTGAATACAATGACCTCTTGATGTAAGTTCATCTAGGGCATGCTTATTCAATATATTAATTCTACAAGCATGTTATTACTAGACTTGAACATGGTCAGCTGATATTGTATTCGTAAGGTCATATACTCAAGCAAATAGGAGGAGATTGTTGTATTTAGTCTAGATTTGCTTGAATCCATAACCTAAGTCTAAGACAAGGTGACTAATGGGCCTGCGTGTCTGTTAGTGTGGCAACCTGTACTTAGGCATAGCTTGAACAGCTTAGTGTTGCTTTTTATATAAGTCTTGAAGAAGATTAGCCTATAAGAACATCGGACGTCCTCTGCAAAATGGGCAAATAATGCTTCAGCAGTCTTCTTTTTGGATATCGGACAAGCTCATATCAGCCAAGCTTCATCAGCAATGTTGAAGACCTCAAGAACGTCCGATAGTCATCAGCCTAAGACATGTCCTAACTTGAAGACCTCATTAATTGCAAAGCAACGTTAACCTGCAACTCTCATTTAATGAGAGTTTCCATTCTCGGCAAATACTCAGAAAAAGACATTCCTCCTGCAAGTGCAGACCGCCTATTTTTGGCAAAAATGTCAGGAGACAGACTGCAAGTTGCAGGACAGCCTATCAAGAGTCAACAACCAGATTAGAGCATTAATTGCTCTTAAATTCAAGTTTGAAAATCACCAACGGCTCCAAGCTTCCTCCTGCATATATAAGGAGACTTCATTGCTGCATTTATAAGGATTCAACCACTCCAACTACTGAATCTCCATTGTCTTCAAGTTCTTAAAAGCTAAAACGTCCTATCTGTACTCAGTCATTGAAGAGCTTCACTCTTAGACGATCAGTCCATTAAAAGCTCTTCACTGATAGCAACACCTAGCTTTCATAGCTCACGAGAATTATATCTTATAGATATTAATTCTCCCACACAAACACTTGGTCAACAAAATTTTGTACACAATCCAGTAGAGATTTATTTTGTAAAATATCTAGTGGAAAAACATAGTACACGATTTTCAAATCCAAAGTTGACCACTTTGGTTGTGGACGTAGCACTTATTTATAAGTGTGAACCATATTAAATACTCTGTCTACTTGTGTGTGATTGTGATTATTTGTGTTGCTTAACTTTCCAGATTTCCAAACTGTTGAGAACTGCTGATCTTAATCTGTGAAGATCAGCCATTCTCAACTTGTCCTATACTTCACAAGACTTCCGCCTGCAAATCTTTTCAAACTTAAAGTGAAGTAGATTTTTTGAATCAATCTTCAAAAACTGAAAATAGGCTATTCAACCCCCCCTTCTAGCCCATTTTGAGCAACCTTGGACCTAACAAAGTACAAAAAAGAGTTCTGTGTAAAGAAGAGATGTATATCTTGTACTAAAAATAGACAGATACATCCTGTAAAGAGGAGATGTATATCTTGTACTAAAAATAGACAGATACATCCTGAAAATATGATTAACATGACCAATTAAGTTTTCCGATCATCAAGAGAAAATTCATCAACAGCAATATCTAAATGGCTATTCTTTTACACGACGCTGTTATTGAAACTACCTTTGTGTCTTTAACTTATTTATATCATCAGCATCTCTCTTACAAAAATGCTGATTCAAACTACTTTCTTGTAAAAAGTCTACACATAAAATTTTCTAATACTTAATCAATTCAATTAAGTATTAAGAAGTCTCAGCAAATTAACCAAATCATAAGTAATGATCCCAAACTGCAATAAAACATGTACATCTTATTTTGAAGCCTGTTGATTCAAAATTCTATCTTGCTCAAAATGCTTCAAGTACTTATACACATTATATCGCAAGAAAAACATCTTTATGGCCTACTCATCAATTATATCTCATAATTGCCTAAAAATGTTTTTGCTATTGCTTCGTATTTATACCTTTATTTATCGAGTCTGTAAATACTTAGCAATAGATGACTATAGATACGCTATCGCTTGTAAGTTCATCCTAGGGCATGCCTTTAGATAAAATGATCATTCATTAGAAGGTGTGTTATTACTAAGGATTGAACATCTGCTTTAAAAGAGCCGTATGTATATGGAAATTGTAGTAATGGCCCCAAGCAAATAGGAGGAGAGATTGTTAGGAATATGCCTGTGAAACAGCTGATATATATGTTTACATATTCCAACACAGTGATTTGCTTGTTCCCATTACAACGCATGTTTCACAAGTGGCTAAAAGGGCTGCGTACCTGTTAGTGTGGCTAAAAGTACTTACTCAATCTTGTCCATATACAAGTATTTAGTTTCTGATATTCAATATTTTATTTGGTAACTATCAATCTATATTTAGCTTGTGACCATTAAGGAGGAGAGATGTAATAAGATTGACATTATACATACAGAAGAGGGAAATACATTAAGGAGGAGAGATTGTGAAATTGCAAATACAGCGAAGTACTAGTAAGGAGGAGAGATTGTGAAATTGCAAATACAGCGAAGTACTAGTAAGGAGGAGAGATTAAAGATTAAATGACAACTAGTAAGGAGGAGAGATTGTAAAATTGCACATACAGCGAAGTATTATACTATATGACTATTATAGTACGCTGACTATTATACCACTCTACCTACCCTTTACAACTTTTAAAATCATCAGACACAGATGCTTAATCAATTCGATTAAGAATAATATATTTTCTTTATCTTGCTTAAGCGACGACAGATCATTCCAATGCAAGAAAAATATTCTTAAGGCAATATTATCTATTATATTTCATAATTGCCTAAAACCATTTCAGTTATTGCTTTGTATTTGTTCTTTCATTTATTGAGTCTGTAAATACTTAGCAATAGATGACTATACATACGCTATCGCTTGTAAGTTCAACCTAGGGCATGTCTTGATATAAAGTGAATATTCATTAGTGGCATGTTATTACTAAGGATTGAACAACTGCTTTAAAGAGTTGTATGTATAAGTCAATTGTAGTAATGGCCCCAAGCAAATAGGAGGAGATTGTTAGGAATATGCCTGTAAATCAGCTGATATATATGTATGCATATTCCAACACAGTGATTTGCTTGTTCCCATTACAACGCATGTTTCACAAGTGGCTAAAAGGGCTGCGTACCGGTTAGTGTGGCAGCTTGTTGAAACAATGCATATGTCATTAGACTAGGAAGTCTTTGTACATATCCGAGTCTTTGTCCTACCAGATTGATGACAACTTTCATATGGATTAGCTCTTCAATTGCCAGCTGAAATGACCATCGGCAAATGTCTCACTAGCAGACATTTCCTTTAGCTATGACTGCCTATTAGCTATCTCTACAATTAGCAGTTCTATAATGGCAGATCTCAGTATCGGCCAAGTCCTCATCGAACAAGCAGAGAAGCCGATTATTCAAGAGGAACATCATGATCATCCGCGATCTCTACATCAGCAGTTCTATAATGGCAGATCTCAGTATCGGCCAAGTCCCTTATCAGAACAACTGCAGAGAAACTATAAGATCACGAGAAACATCAGTCGTCGTTCAACACGCTACAAGTCAAAATAGATCCGTTGCAAGATCTGTCTGACAAATCCAAGATACGCATCGATGTCTGCACCTTCACGTTTATCCAGTAGACATTTCCTCTTCTGTACAGTGTTTGCAGTCTTCAAAGCTTCATTTCCATAAAAGGCCAAGCACAGGACGCTGCACTCCAGTCAAAGCAATGATACGTCCACATCAATCAGCTGCATCCAGGCGAAGCTCGACACGTCCAAATCAGTCCAGCCTGTTTCTCGGACCAGCTTCAAGACACAAACCTAACTGAAGGTCTTTGCCCAACAGATCCAAAAATGTATTCTGCTGCATTATGAGATTCAGATCACCAACGGGCATAAACCTATTCAAACGCCAACGGTCACCTCTTCTTCTCCAGCCTATATAAGAAGACTCTCATTCTCATCTCAAAGTGAGAGCAAGAAGTGTATGCTTATGCTTGAGAAAGGTTGTGGTATTGTTCTTCATTTACTCAATCCAGAACCACACCATCAGAGTGAGATAACATAAGTGTAAGAACAAACACTTTGTGTGAGAGAGAAAAGAAATTCCAAAGGCTGAGAAGCTCTGCTTGATCAAAAACTTCGTTTTTGATTTGAGTTCCTTCTTCCTTCGAAGAACTCAGTCTCTTCAGTGGCTTCACCTCCATTATCCAGCAAAGAGACCAAGCACCCTGCAGATCGTTGAAGCCAGACCAAGCTTGAAGATGTCCGATGAAGAGCCAGAACTTAAAAGTCCAGATTGCATTCATATCGGCAGACTTATACTACATTATAAGCTGTGTCGATTGTGCAATAAATTGTCATCATTTTTGGTCGAGTGCTTAGCACTCAGTTGTTCAAATACTTGCTATTTGAACAACACCTAATATTCTCTTCTCACATCACTCTAACACTAGCACTTTCCTTCCCTTACCTCCAAGGTTGTTAGGAACTGCTAGGATTAGAGTTCTTATATGAGTCTTCGGGGTATCCCATCTCACTTTCCTTCTACCCCCGGGGAGATTGCTAGGATAGAGAGTCTAGGTTGATGTACTAAGCATGTTTGCCTTTGAGTAAACCTCTGCTGAATTTTAATATAATATATATGTTTGTTACATTCAGCCTTGATTTCTCTTTCTTGTATAATTTGTTTTATCTTGTGCAATCTGTTTAAGGAAAGCAATTGATGCATCTAATACAGATTTTAGTCAACTGTTAAGCTCTCTTTTAAAACAAACCTTTACAGTTACTTCAATCTTAACTGTTAAACTTATGTTGTTTATTCTTCCGCTGCTCAAACTTATTTTCATCAGCTAAGTTCAACAAACATCTTCTGACTGCACGTTTCACATCTGCTGATCCATGATGTCCAAAGTCTACATCTGCTGATCTAGGATGTCCTATCTCTCTAACTTTGGATAAGCAGTCAGAATGAGGAAGATGAACTAATTGTATTAATCATTTCATCTATTCTTCAAATTTTATGTAAAAATTGGATGAAATTTCTAATACATCAAGTATAGGCTATTCACCCCCCCTCTAGCCTATACACTGAGCTACCCTTGGACCTAACACGATCGCCCTGTCCCGACTCGAAGCGATCGCTTCATTGGCAGAATGTCGATTTTTGCCTGCGCGCCCGTGACAGCTGTTATGAGATTTCTTATTATTGACCAGCATTGAGTCTAAAACCTTGGCCAGGGTTGAGCCACGTCCCCCACCACTTAAACCAGACTTCTTGGACATATAAAAGCCTTGAGAGAGCCTTGAATATTCTCATATTCAACCATTAACACCAGAAAATTCAGAGAAAGGAAGTGAGAGTTCTAGAGTGAGAAAGTGAGCTAGTTTGCTCAATTGTGGTCCAAATCACAATCCAACTTCACCATTGTGGAGCTACTAACTAGGAGAACACATTCCCTGGTTTGCATGTGGGTTTCTTAAAGTTTTTCTTGGTTGGATTCATCAAGAGGTAAGCTACTACCCCTCACATTCTCTATTTATGTCTTGTATGACATCCTAGCCTTGTAAAATGGCATTTATATGTTGAAATCAACATGTTGGAGTATGTTTTGTTGTTGAGCCATGATAAATTCGTGGATGATATGTTTTGTATGTTAAAAGACTTGTTTTGTCTTGGTTGATACACATAGAAATGGTATCATTTGTTAATCTTGAAGTATAAATGGTTTTTCTTCGGTTCGAACTCATTAGAAACGAATAATGACTCTAACGGAGTCAAATAGGTTTTCATAATAATTGATGAGACCACGTGTGTGACTTGGGGATTTCGTTGTGATATAAGAGTTTTGTCGGGAAAATTAGTTACCCGAAATTGTGCATGATGTTGTGGTTTAATTCTCGTAAATATTATGAGATGGTTGATTATGTGAGTAGGATTATTATGACCTACTTGAGACATTCATGTTAAATGATGTGGTGCTCCCTATTTGGAGTTTGATTTGTTATTGAGAATGTCAAGTAAACATCTACTTGTACATTTGTTATGTCCATGGATTATTTGTTGGCGGTGTATTGACGCTCGATTATTGCGGGAGTCGGGGCTACGTAATAGTTGAAGGCCAATACAATTGGCCTCGCCTTACCGTTGGCCGCGGTAGGGGCATAGCGCCATTTGTTGTATGGAATAAACGCAACCATGGTAAGCTATTCCGTGGTTGATTCTTGGGTTGTAGGGACCAAGATCACCCGTCGACGTGAATACAGAAAATAGTTCACACAGTATTGGTTATTGAGTATTGGTTAACGGTTTTGATTTGTCGATCGAGCACGTCAACAACGGCTCCTACATTGGTATATCATATGTTGGTTGGTTGGAAGTATTGGGTATATTGGAGCTGTACCTCAATACTGTATCCTTTTAGAATGTGTTTACATATTGCACTTATATGGTTCCTACATATGCGAATGTTGGTCATGATTTCCAACTGGTATGGGTCGGTTGGCGATTGTTGAGCCTCTCGTGTAGTGTAGGGTAACGTGTTATTATGAGATGCTCATTATGCTATGCTTTGAGATTGATATATCTTGTTATAGCTTGTATCACTTGTTCATATTATTGTCTTGCATCTCGTATGACATATTGTTGCATTAGTAGCTTATTGAGTTTTAAACTCACCCCGTTCAATGTTCATTTATTTTCCTTAGATCACGGTCCGGCGAGGAACCCTTAGTATGAGTCTTGGCTGCGTCTCGGCGTTTTCTGCAGGTTGTTCTTTTGGGCCTTGGTATTTTCTTTTGGTGAGGCCGAGGGAATACAATGTTATTTAAACTTTGTAATGTTGGGTAGTGTGTGGTCTTTATGATTGTATTATTCTTTTGGTGATGTCGACATGGTTGTTGAGCTTGATGTAATCTTTATTTTTTATTACTTCCGCATACTCTGGTTTGGGTTGTTGTTGTTGACTCCGAGCTTGTTGCTCGTGGAGGTTTATGTTATATGTTTGATTTTGTATTTAAACCAAGTTTTAAACAAGTTTAGTTCCGGCTTGTTATTATGCCGATGAAGTGTTGCCTTGGTTTTAAACAAAAGTTTTGCACGTGCATTACAGGGTTTTGTGCATATGCTTCATACTTGCATCTATCGCGCATGAAAATTTTAAAATGCGTATTTTGTGTGTCCCATTCGCGGTCCGACTCGGGATTCCATGTAGGAGTCCGGGTTCGGGTCGCGACAATAACGCATAGTCTTTACAAATCAATGTTTGTGATCACTATGGGTCGTTGTACCGGACCCCTCCTCTATTGGCCACAGTTGAGATGTAGCCCCACTGTTGTAGCAATACATATGACTTTGGTTAGTTATTGAACCCGATGGGATTAATCGGGGATGTCGACACATCTTACACGAGTATCGAGGCACGTTTATTTTCTCGTGTATTGCAGGAGCAACGCGGAGATGGTGAAATAGAAATGATATCCTTTTTTTATGTGGTTTATTTACATTGCACCTAGGTGATCATCCCTATGCTACGTGGTTTATGTGACTTGAGCATTATGTCATGCCATGTAGTTGCATTTAGTAACTTATTGAGTTTTGACTCACCCCGTTTATTGCTATTTGTTTTCCCTTAAATCCGAGCCAGCTAGGCAGTTCGCGGTGTGGTCGATGAGATCACAACTTGTTCGCAGGTGATTTTTTTGGTTTAGTAGCTCGTGGAGCTTGTATATAGTTGTAGTTGATCGATTTTCTTTTGGCAAGGACGAATGGTTATGTGAAGTTATGTAAACTTTATCTTGAGTAGTATTGCCTTATGTTGTTAATTGATTATTTTTTTGGAAGCCGATATGTGTATGTCATGCTTGTGTATATAGTTTTAGTAGTAATTCAGTTTCTTTTCCGAGCATGTGTTAGCTCGTGATTTATATTTGTTCTCTGGCATGTTGTGGCCGTTGAGGTTGTTGTTTGTTTTTCCCGAGTTTTAGACTCGTGGTTGTATTAATTAGTTGGGTTCCAGCAGTAGCGTTGCTGATGACTTGTTTTATTTTCGTCCGTTTGTTTATTCGTTTGGCATGCCGATCTTGGGGAAATCTGGGTGGGGGATCACATGATTACTCACAACCGCTTTCACTATTACAAAATTGGTTGTACTGTATACGAATCTGACTCTAGATATATAATTTTTTTGTGTGCGAAAGAATTATACTACTGCACCTAGAAATAAGAGGTGAAATGCCTCACTTCCCTTTATCTACTAGTCGAGAACCTTTCCACTAAAGAGAAAGAATAGTTAGGAAATCTTTCTAGGTCTAATAAATCCCATTTCTCAATCCTTTTTCCAGGTGCTTCTTCTAGTGACCTATGACGACATGAGAAAAAGCTGCCTAAGAAGAATTTACATCTATGATATGAAATTGGAAACTAATCCCACTCATTAGGAACCGTTGATAATCCTGCATCTGATTGGAAAGAGAAAAAATAAAAAAAGATTAGAGAGAGATCCACCGTTCTGCTACTCTCTGCCCGTTCGGGAAGTGTTGTTGTGTAATCAATTTGATTTTCTTGTTTTGTTTTGGGTTTAAGAGTTACTCGTGCATTATTTAAGAAAAAACTATATTTTATGACAATTTAGTCTTTTTAATTGATGACATCTTGAAATAAAAGATAGGGGGTGTATTAACATTTACCAGGTTTTAAAGGTATTAATAGCACCATCTTAAACGTATGCGGGGTGTTAGCGTAAAGACACTAATACCCTTAAATTTTGGGTGTCAACTTCTCAAAGAAAAGGGTATTATGGAGAAAAGTTGTACAATTTGAGCGACGGTAACCCTAAACTGGTTTTACAACTATTTCAATCTTCGCCGCAGACGCAGCTCGTTTCTTCCTTTCTCCAAGTTTACTCTTCAGCTGCTTTCTCTCTCCCCTCTCTCTGTCCTCAAACCCTAACTTCGTCCGATCAGGCAACAAAAAGTACGATTCTTGCTCCCGTTCCTTCACCACATAACTTGATTTTGGTACTGAATATGTAATGAAAGCAATAATGAATTTGTGAAATTAATGTATCTTACTGCTTGCTGTGTGTTAGGCGATGGCGGCGCCGGCTGTTGAATCTAATGATCAGAATCAGTCGCTGGTTCGCAGTGATGTTTTGCTCTTCAGCAAATGGTCCTACGATGACGTTCAGGTTCCCTTCTCTCTTTGTGATTTGAAAGCTTTTGCCTATTTTGTGAAATATCAATAGAATTCATGCCTTACAATTGGAATTCTGGTATAATTTACTAGTTTAAATTATGAACGAAGGAGCTTCATATTAAACTCCATAGCTTATGCTTGGCGCTTGATGTTATACAGGTGCAATTTAATCATTGGGTTTAGTTTCTTAATTTGAATATGATGGAGAATTTTTTTTGTTCTTTAGCATGCTTGCGGTCTTAGTTTCAATTCCTAACTTAATTGACCATGTGGAATATTTGTTGAGGGAATCTTGGTAGTAGAGAAAGGAGACACACTATAATCTTTGTTTGAGAGACAAATTCAGGGTGAAAGCCTTGCTAGTGTTTTATTGAAACTTGTTGACCTCGGTGAATTTCATATTATCTCTATGTTATTTGATACATTATTTGGCTCACTTAAGATTCCTTTTTTTTGGTTGATTGAAATGATTCTTCACCGTCATTTTTGTTGTTTTACGACAATGTATGTTAATGTCCATGAACAAATGACAATTTACTCGATTGTTCCATACTTTCTTGGAAAATGCCTTAGTGACAGTAGGTTAATGTTGCATCAGTGTATGTCCTTGTGCCAGTGCTTTTTGGATTGAGGCAGTGTGTAGAAAAATTTGGTTCCTTTTGCTACTTGAAGTTGGATGAAAAGTTATCCGTCAGCAACAGTTTATCTTTTCTTTATTAGAATTTGGAGTTAGTTTGCACCTTGTAGAGAAAGAATGTAAAAGATTAAATAGGGGATATTGTTACTGGTACCCTGTCTTATTTCCTATTTACTCGATCTGTCTTTTGCTATCCAAATCTGACATAAAAAACTATATTTCTTAATGGGTAATCTAAGTGTTTGTCTATAGACTTAGAAAAGTCTGATGTGCACTTTTACAAAGATTATAAACTTCTCTTTTTGTTGTTGTTGTTGTATGATATATTGGTGCCTGCCCATTTGTTTTCTTTTAAGCTCCTCTACATTTGTGCATGTATTTGAATAACGCAAACACTAATTAAAATGCTATTCTATCCATCTGTCAATTCTATCACACGAGATAGTTTGGCTTAAGTTGATGAACTGTCCATATGTACCAGAATCCTGCAAGGATTAAATGCAACAGTGGAGAGAGTTTCTGATTTTTGCTTCTACTTATTGAAGCTAATACCAATTATATTGATAATTATATTGTACAGGTCAGTGATCTATCGGTTGAGGATTACATCACTGCAACTGCTTCGAAGCATCCAACTTACGTGCCTCATACAGCTGGGAGATATCAAGCCAAGAGGTTTCGTAAGGCTCAGTGCCCTATTGTGGAGAGGCTGACTAACTCTCTTATGATGCATGGAAGAAACAACGGGAAAAAGATTAAGGCAGTCTGCATTGTGAAGCATGCAATGGAAATCATCCATTTGCTAACGGATGCCAATCCCATTCAAATCATTGTTGATGCTGTTATTAACAGGTACAAACACCAGAGAATATGCTGTTTATATTTCTGGTAACCTTTCAAGTTCTGCTTTTGCGACTAAACTTACGTAATTTTGATCCCTGCTCCTGGAGCACTTGGTGATATTGTAACTCCTGAACAGCATAGTGTATTCTTGTGTGCTTTACTGATTGGGGTAGTGAGTTGTACCTTGTTACTCAAATTTACTCTTTTGTTTAGTGGACCAAGAGAAGATGCTACTCGTATCGGTTCTGCTGGTGTTGTGAGGCGTCAGGCTGTTGATATTTCTCCACTGAGGCGTGTTAACCAGGCAATATATCTCCTGACAACTGGTGCTCGTGAGAGTGCTTTCAGGAACATCAAGACCATTGCTGAGTGCCTAGCTGATGAACTTATCAATGCAGCCAAGGGGTCCTCCAACAGGTGAACAATAAATTTTCTCGTATGCCTTTCATTGCGTCCCTTTACTTTCTGATTTCATGTAATGACATTTTTTGGGAGTCAGTTTAGCATGAAATAAGTTTAACATGATTGCTGTCCTACTTTTGTATACTTGCAGCTATGCCATAAAAAAGAAAGATGAAATCGAGAGGGTTGCAAAGGCCAACCGTTGAGGGTGGATAATGTTTAACCTCCATCTTATAAGAGCAAGTCGTGAAGGATCAAACTATGATTATAGTGTGTGGTACTTTCTAGTTTTCCCCCTTATAGGTACTAGTTAAGTCATGAGGATGGGCTTTTTGGCAACGGATTATTTGCAGCACTGCAAGGATTATGTTTACTATAATCTTATTCTCAATTAGTAATTGCTCTTGTTTCATTATTTTGCTTAAACTGGTATAATGTTAACACAAAATTGCTTCCTTCGCTAATTGTTTAAATTGGTATTTTCTTTGAGACTTTTGCCTTTTGCTCCTGTTGACCTTGCCGCTCTGAAACTGCAGTTGATGATATGGTACCCTGGTAATATTGTCGGGATTTGCCCATTCAGAATAGTTGCAATTTTTGAGTGCACGGTTATGCTTTTGGAGAACTTGTAAAAAGTGCTTCTAAAGCCTAAACAACCTTTCATGACTTAGATGGGAATGAGAATGGCCCACCCACCCACCCACCCAAAACTCCAACAGAATAAGCTGAATATTTTCATACCTATGCATATTGGTTAGACCCATATTTGCATGCAAGTTTCTTCCAGTTTTGTGTTTCTTCTTGGGTTAGTGGGTCAGCAATGCAGGGATTGTGTGTATCGGTTTTGTGCTGCAACAATGCACTTTGCTCGAAAGAGTTCCCTGCAACATTGATTATGGGGAGGATGGGCAGTTGTATTCCCATTGGAACGTTTCAACAATCATCTTCCCCACATTCTTATCTAAGCGGTGTTTCCCTTGTTCTTATATATATATATATATATATATATATATATATATATATATATATATATATATAGACGTACAAATCCTGAAAACGAGCACTGAAGGGAATGCAAATGAGCAAATGAAAGACCCAAATCAGTTCACATAAGTTGTGGTTTCACAGTACTAACTACTAAGTTGTTTGCCAACTTCTCGTTCTCCCAGGCTAGGCAAGACAGATAGTCACGGGGCCGAGTGTTTCAGCTCTTAATAATTATGAGAAAGTTTCTGTTGAGATATTTGATCACACTGTTTTCTGTAACATTGGCACAATGTTTTTCCATGTACTCCATCTTTTCATTCATCTGCAGAATAATTGTTCTGTTTATTAGGAAAGCTTGTGACTTTTGGGTGAAGTTGGAGTTGCATTTTTTTATGGAACTCGTTTGGGGTTCCAAATGAAACGAGAGGACCAAAAGAGAGGAAGAGAGAGAGAGAGAACAAATTGAAGAATGCTACTTCCAGGGAAAATTTTTCCAGTGCCGCTTCAAAATGGAGAAAGATATGGTGAAATGTTGAACATGATTTCAATGCAGAAAATACTCTTTGATACATAAAAGATACAATGCAACACTTGATAGTGTAGGGTTTCAACAAGAAGCAGAGGGTATCTACAATACTCAAAAACAGAAAACAGAGCAAATACACTCACAAAAAGGAAACTCAAAATTAGACCAAGAGTGTCATCTGACAAAAAATTGTCACAAGTAGCAAGCCTTGATAATAGACTAATAAAAGTACGTACATGAATACTCTTCAAAATGAGAGATTCTCTTTTTTCCATAAAATGTGATTTGATCGCAAAAATTATTGATAGGTTTGAGTAGTACTCATTGATAGGTCTGAGTTCAAGTTATGTCGAATTGAGCCTTGATGCATGCTTCTAGTTTGAGGGGTGGCTCTATTCACTATCTGAATTGGATGGTGAATCCTTTGACCCTTCTTTTTTGGTGGGTGATTCCTTAAATTTTTCCTTTTTGTCCGGTGATTTTGGACTGGAGGGTGATTCCTTAGACTCTTCTTTTTTGCCGGGTGATTCTGGACTGGCGGGTGATTTCTTAAGCTTTTCATTTTTGCTTGGGGTGTGATCTTGGACTCGAAGGTGATTCCTTGGAACTTGTCCTTTTCACGGAGGGTGATTTTATATGCTCTTGTCTTTTGGTTGGCGATTGCACACTTCCTTTCCGCTGGGTGATTCTTTTCTTGCCTTTTCGTTAGTGATTGATTTCATAGACTTTTCCTTTGTAGTGAGTTCTTCTAGGCCCTCTCCCTTTGTGGAGGTTAACTCTGTGCGCTCTTCTCTTTTGTGGGGCGAGTCTATACTGTCATATTTTGAAATGGCGGATCCTGTTTCCAAGTGCTCTTCCTTTTTATGGGGTGACTTAACACTCTTCCTTTTTGGTGAGTGGCTCTATATGTGCTGTTCTCTGTCAGAGGATGATTCTGAGGCTGCCTTGATTATGGCTGGTGAGCTATCTTTCATTTTTGGTAGGTGACCTAATCGACTCATTCTTTTCTGTGGGTGACTGTTTTCTCTCTTTGTTACCATTAGATGACTCACCGATCCTTCCGCTTTGGCAACCACCTCTAAGGTATCTTTCATTTTGTTAGGTGATCCTATGAACTCATTCGTTTTTGAGGGTGACAGTTTGCTCTCTTTGTTACCGTTAGGTGTCTCCGAAATCTCGTTCTTGTTACTAGGTGACTCTTTGGACTCTTCTTTTGCAGGTATCTCCTTAGTTTCACTAGCTTTTGCAGGGGGTGTGATTTCTATTGGTCCAAGCTTTGCTTCAAGATTCTTGACCATATATGTCAAAGATCTCACATCTTGAGCCCCTGCTAACTTTCCAGGACTTGATCTTACAAACATGGCACGTGAGTCCCTTTGGCTTGTAAACACCCTTTATGTACCTTAGGGTCACATCATTCCCTTCCTCGTGAAAATGATTCATCGTCGAATCTATGCTTGCAACTCGATGATCAGCCCTTGAAACAAGGTCCATCCAATCTGTCCATTGGGTTGAAAAGAAGTGATCATCTATCATGCGTTGGATGATCCAAGAACAAGATTTAGTTGGAGTGTTGAAATCAAACGGATCTTCGAAGTTGATTAAGGGGACTTTCTTTTCAGACCTTGTCGACATGCGACCACCCACATCTTGACGTGCCCTAGGTTTTCGGTCGGACTCGGCCTCGTAGCTTCGCTTCTTCTCCTTTTTGGCTCCCAAGTGTTTGGCCATTGGTGTCAACTAACCGATGTTGAACACTCACCCTACTACGGCTAGGTCCTTGTTTTGCCAACTTCCTAGCCAATCGTTTGTCCTCCTTGACGTGTCGTGTTCGGCTATCATCCTGCACTATCCTTCGCTCCTCTCGATTGTCCATTGGCTTGGAGCGATCTCGATTTGTATGCCTAGTGTGTCTACGCCGGTCACTTACAGTGATGGCCTTGGTAGGCGCCTATATAGGAACTTGCGGGATCATCAGCAATGCCTGCGAGATTGGGATATCTGCTTGTCACATTGACCCGAATATTGGGAATATGTGTAAAATTATTTTGTAAAATTATATGACCCAAATATAACTATAATGATATGTTTGATTCGATAAAAGCTTACTCAGTACCGAAGTCGCAAATTATTCACATATTGAACAATTTATTTTTGATACACTGTGAGCAAACCTGTAATCATGACTTGCGGATCATGATTACAGGTTTGCTTAGGATTGTTATGGAGGTAGAAATGTAGAATTGTAGTAGGATTTTACCCAGTTTGGGAGATAATTCCAGGAATGACTCTGTTTATGCCGAGCTAACCGGTGGTAGTGTCGAGGTCGGCCTGGGATATGCCCAGGTCGCGAGATGTTCCCGTGGTCGACCTAGGATGTACCCAGGTCGCAATGAGGGTCCCCGAGATCAGCGTCTTGGGCAGGTATGCCTGTTGAGGGTGACCTGGCAGATCATGGTTACTAGGTCGTCACATTCGAGCTGACATATGTCTCCTGGCTTCTTATGTCACCTCGGCGTCGTCCACCTGTGTAATGCCTCGGGTCCAAGATCCGATATTGAAACCCAACTCGGTGCGCTAAACTAACAAAGTAACTGAAGTCCACCATTGAGAACGAGCTACAAAAGCTCAAACCAAAACTAAGCAGCGGAAAACCACAACTAAATAAAACATGAGTTTCGAAAACTCGAATAACAAAATCATAACTAGAAAACCTCCACGGCCAAACATAAGTCGGAGACCAATACTAACTGTAATCCCAAATATAAACCTCTACGGCTAAATACAAAAGCCAGAGAAACAACAACACTAAATACCTAGGAGCTAACATGCTCAGGAAAAAAATACTAATAATAAACGGCTCGAAATCGAGTGTCGGCTCCAAAAGAATACAACAATAAAAAGAGTTACAAAATAAGGCTACTCATAAGTAAAGTTTACATAACTTTACATCAACCATCATTCTCACTGAACTAAGAAACATAAGTATAAACAGGCTCCGAAAAGATACTGCTCAAAGATCAATATGCGAGCACCCGCAAGTCTCACCGACCTCACTATGTCATTCTTCTATTGCAATCTAAAAGAGTCAACACAATAAGGGTGAGTCTACTAGACCCCGTAAGACACAATAATGTATTGCATGCTATGAGTATGAATGCAATAGTAAACCAAAATTCTACATGTGATTAGTCTAGGTGGCAATTCCAGCTTACCTAACATTTAAACTATAAACCGGCATGTCTAGATAATGATTCCAACTTAACCATCAATCGATAAATTGCTACATGCGACTACATGGCATGCGAGATGCGAGACAATAATTATAACGAGTATGACAAGGTATAGTATGACATATCATTCACGAAGAATAGCATCTACCAAGTATAACATAAAGTCACCCAACTCTATACTACATGAGAGGCTCAATAGCCGCCAACCGTCCCATACCAGTTGGAGACCACGACTAACATTTGCTCGTATAGAAAACACGTAATTCACAATAACCACGCAACACGGTAACTCTCACATAAGTGTAACGTAAATCAACTACATAAGAAAGGATATAATTCTCCATCCACGATCTCCATATTGCTTCTGCAATACATAAGAAAACAAACGTGTCCTGATACTCGTGTGTGATGTATTGGTGAACCCAAAAATCTTTCGGGTCTACTAGCTAACCAAAGTCATGCGTACTATTGTAGGGCTACATCTCAACTGTGGCCAGAGGAGGGGTGTGTGAAAATTGGTATGACGACCCATAGCGATCACGAAACACATTTGTAAAGACTATACGTCATCCCACCATAACTTTACCAAGAATGCCAACTGAGCTTAATGCAATGAAAAAGTAGATATTTACTCGTCATTCTCAACAAATCAAAGTATGTTCTCATGAATCACAACTTAACCAAAATAAATCATGATGTGCTCTAATGAATCACATGTCTAATGTGATATCCCACATCGGGTAGATGTGAGACTTGTGTGTGCCTTATAAGTGGCCACCCACTACCACTGGGCACCAACCTATCCATGGACTTTTGGGTGGCTTGTGGTGGGCCAGTTGACCCAGGTGCTTAGTGGGCCAGTGTGTGGGCTATGCGTGGCGGACCAGGCTTCGGGCTCGAGTCGTTACAAATAGTATCAGAGCGGGTCCCGGCTGAAAATGTGTTGGAACACATCGCCCGGGGTGCCGATCCTTTGGGCCTCCTTTGGGTCTTGACGAGGACGTTAAGGATTCAAGTGGGGGAGATTGTGATATCCCACATCGGGTAGATGTGGGACTTGTGTGTGCCTTATAAGTAGCCACCCACTACCACTGGGCACCAACCTATCCATGGACTTTTGGGTGGCTTGTGGTGGGCCAGTTGACCCAGGTGCTTAGTGGGCCAGTGTGTGGGCTATGTGTGGCGGACCGGGCTTCGGGCTCGAGTCGTTACAAATGTGATATCCCACATCGGGTAGATGTGGAACTTGTGTATGCCTTATAAGTGGCCATCCACTACCACTGGGCACCAACCTATCCATGGACTTTTGGGTGGCTTGTGGTGGGCTAGTAGACCCAGGTGCTTAGTGGGCCAGTGCGTGGGCTATGCGTGGCGGACCGGGCTTCGGGCTCGGGTAATTACAAATGGTATCAGAGCGGGTCCCGGCCAAAAATGTGTTGGAACACATCGCCTGGGGTGCCGATCCTTTAGGCCTCCTTTGGGTCTTGACGAGGACGTCAAAGATTTAAGTGGGGGAGATTGTGATATCCCACATCGGGTAGATGTGGGACTTGTGTGTGCCTTATAAGTGGCCACCCACTACTACTGGACACCAACCTATCCATGGACTTTTGGGTGGCTTGTGGTGGGCCAATTGACCTAGGTTCTTAGTGGGCCAGTGTGTGGGCTATGCGTGGCGGACCGGGCTTCGGGCTCGGGTCGTTACATCTAATCAACTCAATGTGCTTGTAAATACTAAACACACAATCAATTATCAAAGTAGGATGATTGTCTTAACACATACTAGAACAATCACATCATGTTCGTAATCTTTCATCCCAACATCTCTAAGTACACCTCCACCCAATAATATTGATACACCCTTACCCTCTTCACACAATACACATATCCAAAGAACACATTTTCATTTTCATAACTTCAAATTCTCTTTAAACCCCAAACCTCCAATCATATATCTACATTGTTGCAAAACACAAACATGGAGCATAAAGAAGTCAAGGGAACAAATAATGTAAGTATTTTAGTTCATTTTTGGCTTATTTTTTTTTACTCTCCATGTGAGCGCCTCGGATCTGACTTTCCCTTCTCGGGGGAAGATCGGACGAAGGCCTTTCTCGCTCTATGTCTTGTGGTTTCCCTCTATTTAATTTTATGGTTTGATAAATATGAAAAACATGTTTACCTTTGAAAACAGAGTCGCCACTCTCGTTTATAAAGTAAACGGGAGAAAAACTATTATGGGTTCAGGGGCCAAGTTACGATTTGGGAAGGTTTTACGCACCCAATTCGCCCTTTCGATCTCTACACATTTTGCATGCTTGTATTTAATTATCGCAAGTTTGTTTATTTACAGAATATATACATATATATATATATTACATGTATTTACAATGTATTTAAAATAATTACATACATTTATTATATCTATTTACATATCTAAACGAGCTAACGAATTGAAGGAATTACCTTCTGTCGTTTTACAGAAATCGGGCCACGTTCTAGGCCATTGTATTATACTGGATCAAGCTAGTTCGTAGCCTGACCGTTGTGCTCCCACTGCTACCAATCGAGAAAAGGAAGACTTACGTTTTGTGTGTGTTGAGATAGAGTCAATACTCTTTTCTCTTTTCTTTCTCTCTTTTCTTCCTCAAAAAGAGGCTTGATAGAGAGAGAGAGAGAGAGAGAGAGATTTGTGTGTGTGTGTGTGTCTCAGGGAGAGAATTCAACATGATGTAGAGAGAGCTGATCATCTCTTTATATAGGAGGCTTGGGAGAGGAATTCTCGGGGCCAAGTTTAGAGGAAGCTTCCTTCAAAGTCTTCAGCAGCCGGCTACTTTACTATTGAAGAAATGCTGGTTTGGTGCGCAGCGCACCTAGCGTCGTCAAAAAAAACATAGACATCCAGCGTCGGACTAGCAATTGGATGGTCACACTCTACATCGGAGTTTGTGCGACAATGTGTATATGTGTGTGGGTGACAACATGTGTCAAAGAGCGACTGGATCTCCAGGGGAGACTGCCTACGTATCTCTATAAAGAGAATCAGGTCAAAACGTAGTTCAAATCTCTTCAGGGAAGAAATTTGAAATGGTAAATATGTGTTAAGGGACGACAGGGTCTGCCCTGTGGTGACCGGATCTCCAGGGGAGACTGCTTACGTATCTCTATAAAGAGAATCAAGTTAAAACGTAGTTCAAATCTCTTCAGGGAAGAAATTTGAAACGACAAATATGTGTGAAGGGGCGACAAGGTTTGCCTTGTGGTGACTGGATCTCCAGGGAAGACTGCCTACGTATCTCTATAAAGAGAATCAGCTCAAAACGTAGTTCAAATCTCTTCAGGGAAGAAATTTGAAATGTGACTGCTGTGTGTGGGATGGTTCATTTTCGGACCCGGGTGTATACCCGTTGGGAAACGACCAAAAGAAAGCTGTACCAATGTAAAATGAGGCAAATTGCAGTTTAGGATAAGCTGTAAATTGACATAAAGTAAAGATACTATTTTTGTGTGGCGTCCAGGGGATGGATTCTGAACTGTGTTGAACGGCAGGGCTCTTGGGCGGT
The DNA here is from genome assembly GCA_016624345.1 of Platycodon grandiflorus. NCBI lineage: Eukaryota > Viridiplantae > Streptophyta > Magnoliopsida > Asterales > Campanulaceae > Platycodon > Platycodon grandiflorus. The sequence goes on along the minus strand of CM028369.1, from coordinate 34,394,606 downwards.
TGATTTCCATGTGTCTCAGGCTCGAACCTGTGGGGGAAATGACCGGGTAACTGGGTGTGCAAACATGTGTGAATGAACTGCAAATCTGTGTGGTGTCCAGGGGACGCTTTGTTAGGGATGATGCACACGACCATTGGCGATGCATCTGCTGAGATATGCTGTGTAGAGTCCCATAGGGATTCTGCTGGAGATGATGGATTGGACGGCAGCGTCGTTGGGAGTAGCTCCGCTGGGGATTGCTCTCGAAAATATGTTGATGGTGGACCTCCGTTAGGGCGTCCGATTAACGACCATTAGTTGGACGTTAAGTTACCGTTAGAAAGACTTGGGGGTGCAAATTGCAAAATGCTAAAACTTGGAGGGAAAATGGGAAAATCCCTTTTCATAAAAGGGAAGAACACGGCAGCAGTAAGCTCAGCTTCCTGTCGTTCTTCTTTCATCCGTTCCTCTTTCAATTCTTCTCCGATTTCTTCCAAATTTCTTCCGCAATCATTCCAATTTTTCGAGGTTTATCGCCCCAAAATTGTTTGTAGCGATAATGGCGAACAATTCGGACTCAGAATATGAGATTTTTGGTGATGTGGGTGTCGGTGACGAACAAGCCGACGAGGTGATGGCGCGGAATCGGGTCCGCTATCCATTTTCGGATAGTAATTCGAACGATATTCATCGCGACCGGAGCAGTCACATCTCTTCTTTAGATCCACCCGCGGTGAGTTTTCGAAAAACCCACTTGTTCCGCAAAGTATGCTAAATTTGAAATTTTTGTATGATTTGCTGGACTCTTGATGTTAATCCTGCAATTGTTAGTATCCAAGTAGCAAATATATGTTGTTGCATGTTGAATCTAAGAAAAAAAAGTGAATTTATACTATATGGGTATAAAATAAATATGTATGTTTGTGGATTTTACATTTTTAAAGTGCCTACTTTAATTACAAATATGAACATGTTAGGATAAAAATTTCTTGAAATCGAGAGTATGTATGTGTAGAGGGATGAACAAATATGAAAACCCCTAAGTTGATTTTGTTGGGGTGGCTCAAAATGTGTGAATTTTTCTTGCCCAAAGTTGCACGAAAGTCGCACACCAACTGTTTGAAAAAAAGCTTCAATGAAGAAAAGTGAAGAAAAACCCTCACTAAACGCTTGAAAACATTTTATTTTGATCCTGGGATCCTAGGGATGAGATTAGGAGTATGTATGAAAAAAATAAAAACTTCCGAGTTTTTTTTTTTTTTTTTTTTTGCATGGCAAATATGAATGACATGATGTGCATTTATGAAAATGACATATAAAATGTGCACGTGTGCTTCGTGCTGACACGCTGGAATTTTGTTTGTTTCGCAGTCACGGAGGAGGATTACTCGCATCCGAGTGAATGGAGACATGGTGAGGGAGATCTATGATCGACTCCCTCAACTGATTCAGGAGAGGGTGAATGGTACCTGTCTTGGTACGTTCATCCACAACTTGGGGGGCTTCATCGGCTACAACAACATCCATGAGGTATTGCGGTGCTTCTGGTGGGACACTACCCACACCTTCTACCTTCCGTGGGGCGAGGTAACTATAATGCTTGTGGATTTTTCAGTGATCAAAGGGTTACCGACTGGTAGAGCCGGCAAAATCGGCCCAGCCCAATGGGCCGGTCCAGTCAGCCCGATATTTGCATGGGCTAATGTTTAATTTTTGGAGGCCCAAAAAAACGTGGGTCTTTTTGGCCCGGTCCAATAGGCCCGACGGTTCAATTGGGCTTGCATCAAAAAAGCCCGGGGCTTTTGGGCTAGGCCCGACCCGCTCTCTAAATTGGCCTGACAGAGTAGGTCTCATTTGGAGGAACCTGAATTCATAAAAAACAAATAAACATTTGATTAATAGGTTAGATATTAAATTACTTGAGTGATACATTGTGATAAACAAAGAAATATATAAGGTTGTATTCTATGTGTGCATGTCTGGCTTGTCACCAAGGGGCATTAATCTTAAGCTTTTTCATTTGACATTTTTAGTACTAAATCATATGCAAATGCTGCAGTGATGCTGCACCTAAGACCTTGACAAGGTTGGGATTGTATATGTGCAGAGAGGATCATCAAGATATACTTAATCCTGTTAACAAAGAAAGATGGGAGAGAGATGGAAAAGTTCAGATAATATTTCATTTTATATGATTAGGAGGCTGCCATACTACCAAGGAGCAAATTAGCTGGTGCAACGAGAGTGATCTTGTTAAGAGTAAATGAATGCCATTCTTAATTTATTTATTTTTCTAGGTAGGGCTTTTTGGCCCGATGGCCCGATGGGCTTTGGTGGGCTAGGCTGGGCTTGACTTTTCTTAGGCCCTAGGAAAATTGGGCCCGGCCCGGCCCAATATTAAGTGTTGGCCCGGTGGGCTTGCACTGGGCCGGCCCAGCCCAGTCCATTGCCAGCTCTACCGACTGGTCGGGGTCGGGCTATTGAGCCAGACTTTCAGCTGTGACATTGTCCTTATGCCGTTGCCCAGCTGTTGGGGTTCACACCGGTGTACAAGAGCTTTGACGAGATTCTCGTCAGCTATATTAGGGAGTGGTTGCTCTACAATATGGATCTCGTCGATACAGCCGATCGGTCTGCTGTGACCCGATTCGTTTAGGTTTTCTTGTTCTTGGCATTGGGGATAACCCTTTTTGCCAATGCTTCCTCAACCCTTCGAGTATCCCTACTCGGATGTCTGAGGAGATTGCGTCATCTGGGCGACTTTGACTGGGGACAGACTGGCTTGGCGGAGTGTTATTTCTTCATGGATCAGGCCAGCCGGTTCAAATAAATACTGACTCATTGTTTTTAATGTGACAGGCTTAGGCTTACGCTGTGTTTAGCTTTCACCCTTTCACTCTCCGCACCAGGGTGATGACCCCGCCATTTGTGGTGAACTTCTGGACTTCAAACCGGAAGTATGCTCGGAGGGTCCCTGCTCGGCCTGACACAGAGGTGGTTCGGACTGCGATTATCAACTCCAGTCCTGAATCTATCAGCTTCTTCCCATGGGGTCAGCTGCCTGCTTCCTATGGTTCGGCCCAAGCAGCCAACAGTTGTCGCATTTTGATGGTGTCCATCATGTGCGACTCTATGTATTTGGGTGATCGGGTCAATCGCCAACATGGGCCCAATGTGGGTCAGCCTCTAACACCGCCTTCACTACCCTTCGGGATGATGACACCGGATATGATGCCGAGACGCGAGTGGTATCTCACGAGGGAGGCTATCGATCCACATAGATATGTGGAGATGGATTACGGGGTGTTCGTGCAAACCGTGTTGTATCCTCCTCCTCCTCCTCCTCCTACTCAGGAAGCGGAGGGTCCGTTTCCCATCTTCGTGGGAGAGATTGGGTCATTTGCGGGGCGGACACATTTCAGAAGTCCCGCGGACGATTGGTTATGGAGAGGGGGAAAACTACAGGGAGGAGGACTTGAGCGGTAGAGAGATTCCACCACACGACTATCTTCCGCGAAGGAGAGATCTGGTATATTTCTGATCATTTTACACATATGTTATCTGTCTATTTTATCTACATGAATGCATGCTAATAAATGAAAAATATCGTATGAACAGGTGCCGGCGAGCTCCTATCAGAAGCTATTGAGCAGATTTTACAAGTTGTCTGATCTATATCAGAAGCTGAAGGTCGGGGCCAGTGATTTCACTTGCCGAGGTGGTGTAGACGCGACTGTGCCGCGTCGCAGAGGTGGCAGGAGCGGAGGCTCCAGAGGTGCCAGCACTAGCAGGTCGAAGAGAGGAAGACAATGATTTCCTTTCTTGCTATTTTTGTGTTTTATTTTAAAAGAATGTATTTATAAATAAATTTTATTCTGTACATTATTTATTATTAATGAGAAATGCAAAAAGAAAAGAAAACCTAGGGTCTCAATTCTAATTGCTTTTAATTACACAAATTGTGCTGTGGGAGCAAAAATGGGTATTTGGCTGAGGCGGCTAATGTTTGATGCATAATTGATGCTTCTCTGACAGACGAATCCTCCGCATGTAAGGCTTGAGGGGAGGAAAATGATTCCACCTCTTTAGGGGCTGCTGATTTGAGAAATAGGTTTGATGCCTATTCTAGAGGGGACTGTGGTGAGATTGTGAAACGAAGGGAATTTCGTGGCTTCAAATGGTGCGAAGGGGAGGAGGCCCCAGAGAATACGTGCATATCTTTTAAGGCATAATGTGAACTGGAGAGCTGGACCACAAAAAAATCCAAATGCATGGTGTGGTGTGCGGCGCACCAAGCTTGGTGCCCGCGCACCAGAGCTGTCTTTTCTTTCCTGCTGCTAAATTTGATGTGTTGTGACATGTCGAGCGAATTTTTCTTTGCCTAATGTGTAGGCTGCTGTAGATTGCTGAGAGAATTCTTTCTTTTTGCCTTCTTTTCGCTTATAAAGCCATATGGTTTTCTTTTTGATTCATAAAGCCACGAACTCGTATGCCTTCTTCAGAAATTCAGACGTCGTGAGTTGCCAAACCATCTCAATTGTGAAGACTTTCTTTTCTCCGTTCCGAAAGCTTTCCCCACATCTTTGACAAAATTTTACTTTTGATAAATATTCTTCAAAATGAATCATCCTTCCAGTTCTTTGGAAGATTTCGGTCGTTATGAGAGCCGTTTAGATTCCATGGTTCGGCTCTTGGACATGGATGACAAACTGATCATTGGTCAGGAGTGTGGCTTCTTGTGCGCATTCTGGTAGATTGATATTCCGATAAATTGGGACATGATACGAGCTACATCTCGTTTTTGGTCCGTAGAAAATTATCTATTCAATTTCTCGCTGAATGAGATGTGTCCCACTATTGAGGAATTTTGTGCCCTGAGAAGGTCGGTTTTTGCTGATCAGATTGTTGTCCCTGATCTCACACAAACACCCGAATCGGCTACGTTAGAATTGCTCTGATTTCCCCCGGATGATACAAGAGCAATGGTCAAAGATAATCTTTTCGATCTGACTATGCTTCTTGACATTTTCTGGGACCTTTCCTATTGTCCAAGATATACTCGGTGTCGTCTGTCGGCTATTTTCCTATGCTTGCTAGGAAAGTTGTTCCTGAGGAGCTACAACGGCTTTATTGATGTGCGGGCACTCAACATGGTCCTGCAATGTTGGGGGAGCTAAAAAAGTATTATCCCCATCATTTTGGCTGAAACCCTTCTTGGTCTGGATGCTTAAGCAGGTGGTGAAGACTGGTTCCCATCCGATAGTCCTCTTCTTTTACAAATGTGGCTGGAAGAGCATTTTAATAGGATTGCTCCCCCTCTTCGAGTTTCGGCATTTTATCCAGCTGAATATGACTTGAGGCTGCATCACCAGGGTAATTTTCCCTCTGAGGCCATGTGAGTTGACCATTTTTCCAGTGCAACCTCTTCTGACATCTCATGGACCATTAGTCATTGGCGGATCTGAAGATTTGCACTGAGGAGCGAAGGATTCGCACATGTAATCATTGCTGGACTGCGCACATTTACATTTTATACTCCTTCCTGTATATTGTGGCAGTTTGGCTTGGAACAAACGATACCAGATTTGTCTATGGCTAATGTTGAGGTCGGGGACCTTAATCCCGAACTATGTACCCTATTTCATGACATGTGGGCAACCACCGTGTTTGGCTAGAGCGTCCCAGTGGGATTCCGGCAAAATCAATTTTTGAGCTGAGATTACATCGCTTGGCTTGTGCCCTGTGTGGGATCTCATTCATCCCATATCGCAGCTACCGTAGAACTTATGCTTGGTCGCTCCGTGACCAATGGAGTGGATATGCGGTTGCAAGAAATCGGGGATACGGCTGAAAATGCCGGCGTGGATACCCGTCCTTTGCCTCTACCTCCTGTTGGTAATAGGGGGAATGTGTTTCGGCCTGGCGAGGACTTTGATGATGCAGAATCGAGTAATGCTGGGAGCATCCGAGGAGCTGAAAGGAGGCGTGGTGGACATCGTAGGAGATAGATTATAGTAATGGTGTATGTATTTGTATGTGAAATAGACTAAGATGGAATATGAATGCATGTAAGTCTTATCTATGTATTCCTTGGTTGCCAAACCGGGGACTTCGTTATAAATTAAAAGTGTGTTTATTATTATACTGTGAGTAGTGGTTTTTCCCTTGTGATCATAATAACATGACAGGGGGAACAAAACAAATATTTATAAAAGTGTGCAAGTAAATGACCGAACCCGAAGGCTGCGTATCTATCTTATGGAGAGAATCAGGTCGGATCGTAGTTCAACCCAGATTTGCGAGAGACGGAGATTTTTATTCCTTTTTCTCCAATGTTTTTTCTCTCTCATTTTTTTTTGAACTCTAATTTTTGCCTAGGCCGCCCTTTCGGGTTTTCGACCTACCGAGTTATTTTTAGAAGGGGGAGAAAAGTATTTACAAATACAAGTAGAACTAAATACACTATAGCTGAGTGGGCAACTACGCGTAGTACTTCTTGAGCTTGTCCATGTTGAAGGGCTGAATGTGATCTTCTCCATTTTCATTGGTGAGGAAGACTGCGCCGCCTGACTATATGAGCTTGACTACGTACGGTCCCATCCATGGTGATTTCCACTTTCCAAAACTGTCAATGTAGCTAGGCAGCTTTTCTCGGAGAACCAAGTCGCCTACTTTGATGTCTCGGGCTTTGACCCGTTTGTTGAAAGATCGAGCAATCCTCCTCTGATATGCTCGTGTATGCTCTAAAGCCATCAACCTCCTTTCATCCAGGAGTGCCAGTTCGTCATACCGATGCTTAAGCCAATCAGCTTCAGCCACCTCGGCTTCTATCATTACCCTCAAGGAAGGGATTTCAACTTCAATAGGCAGTACTACTCCCATTCCGTAGGCAAGAGAAAATGGGGTAGCCCTAGTAGGCGTACGAACAGAAGTACGATAGCCCCAGAGTGCTAACGGCAATTTGTTGAGCCAATTCTTCCCAGTATCTGCCATTTTTCGAATGATGTTTTCTAATGTCTTGTTGACTGCTTCTACAGCGCCATTGGCCTGTGGCCTGTAAGGTGAAGACTTGTGCCGTTGTACTTTGAACTCATCCAATACTCAGTTGACTTCTCCCTCAAAGTGTGTACCATTGTCAGAGATCATTTCAAAAGGTACCCCAAATCGGTAAATGATGTTTGTCTTGATAAATTCTGCAACCTTCTTAGCATTCAGAACTTTGAATGAAGCGGCTTCAACCCACTTTGTGAAGTAGTCAACGGCGACCAGAACATACTCATGGTCGTTCGATCCTTTCGGGTGCACCTGTCCTATGTCGTCAATTCCCCACGTCGAGAAAGGCCATGGTGCTGTAGAATTGTACAACATGTGAGCAGGCAGATGTTGCAAGTTGGCAAACCTCTAACACTTGTCGCAACGATGCACCCATCTGATGCAGTCAGTTTCCATCGTACTCCAGTAATATCCTTGTCGGATTATTTTCTTTGAGAGCATGTGCCCATTCATGTGCGGACCACAAATGCCGTCGTGCAGCTGATCCATGACTTTCTCACCTTTCGTTTGATCGATGCAAAGGAGATTAAGTCCTTTATAGAGCCTTTTGTATAGATTGTCACCACTGATTACAAATTGGGAAGCCCATCTTTGCAAGGTGATCCTGCCTTTTCTCTCAGTACTGGGTGGATACTCACCTTTCTTTAGCAAATTCTAAATATCTAGGTACCAAGGCCCATCGGCTCTCTTTTGGTCCTTTTCAATGGAAAAACAAAATGCTGGTGTATGTTTCGTCCCAATGACGAAGGGTTGGATATTGAACTCAGCGGGGATTTCAACTAAGGATGCTAAAGTTGCCAGAGCGTCCGCGAAGCAATTTCTATTTCAGGGGAGATAGTGAAATGATATAAACTTAAATTTCTTTGCCAATGCTGTTAAGCGGGCATGGTACAACTGCAGTCTAGCATCCTGCATCTTCCATCTTTTTTCAACCTGATTTATGATCAAAGCTTAATCACCGTACACTTTCAATTCTTCGGCACCCATTTTCAAGGCTTCCTCCAAGCTAGCTATACAAGCTTCATACTCGGTGCTGTTGTTGGAACATTTAAATTCCAGTCGTATGGCCAAAGACGTATGTGTATCCAAGGGATCGATCAACAGTATGCCTATACCTTAACCTCTCTTGTTGGCGGCTCCATTAAAAAAGAGTTTCCACTTGCACGTGCTATCCTTAATCTCAAGAACCCCTTCATCAGGAAAATCTGGTTCCTCAAACTCCTCTGCTCCTATCGGCAGGTCTGCCAACTGATCAGCTATTATACTTCCTTTGATTGAATTTTCCCTTTCATAAGTTATATCGAACTCATTCAATAAGAAAGACCATTTGGCGAGCCTACTCGAAAGTGATGGCTTTTCGAGTATGTACTTGATCGGGTCCATTTTGGAAATCACCCTTACAGACAATTTTTGCAAATAAATCTTAAGTCTCTGCGTCGCCCATACCAGACCTATGCAACTCTTCTCAAGTGCGGAGTAGTTCAATTCGCTGCCCTGCAACTTTCTACTGACAAAGTAGATGGCATTCTTAACGTGAGAGTTTTCCTTTTCTTGTGCCAACATGGCTCCAACTGCGGTGTCCGTGACTGTTAGATATAACAATAAGCGCTTCAGTTTGTGAGGAGGAGCTAGAACTGGCGGACTAGCTAGGTATTCCTTGACCTTTTCAAATGCTTGCTGGCACTCTTCGTCCCATTATCTATCTGTATCCTTTTTGAGAAGCTTGAATAGAGGTTCACACATAGATGTCAACTGCTGAATAAAACGACTAATGTACTGTAGCCGGCCCAAAAAGCCTTTGACTTCACTCGGGGTTGTTGGCTATGGCATATCTCTGATAGCTTTGACCTTTATAGGATCTACCTTGATTCCATTATCAGTCACTATGAATCCCAAGACTTTTCCTCGGGTAACCCCAAATGTACACTTGGTGGGGTTGAGTTTCGTCTGGTACTTACGCAATCTCTCAAAGAACTTGCGAAGATCTCTCAAATGGGCACCGTCTGTGTTTACTGAATGAATAATCATGTCATCCACGTACACCTCTACTTCTTTGTGAATCATGTCATGAAAGAGCATGGTAGCAGCTCTTTGGTACGTAGCCCCAACGTTTTTCAACCTGAAAGGCATGACTGTATAACAGTAAGTTCCCCAAGGGGTGATGGAGGAAGTTTTCTCCTGATCTTCTTCCGCTATCTTGATCTGATTGTAACCAAGCATTCCATCCACGAAAGAGCGTATCTTATGTGAAGCTACTGCATCTACCAAAATGTCAATATTGGGTAGGGGAAAGTCATCTTTCGGAGATGCTTTGTTGAGATCCCGAAAATCCACACAGATCCGAACCTTGCCGTTCGGCTTCGGCACTGTCACAATGTTGGATAACCATATCAGATATTCGAAAACTTTAATGAACTTGACTTTCAACTGCTTGATGATTTCTTCCTTGACTTGCAGGGACCATTTAGGCTTGATTTTGCGGAGCTTCTGCTTTACCGGCTTGGCGTCGGGGTATAGCGAAATCCGACGTTCAACAATCGCTGGATCCAACCCAGGCATATCTTCGTAAGACCAGGCAAACACATCCTGAAATTTTGTCAACAGGCTGATCGATGCTGCTCTTTCTTTGTCTTGCATGTAGCTTCCAATCTTAACCTTTCTGACTTCATCATTTAGCCCCAGATTGATGGTGGACAAGTCTTCTTGCAGAGCTTCCAATCGGCGCTCCCCTCGTTGTTTGATCATCTTTGTCAATTCAATTAAAAAGTCTTTATCTTTTGGATCCCTATTATTAATCGATTCATTATTAACAGGATGATTTATCATGTTTTCAGTTAATTCATCTTTTAACACATAGGAAACCAAGGAGTACACAGAAACACTTGCATATCATTAATGAAAGGAAGTGTTACAAGGTCGACCACCTCATCAAGGTCCTCACAGGTGAAATCCTCGATTTTGGCGTCGGGAATAGAACCGATTGATGACCAGTTCTTAACAAAAGGGGAAGAAGGGGGTAAGGTGTATCCGAAGCGCTCCACCAGGTCCTCGGCCTTCAGCAACGGTCCTGTAGTAGTGTACCAGTTTTGAAGTAGATTGTATGTCACTGTCTCAAATTCTGCTACTGAGTCCTCTGTGCTATTTGCTGCTTTGTCGATTAGTCCTAAAAAACTGTCTCCCATGAAGTCTTCTCTGAACAGGGCCAGGGCGAAATCTTCCTGATCGATAGTCCATGTGTTCTCGACCGTCACTACCTCGTAGGAGGCGTCACGAGGGCCGATAATCACTTTTTCCATTTCTTCTACTGTGAGGCTGATGTCATTGAAGATCTCCCATCCGGGGTGCATCTTCCTGCCGTTGTCCATCCATGGCTCAGGGAACATGAGGTAAGCCATGGTTTCTTCATGCTTGACAAAGTATCCATTCAGGGTCTTCCTGTAGGGGTTCATGGGAGGTGCCGTGTACGGCTGGTTCCTCTGATCTTCTCTGTTTCTCTTGCGCTTCTCTTCCATTATTGCTGCTACTTCTGCAGGTGTTGGCTTGTATCCCAGCCCAAACAGTAGTATGCATCCTTTGATGTCATCTTGTATCAGGTTGATCCTGCCTTGCTTACTCTTGCCCAGCCCCAGTCCTGGCATGTAGCTTATGTTACGGATCATGCAATAAGGGACTATCTCTCCAGGTTCCACAGATTTTTTGTCACTGATGTTGGTTTCTTCTGTATGCTGAATCGCATTCACCCTTGCCTGAGGGATTACTTCGAATCCGCTCAAAAAGATGCCAGTGTCATCGTGCTCAATCTCGAGAATAGGAACATCCCCTTTCTCTTTTGATTCCATAAGTTTGTCTGCCAAAATGATGACTATGTGATCCTCGTGGATAAACTTCACACATTGATGGAGTGATGAAGCTACTCCTTTCACGCCATGAATCCACGGACGGCCTAATAGTAGACTGAAAGTAGAAGGGATATCCAATACTTGGAACTCGACGGGCATTTCCAACGGGCCAATGCTTAGCATAAGTACCACCCTGAGCACATATCGACTGGTGTTATCATAGGCTCGCACTGATTGCGATGATGGAGCTAGGTCCGAGATCTTCGTTCCCAGCTTGGCTAAGGTTGCTGTTGGATAGACATTCAAAGATGAACCATTGTCTACCAGAACCTTTGGTACCCTCTTTTCTTAGATACCGACAGTGATATGCAATGCGTCAACATGGTCGACACCTCCCTTTGGTAAATCAAGGTCAGTAAACATGAGAACGTTCCCAAAGTGGATGTTTTTAATCATTTGAGTCAACTCATCTCGGGCGAGGTCCCGATTGGAATGATAGCTTGACTTAATGACTTGACAAGACAGTCACGGTGGGTCTTGGAGGAACAGAGAAGACCCCAAATGGAGACATTGGCTTGGGTCTTTTTTATCTGAGTGAGGAGAGCGTCCTCAATGTCTTTAGCCCCAGTATCCTTGGTGCTGGCATTAACTTCTTTATCTTTCCCTGACGGACCACCCATATCTTGAGCTGCTTGGTATGCTCTACCAGATCGAGTGAGATGGGAAACATCACCTCCTATCCACGAGGCCTTTTCAATGTTGTTCACTTCTGCTTGGGAAGTATCCTAGGCACTTGACAAAATGTCGCTCCAAGAGAGCATGTTGCATCCAAAGTTCTCCTTTTTTGAAGGCAAAGGGATCAAGAGGTATGACAATGGAGCATTGCTAATTTCAAATTCGGCAGGGGAGTTCACACCTTCTATTTCAAACTGGATGGTGTTGACATGGTTAGCTGGCAAAGGATTGTTCACCACATTAGGCACGGGGTGTGGTTTCTCAATGATCTTGTCATCGATCATATTCTGGATTGCTCGCTGGAGCACGAAGCATTTGTCGGTGAGATGTCCACTGGATTGATGGTATTCACAATATTTTGCATGGTCCCATGTGGCAGGCAATGGGTTGGGAGGTCTGTAACCTTCGATGGGTTTGAGGACTCCTTTGCTTTCAGCACCCGAAAAATCAATGACATAGGAGCATGCAATTCATCAAATTGTCTATCATTTCTGTGAAAATTATTTCTTACACCTCTGTTATTGTTGTTTCCCAATGCATTTACAAACCCATTAGGTGAATAATTGAAGGGCATATTTCCATAATTCTGAGCAGATGGTACAACTGGTAAAGCCATAGTCGATACATTTCCCAACATATTTACAACAGGTGCAGATGTTGCTGCTACCTTTCCTTTGGAGTATCGAAACGTGCTTGTAGGGGGTCGACCTTGATCTATCCGGTACGGATATCCGTATCAATGCGAAATCCGACGTCTAAGATTGCAGAGAAATTAGCATAAGGAAGGTAACGCATGCGATCCAGATAAATCAGCTGAAGATTTCTTAAGAAGATTCTAACTAGTTTAGCTGGGTCAGGCCTGTCCAGGGTTGGGCAATCTTCTTTCTCTACCTTTTGGCAAACATAGAAAATGTCTCCTTTTCTCTTTGGGTGCATGAATCGAGATTTCTCCTATATTTTTTCTAATTACTGTTATCTTTATATCTCTTCTAAAACTCATCTGTGAGTTTATCCCAAGTAGCAACCACAGTGCTGTCCATAAACATCAACCATTGCTTAGCAGCCCCAATTAGAGTTAAGTGAAAATTGGAGGCCATTGCTTCGAAACTTGCCCCTCTTTGCTGCATATCATGGGTATAAGACCTAAGATGGGCAATAGGGCATCCTGTCCCATCGAATTTCTCAATATCAGGCATTTTGAACTTTGGTGGTAAGATGGCAGCAGGCTGAAGCGTCATTGCTCGGCTATGAATTTACCTTTGTTTAAGACTTTTAGAACAATGTCTTTCAACTCTCTGATTTCTCCTTTGTTTGCAAGTTTAGCATCATTGGTATCAACCATAGCTGTGTCCGGGAATTGTCCTACTGAAGGAACTGGATAAGGTGGTACGTAGCCGGCAAATAGATATATTGGTTTGGCTGAAAGCTGAGGGTTGTAACTGTTTGGGTTTAGATGTGGACTATCCTGGATCGGATTGGTCATGTAGAATGGGAATGCATTTGGGTTAGGGAAAGGAATGTTGGTAGATGGAGATGTGATGCGAGTTGTAGAAGGTGTAGTAGTGTTTGAGATTAGAATTGTGGTAGTTTGAGACTGGTGATGGATGCTTGGATTGACATTTGGTTGAAGTAGAAATGTATTAGGGTAGGATGGGTAAGTGTTTGGATATGGGAGGTATGAGTATGGAGAATAGGTATGCGGGTATGTGGGATAGGTGTTTAGATTAGGCATACTTGCATTCACACTTGAGGGTGATGGGTCAACAGTTCCTGTAGAAATGGGCAAAGTCCTGTTATCAGCCCCTTGACTTTGGATAAGGGCTGAAAACCTATTGATCATGGCTTCCATGTTCTGATCCATCCATTGTTGCATTGCTGGGGTCGGAGTGTATCCTGGAGCCCCTGTGTCATGTCATGCAGAAGTGCTATTTTCCTGATCGGCCATCTGATTCCAATGCAGACTTTCTGTGCTTGACTCTGAATCTTGGCTTGAAACTCTTGTCAATCTCCCAGTGCTAGTCCTCCTCCAATTCAAGGCCAAGTTTTTGATAGGTTGGAATATGGGTAGGAGTTAGGTTCTGGAAGTATTTCTGGGTACAGTACAATTTATTGTTCCTCTTTTCCTTTTGACATGACTCACCCTATGGTGGCTGGACAAGCGATAATGCTTTGTTTTGACTTATTAACCGTTCCTGGAACAGTGGATTCTCTCACCAGAATATAGGACCTTCGTATTCCACCTGTATTTTGACTTTCCAAGATTGGACAGATCTCAAGCGAAGGGCCTATATCCTCTTCAGGATCCACCATCCGAATTGTCTAGGCATATGTCATTGACTTCTTTGTTAATCCTATGCATGAGGACTTTGTTTGTCGACCTCTTTGATCACCATGATTCTCTTTTGGTAGAGTATGACTCTTTTTTTTTTTTAATTTTTTCGATGTTTATTTCTCAACATCTTTTTTTTCTTTTTGCTGTGATCAAACAGACTCTTTTGTAGGTCGACGACTCTTTTGATTTGATTTATTTTTATCTTTATGCACAGGATTGATAAAGTATGTTTGTGACAATAAGAACCAACCGGTCTTTTGAAGTGTCTAGAAATCTACATGAATTATGCGTGGCTATGCAGGGTTAGAATGGCTTACTTTCCGGGGGATGATTAGTAATCATGCGGAAAGGGATAGTGTCGGCTGAAGGAATGCTGGGCGCATGACTTACCCAGTTTCACTTCAACGTGGCTATACCAGGGTTTGAAGCTTGGTAACAATTTAGAATAAATGAGTGCACGTGTGTGCACAGTGTCTAAGAGACTCTTTTTTACAATTTATAAACATGGAAGTGAGACAAGTATATACAGAATAAGAGGGAAATATGTCCATTTTTTCTGATTCATGTGATGTGGATTGTGTTTTGTTAACAGTTGAAAACAACAAGAAAGGAAACACATCCACAGGTCGAGGGTTTAAAGCCTCGAGGAAAGAAAGGAAAAAGAAATGGAAAAATTGGGAATTCTATCCTATTTCTATTAATAACATTTGTGTCCTATTTTTCAAAATAAAAAGAACATAAATGAATGTACAATCGAATAATGGGCATTGACCCAAAGAAATGTATAAATAAAAAATAAATTTGTACCTGCAGAGGTGAATATGAACAGAGTAGTATATACTACACAAATAACATTTTAGTCATGTTATAAAATTTAAACTAATTTGCGATATTAAATGTGTAAGCATGCATTTGTGTATAAAAAATGAGTCTGGCTCTCTTTTTTATTTATTTAAAAACTCCATCCCCAGCAGAGTCGCCACTGTGAGCGCCCCGGATCCGACTTTCCCTTCTCGAAGGAAGATCCGACGAGGGCCTTTCTCGCTCTACGTCTTGTGGTTTTCCTCTATTTGATTTTATGGTTTGATAAACATGAAAAACATGTTTTTGAAAACAGAGTCGCCACTCTCGTTTATAATGTAAACGGAAGAAAAACTTTAGATTATGGGTTCGGGGGCCAAGTTATGATTTGAGAAGGTTTTACGTACCCAATGCCCTTTTGGTCTCTATACATTTTGCATGCTTGTATTTAATTATCGCAAGTTTGTTTATTTACAGAATATATATATATTGCATGTATTTACAATGTATTTGAAATAATTACGTACATTTATTACATCTATTTACATATCTAAACAAACTAACGTACTGAAGGGATTACCTTCTGTCGTTTTACAGAAATCGGGCCACGTTCTAGGCCGTTATATTATACCGGATCAAGCTAGCTTGTAGCCTGACCGTTGTGCTCCCACTGCTACCAATCGAGGAAAGGAAGACTTACGTTTTGTGTGTGTTGAGATAGAGTCAATACTCTTTTTTCTTTTCTTTCTCTCTTTTCTTCCTCAAAAAGAGGCTTGATAGAGAGAGAGATTTATATGTGTGTATGTGTGTGTCTCAGGGAGAGAATTCAACATGATGTAGAGAGAGCTGATCATCTCTTTATATAGGAGGCTTGGGAGAGGAAACTCTCGAGGCCAAGTTTGGAGGAAGCTTCCTTCAAAGTCTTCAGCAGCCGGCTGCTTTACTATTGAAGAAATGCTGGTTTGGTGCGCGGCGCACCTGGCATGGTGCTCGCGTACCAAACCCTGTTTGGGTGTATTGGCGCACTCAGCAAGGCTTCAGTACACCAAACCCTGTTTTTGGCTTTTCCAGGCTTTGTGTCTTGCACTTTGGCCCTTCTAAGCCATGTATCTTTAGTCTAGACCCTTGATGTTGATCTAACGGAAGGTTGTTTGCATGTCGGACGTCGTTAGTCCTGTTGTATCTTCGAGTTTGACCCTTGATGTTGATCTAACCGAAGATTGTTATATTTGTCGGACGTTGTTGGTCCGTTGTGTATGTTGTTTCCTGAAATAATAATAGAAACATGTGTTAGTCCATTTGTAAATAAATAGTTGTTTATTTGGACAATTCGTATAATATAGGTGTACGAATTCTGGGTGTCTACACTCCTGTATTCATTGAAACACACACGAAATTTCCTGGTATCACGTTGTTCGGCCACCAGTGATAGAACATACTAAAGTGTGTTCGGTCAATAGCAGTGATAGAACACTCCTTAATGTGTTCTATCACTCCTTAATGTGTTCTATCACTGGTGGCCGAACACTTCTTAATGTGTTCTATCACTGATGACTGAACACTCCTTATTTTTTTATATTGATGTATTTGTAACTATTAACAAGATTAAAACACGTTGTCAATGGAGCATAGTGTTGTTGGTCTTGAAAATAATCAAATCGTGCATGTGCAAGATATTGTTCTGGATTACATAGACGTGTTCACGATGCATGAATTATTTTCATATCACGAGAGATTGTTTGATAGGGTGCGCACTAGAGGAAAAAAGAATAGATGGTCGGACAGTGGTTTGGGTAAGAAAAGAGCTCGAATGTTGTTGCCTTATGAACGTAGTGGGCTATATCGTGAAAAGAAAAAGGTCACATCAAGGAAGTCAATCAGCGAAAAATGTCAAAGAGGCTAGTGCGAGTAAAGCATAAAGGAAGAGAAAAACTGGAACAAAGAAGTGTGATTGTCCTTTTCATTTGAGGGGGAAGCAAGTATCAGTTGATCAATGGAAATTGGAGATTCAATGTGGTGTGCACAATCATCCAACTGTGGATTACTTGGAAGGTCACTCATATGTTGGTCGATTATTAACGCTTGAGGAGGACTTTGTGATTGATATGTCTAAGGAGAATAATAAACCCAAAGACTTTTTTTTTTAAATTAAAATAGAGATTTGAAGATAATAGGTCCACAATAAGGACTATCTACAATGCTCGTATGAAGAATAGAGTTAACAAGCGTAATGGTCGATCGGAAATGCAGCAACTTATATGGGATTTGTTTCACCACACGTGTACACCAGGATGGAAGGATATTTCTAGCCAAAAACTCGATATGTACAGTGATAGTGTAGGAATCAGCCGTGTTGGTTATAGTATTGAAACTATCGATTTAGAATAGAAATGTTGTAACTTTGTATTATTAACTTTGTTTAAGGATATTTTTTCAGTTTGTTGGTTTGTGACAATGTTTTGATCAGCTTTTGGTTGAACAAGTGGCATGTTTCACAAAAGGCCAAGTCTTGTCTAAAAAATTGCCATTGTTTGGCTAGTACCTGCTAAACACATCTTACTAGTGTTCGGTAGGTACCATTCGAACATCTCCTAATGTGTTCAGTTGGTACCTGCCGAACACTAGTAGGATGTGTTTACCAGGTACTGGCCGAACAATGGCAAATTTGTGCTATGATTTTCTCAAGTATTCAAGGTAAACATAGTGTTTTCAACCATAAATAATAGTATATGCGTACCAAGTAAAAACGAAAGTAGATGGTCACACATAAAAATATAAGTTTGTTAAACCACAGGTCAAAATACATAACATATATGTCAAATCCATATAATCAAAAAATTAGATAAACAAAAAGTGTATCAACTGAACCAAAATACATCAATGCCAAAACACAAATACTGTCACTAGTAAAATACATCAATGTCCTCTCCTACGATGAGAACTGGCATGAGATGGTCCCCCTCATCTCGAACAGAAGTAGACGGTGCCGCACCAGTGGGACCCTCTAATATAGTATAGGCTCGTGTCATCACAGACATTCCATCATTCAATGTTAGAGATTGGTCTCCCGACCTCTATCTCTGCAGCATCGGTCCCATTACCCTACGTGCAGACCTAACCATCTCCCATGCATCTAATACACTTATCAACTTGATTGCCAACGTAACCGGACCTCTTGGAAGGGTTTTGCAAAAACGGATGTGAATGCATGTGATACCAGTCAAAATAATCGGGTGCGCACTTTGATGGTGGTTGTGCATGTCTATCAAGATGCTTGGCAGATAGGACATGACTATCCCAAACTCTGAAGTATTGTACAAGTATCAACAATGTTGCCTTATTATTCTTCTCACTTCTATCAATAATATCATGAGCAGCAGGACAAGATAGAATGGTCTGAACATGACCGAACTGTCTAAGCACTCGGTCAGGATGGTATGGCTCCATAACATCTCCCGCCCCTATACAACCGTGATATAAAACAACCATGTCAAACGGCAAATATCGCCTCACACTGTCCATGTACGTAGACCAAATAACCTTATATCAAACAAAACAAAAATTATAACATGTATGTTTATAATTATCGGGTAACAAGCATAACTAAATAATACTCACATCATTGCCTGTAAGGCTGTCGAAATGTTCCCGTGGTGCTTGTATTTCAGGAGCGATAATCCTTGTACTTGTAGTTGCAACCTCATTGCAACTAGACTCGAGTCAGTGTAATCGATGTTATGTGTAGGCCTCAACATTTTGAATCTTTCGTATGTTCATGCCTATGTGCAATAAAACATGCAATTTGTCAAATTAACTTCAAATTAACTATAAATAATGTATTTCCCTATTTTTTAAACAGAATAAAAATAACTTGAAATGTAAGTTTAATACCTCCAATTACGTCGAATATCCGTCCGTCTGTCTACATGTCACTCTAGACGCTTGCCCTAGCTGTCTATATATAAAGAAAAGCTAGGTACATTGTGCTGATTCGAGTACCGCTCTTATCAGTAAAAATGGTGTAACCCAACATATATAGCAAATAGGACCTAACTGAATAATCACACGTAACTGGATCATCAGAGCCAACATCTTCATGGAAGGTCGTACGTAACCACTCTAGCCGAACTAAGAATCCCCTCGTACCATGCATACCCTCAATCACATCAGCACAAGACACTCTCAACAACTCCCTAACCTCATCAATGAGATTTGCACTATTAGCCCGTGTCAAAATAAGTGGAAGCCCAGTCACCAGAAGACCTGGAACATATTGCCCACCAGGAAATGGGGTAAATTGTTCTTCTTCTTCATTCTCCTCTATATGGTCCTCCTCGTGCTCCTCCTCATGTACATCCTCAACATACGCTGCTTCTCTTTCATAATCAATGTCATGAATCTCTTGTTCAGGTTGTTAATGCACTAGTTCTGGTTGTTGACGCTCTAGCTCTTGTCGTTGACACTCTAACTCTTGTTGTTCACGCTCTGGTTCTTGTTGTTCACGCTCAAGTTCTCGTTGTCTTTCTCTCCTATTCGTTGCTGTAGGTCTTCTCCTAGAATATGTATTTACTGCATATAAAATTTTTTATCTATTAGATCAATGTATTCAACAAAGGTAAAAAGCACAAACAAAATAAGAGCACAAAAAAAAGATGACCAAAATCCTAGGCTTGTTCGGTAGGCAGTCGTTAAACATCTTTGGTGGTATTCGGTCAATACCAATTGAACACCTTTGGTAGTGTTTGGTCAGTACAAACTGAACACCTTTGGTGGTGTTCGGTTAGTACCAACTGACCAACTTTTGAAGTGTTCAGTTGGTACTGACAAAACACCACTAAAGGTGTTCAGTCAACCATGGCCACCCTTTCCGACATTGTTGATGTAGAAGTGTGGCTTGCTTTTCCTCATCTTTTCTTCAGAATGTCGTTGAATTAGACAAAAATGGTAAGGGGACTTTAGTTTGAAAGGGATTGTAGTTTGAAGAATGGTGAAGGGGAGTGTAGTAGTTTGAACCCAACATCTGCATTGAGAGGGGGGTGCGGGTGTCTCCGTAGGAACTAGGAAAGGGGTGTACTTAGAAGGGGTGAGTGATTTTGAAGGAAATATTATGAGGGGTAATATGGGGAAATAGAAGGGTGTATTTAGTATATAGGGGGTTTTATAATTTAGGGGGCGTACTTATAAAATGGGTGTAATTATAAATTAAGGGGTGGGAATAGGGCTAATCTACAAATTTCTCTTGATTAGCCCCTTTTTTTTGTCGCTGATGATTTTTGGGTAACCGAAAAAGGACAGAGCTTGATTGAAATTCTTTGGGTTAAGGATCTTGTTGTACATGAAAAAGAAAACAATTGCTTTTCTGGTAAAGGTACCAATTTTCTCCCTCAAAATCCATAATCATGGTGGCAATGTTGTCTCTTCTTCTAGGTCTTATTGCAATTGTACAACCTCAAACCCCAAACCAGTTCCCCTAAATCACAGATCACTATCTGGGTTTATTAAAACTAGTGTCAATAAGCTCGATGATGCTCTTGTTTTGTTTAGTCTAATGTTCAGAATGCAACCTCTGCCTTCTGTTATACTCCCTCTATCCCAAAATTATTGTCATGTTTGACTCAGCACACGGATTAAGAAAAAATAATTGACTTGATTATTAATATTGGTATAATGTGTAGTTTTTTTTAAACCATATGTGCATGTGACCTATATAAAAAAAAGTTTTGGTAAAATGATAAATGTGATGTCCTAAAAAAGAAATTTTCAAACAAGACAATTTTTTTTAGAACGAAAAAGAAAAGCAAGACAATAATTTTGGGACGAGAGGGAGTGCAATTTACTTAACTACTTGGTGTTGTTGTCATGATGAAAACATTATTCTCCTGCAATTACTTTGTTCAAGCAAATGGGTTTGCTGGGTATCGAGGCTGATGTATATACCTTAAACATAGCTGTTAACTGTTTTTGTCGGTTAAATCGAATCGATTTTGGTTATGATATTTTGGGCAAACTCTTTAAGAGAGGTTTTCAACCAGATGTGCCAAAATTCAGCACCCTGTTGAATGGACTTATTCTAGGAGATAGGTTTTCCGAGGCTGAGATGCTATTCCATAAGCTGATCCGAGAAAATGTCTGTGAACCTAATGAAGTCACCTATGGGACCATGATTAATGAGCTCTGCAAAATTGGGAATACTAGCGTTGCCCTTGCCTTTCTCAAACTAATGGATTAACAAGGATGTTGTAAACCTAACGTGGCTATGTTTAACACAATCATAGATAGTTTGTGCAAAGACAAGATGATAAATAATGCTCCATACTTACAGCCCAAAATGATTGAGAAAAACATTTTTCCAGATGTCATAACCTATAACTGTTTGATTCAAGGCCTTTGTAATTTCGGTCGCTGGGACGAGGTTACTCGAATGATGACAGAAATGGTTAACAAAAAAATATACCCATCTGTAGTTACCTTCACTACATTAGTGGATGCGTTCTGCAAGGAAGGGAGGGTAGAAGCTATGGAGGATATTCTACATGTAATGATACGAAGAGGTGAGGGTCCAAACGAGGTCACATATAATTCATTGATCGATGGATATTGTTTGCGAGGGCAAACTGATGAAGCAAGGAAAGTTTTGAGTCGTATGATAGATAAGGGCCTTACACCTAACATAGTAAGCTATACTAGTTTAATCAATGGGTACAGTAAAAAGATGAATATTGATGAAGCCATGGATCTCTTTCAAGATGTCACTCGTAACGGGTTAAAACCTAATGTTGTCACCTACAACACTTTATTAAAAGGGCTGTTTCATTCGGTCAAATGTGTAACCGCTCAAGATCTACTTCTTGAGATGCAAGCTCTAGGCGTGACTGTAACACCCAGACCCAACTTCTTCCCTAATTCGATTATAGTCTCTCATTGTTTACCTTGAAACCCTCGGAGAGTGAGGTTTCATGCTTATTAAGTGTGACATGTTGAGTCGAGAACCGTATTTGATGCGTGTTTAACTCATGGTGAGTTGCACTTTATTCCTATATCCGTTCGAGACTATCCTCGACATCAATTAGCATTCGTATACGTTACATTTCCTCTTTGGTTGGTTGTCCTAACATTGGCTTAGATTCATTCGCAAATGACAAGCACGTTCGCTTTGTCGTTAACCCGTAAGTTGAGTTAGTTGGAGTGCCGTTTTGCATGTTTGACTTGTTATACGTGTGAGACTTATGTTCGTTATCATTCATGCACCATGGCGGGATGATTCAGGTGTGTTTTGAGTATGTTTTGACCATGATTTGATGTTAGGATCAACCAAGGGTCATTCTGGTACATTTCGAGAGCATTTCGGATCAAATTCAGAAAAATCAAAAATCCTGGGAGGAGGGCGACAGCCTGGGCAGCCGCTCAAGTGGCAGAATGGTTGGGATTTAGGCAAGGCGGGCACCTAGGCGGCCACTAAGTTGAGTTAGTTGGAGTGCCGTTTTGCATGTTTGACTTGTTATACGTGTGAGACTTATGTTTGTTATCATTCATGCACCATGGCGGGATGATTCAGGTGTGTTTTGAGTATGTTTTGACCATGATTTGATGTTAGGATCAACCAAGGGTCATTCTGGTACATTTCGGGAGCATTTCGGATCAAATTCAGAAAAATCAGAAATCCTGGGAGGAGGACGACAGCCTGGGCAGCCGCTGAAATGGCAGAATGGTTGGGATTTAGGCAAGGCGGGCACCTAGGCGGCCGCCCAGCCCCGTGCTCTGTTCGTCCGATTTTCATTCTTTCACAATTTTTTATATTTTTAAGTGGTTTAAAATGCCCAAACAAGCCCAGGAATGAACCAAACACACACCCATGGAATAAATAAGAGAACCCAACTTATTTCCCCCATAATCTAATCCGCAAACCAGTTTTTAGAGAGAGAGACTCTAGAGAGAGTGTAGAGAGAGAGAGAGAAAAGAAAAAATTCGCGATATCTTGAGCATCTAAAGTCGGATCGACAATCCATCTTCGCCCTGCCGTAGAGGGCAGCGAGGAGCACATTTCTAGCCAAATATATTCCATGATCTATTGTTATATCATGAATTCCCCTTCTTCTTCCACGTTTTTAGAGAGAGAAAGTGGGTTTGAGAGAGAGAAAGCTTGATTCGGACTTGGATCGAGCTTGGGATCAACGATTGGACTCCATAGCAGCGTAGAGATCACGGAGGAGTATATTTGAACCCAAAGCCCCTTTGATTTCATGGAGGATTTGCATTGTATGGTAAGTTACTAAACTTTCTTCTTAGATTTCAAGCATTGTAGAGTAATATTGCGATGTTTACGTGTTATTCATGTGTATATGAACTCCCTACACGTTATACTTGTTCAATGTGATCTTCTAGCATGCTAAATGATTTGGGTATTGATGAATTGTTGTTAGTCTTGTGGTCTCTGAATATTAGAGACTTGTGCAGTTCGTTGTTGTACATGTTGTTGTTATTAATGTGATGGTTGTTGTCTCCGCGTGTTAGAGACTCCTCGAGATTGTGTTGTGAATATTATTGTTGTTTCCCGAGTTGTAGATTCGTGGGTTTGTTTTTATAGTTGGGTTCCGGCAGTAAAATCGCCAATGACTTGTTTTAATTCTATCGAGCATGTGTAGCTCATTGAGGTTATAATCGTTGATATTCTCATGATAACTTGTGGGATTCACATGGGTAGTTTGTAACCCGAACATTGGATATTGGGATTGACATGGGTATTTAGGGACGATACTACGGTTCATCCCGAGGTTTAATTTATAGACGACTGGTGCTAACAGAGCTAAATATGACGTAAAGGCTATACGTCGCGTAATGTGGTAATGAGTAGTATAAACCTATATAAGTTGTATTTCAGTCTCCTACGGTGTGGGATGACGAGTTGATGAGATCATGGCCCATTAGAACTAGACTTAGGTTGACTTAGTCCAACATAGTTGATTATGAAGTACGTTGAATTATTGACTTAAACCTTATGCCTTAGAAAGGATTAATTATCTATGTTAGTCTTTCCATAAGTGCTATCGAATAGTCATGCCCCTTAGAGCATGACATTTCACATGAGACGAATAGTCTCAATCGTCAGATGATGAGTTGTTTGTATTCTAGGTAGTTAATGACACACCTTGGTTATCGTTCCAATACGAACGATGTGACTTGTAGGGAGTCGTGATATGCAAAATACACGATAGAAATGAGATAGAACAAATGAACCTAAGATGAAGGGCGTTGTGCAGTTAAAGGATACCGTAGGGATCCTAAGTTTGGCGTATTCATTGTATGTCGGTTCGTGATTGTAAGTACGAGTATGCTTAAATTTGTTCTATTATGAAGTCTAGCAATTGCGGGCTTAGATGATTTGGTGTACATGTGATTGTTCTAGTAAGCAATAGGACAATCATCCTACTTTGATGATTGATTGTGTGTTTAGTATTTATAAGCACATTGACATGATTTGGGGTATGTGATTCAATAGAACGCATCGTATTCGATATTGTTGGGTTGTGATTCAATAGAACACACTTTGATTTGTTTAGCATGACGAGTAAACATCTACTTGTGCATTGTATCAAGTCCAGCTGGCATATGTGCATTTGGAGGAGTATTGACGCTCAGTTATTGCGGGAGCCGGGGCTTCGTAATAGCCGAAGGCCAATACACTAGGCCTCACCCTACCGTTGGCCACGGTAGGGGTTTCTCTAGTCCCACAGTTGAACGGAATAAACGACGACTGTGTATTGTAGATATTTTTGTATGCATTGGGATATGGATACCGGTCCCTTGTGATACTTATAAGTGGCTAGAGCCGTATTTGTCTTGGGTCATGGCGGACCGAGCAATACGTCAACGTGGATATAGAAAATGGTCCACAACGGGTACTTGTAGATCTTTCGTGACGTGATCGGGTACATTTATTAGGATACGAGCATCGGTCCCTTCATGATCTGTGTACAGCAGTAGCATCACAGGTATCTATTATGATTTTCTGGAGTAGGAGTACCTCCATCTACTATTAGCTGTGTATAGCAGTAGCAGCACATGAATCTATATGGCCTTCGGAAGCAGAAGTACATCCACCTATCCTTATCTTACAGAGTAGCAGTAAAGCCATCTCTTATGATTCTCTGAAGCAGAAGCACAGGAATCTATTATTATAATTATCTTATTGGTTAGCAGCAGAGGCATCTTTTATAGTTCTGTGAAGCAACAGTTTAATCGTCTTCTACGACTTCATGGAGCTATAAGGTCGAAAGTGTTTCAAGGGATTTTGGAGGTGTTCCTCGAATCCACCGTATCCACTCTTATGTGTTTACTTTACGCTTTATGTGCTTCCTATACTAACGAATGTTGGTCGTGGTCTCCAACCAGTGCATGACGGTTGGCGGTTATTAAGCCTCTCGTGAACATAGGGTTGGTTGATCTTATGTACTATTACTTGTTTATTATCATGATAGATTGATGTGCATAATGCCATGCCATATTGCTGCATTAGTAACTTAGTGAGCCTTAGCTCATTCCACACCTTTGTTTTTCCTTAGTTTACAGGATATGTTCCAGTGCAGTGAAGCTTTGGTTCGAAGTTGTACTTAGATTATTAATTTATTTCTTCCTCTTGTATTTGTGAGATCGTGAGCTAAACTGAGTTATGTAAACTTAGTATGTCGGGTAGAGATACTTGTATTTCATAGTTCTGTGTTTGGTGCCGACTTGCGGAGTCGTGCTGGTTGTATTATTTTATAACTTCTATTTTCTTGGTTAGTGTGGCCGTGTGCCCGTTGGTATTCTTCTATTGGCTTCCCGAGCGTGTTGTCTCGTGGTGTTTTAGATGTTGTTGTTCTTCGGCGCTTGTTTAGCCGTGGAGGTTCTTATTTAGTTGTGATCTTATTATTATTCGAGCTTTGAAGCTCATGTTCATTTAGTTATTCCGTTGCTTGATTTTGGTTTTGAGCTTTTGTGGCTCGCTTTTAATAGTTCTTACAACTGTTCTTCTTTTGTTTGGAACTCCAAGTTGGGGTTCAACATCGAATCTCGGACTCGGGTCGTCACAGTGACTTTAAATCTTTGAACTTGGTGTATCTCGTTGGATGGTCTATGCAAAAACCAACAAATTTCTGAGGCATTGTCTTTGTTTCAAGTTATGGAAACTAGTGGGTCAAATGCTGATGTTGTAGCTTATACCATCCTCATCAATGCTACTATTAAGAGTGAGAAGCTTTATATTGCTAGGGATCTTTTCATCAATCTTCTTGCCAAAGGTTTGCTACCCGATGTTAAGACATATACTGCAATGATGTATGGCCTTTGTCAACAGGGCCTATTGAAGGAAGTAAAAGAATTTTTTGTGAAAATGGAAGAGCATGGTTGCTTGCCAGATAGTGTCACTTATAATGTTCTTCTTGAAGGCTTTCTTAAGAGGAAAAATTGCGATGAGGCAGGGGTACTTCTCGAGGAAATGGATAGGCAGGGGTTCTCTCCTGATTCTTCTACTTTTTCCTTGTTACTGGATGTGCTTCCAGCCAAAGGACAAGATTGTACCTTGCTTAATATTATTCAGAAGTTTTAATCGAAGGATAACACTTGTCCCAATTCCAATGATTAATATAGCTTCCTAGAATGTATAAAGCTATGTGTAATCAAATATTCAATGTGAATTCACAAAATGATTAGTATTATTATTATTATCGAAAAAGTCTTTCTAGCAAGCTCATTTTGTTGATTATGGTAGGGCTCCTAAGCTCTTCTTTTTCAGATTTACTTTATCATCTCTTGTGTAGGTCTATATATGTTAAGGTTTCATCGAGGAACAGGAACAACTGGGTTGACTCTCTGTGTCCGTATTACTCTATACTATGTAGGGGTTCATCGTTGGGGTTTACTGTCAGTTATGGTGTTTTCAAACTTAGAGTCCATTATGTTGTAATCTTTTGTTACATGAGAATTTTGATGAAAGAAATTCTCCTCTTCTTATTTTGAATATAATAAAGTAAAACCTAGTATTTATACAAAAGTGGCTGACATTTCAAACCACAATTCTAGGAGAAAATTAAGAAGAGAATCCCTCTAAATTGGGAATCTCACCAAACTAGGAAAGCTAACAATTAGGAATCAGTAACTGATCCTAGTATTTACTAGAAAATGGAAAGTAACTCCTAATCTAACAGAATAAAGTAACCCCTAAACTTATGCATAAAGATCAGCAGCTTCTTTTCTATACTCCCCCTCAAGCTGGGTTGTATATGTTATACAATCCTAGCTTGGAGTTGAATTCATCAAAGCTTGTCCTTAGAAGAGCTTTGGTGAGTATGTCAGCAACCTGCAATCGAGTAGAGATGTAGTTTAGTTGAACTACCTTGTTGTTAACCTTCTCAGAGATGACATGCCTATCAATCTCCACATGTTTGGTCTTGTCATGATGCACTGGATTTTTGGCGATGCTGATAGCAGCTTGACTGTCACAGAACATTTTTATTTCTCCTTTTCCATCAACTCTTAATTCCTTGAGTAATCTTTGAAGCCACATTCCTTCGCAGATGCCCAAAGCACATGATATTCTAACTCTGCACTGCTTCGAGATACCACTGATTATTTCTTGCTTCTCTATGTAACAAGATTACCTTAAACATATGATCAATAACCAGTTGTGGATCTCCTTTCAGTTAACTCTCCAGCCCAGCTAGCATCAATGTAGACTTCTATCTCATGGTTTTCACACTTTCTAAAGAGCAGACCATGTCCAGGTGTCGTCTTCAAGTATCTTAGAATCTGATTCACAGCTTCTAAATGTTCTTCATTTGGATTGTTTATGTGCTGGCTTACTACACTTGCTGAGAATGCAATGTCTGGCCTAGTGTGTAAGAGATAGATCAATTTGCCACAAGTCTTTGATATTTCCCTTTATTTACTGGAACAATGTCCTCACTTCTATTGGTCTTGAGATTGGGCTCCATAAGCGTCTCTGCAGGCTTACATCCAAGCATACCAGTCTCATTTAGCAAATCCAAGATATATTTCCTTTGGGATATAACACTCCCTGCCTTAGACCGTGCTACCTCCATACCTAAGAAGTATTTAAGGGCACCGAGATCTTTGATTTCAAACTCAGTAGCAAGTAGCCTCTTGAGTTTGACAATTTCTTCTGAATCATCGCCAGTTAGAATTATGTCATCAACATAAACAATGAGAATAACAACCTTGCCTTTAGATGAGAACTTCACAAATAAGGTGTGATCAGCTTGGCATTCATTGTATCCATTTGTGACAATTATTTTAGAAAACCTATCGAACCAAGCACGAGGAGATTGCTTTAGGCCATACAGCGACTTCTTTAGTTTGCAAACCAGTCGGCTATTTGATTGGTTTTCTAAACTTGGAAGGACTTCCATGTAGACATTTTCTTCAAGATCCCGGTTTAAAAATGCATTTTTTATGTCTAGTTGGTGCAAAGGTCAGTCTTGATTTACTACAAGTAATAGAAGCACTCGAACTGTGTTGAGCGTAGCAACTGGTGCAAAAGTTTCCTGGTAATCGATTCCATATGACTGCGTAAAGCCCTTTGCTACCAATCTAGCTTTGAACCTCTCAATACTTCCATCAACTTTATATTTAACTGTAAATATCCATTTGCAACCCACTCGCTTCTTCCCTTGAGGTAATTCTGTAAAAATCCAAGTACCGTTGCTTTCTAGTGCCTTAATTTCTTCCATGACAGCTTGCTTCCACGCTGGAATTTTAAAAGCTTCCTGAACTGAATTAGGAATCTGCACACTGTCAAGAGTTGATATAAATGTATACAATATTAGCAATTTCCCATACGCCACATATATTTCAATAGGATGGGTTTTGCATGTTCGGACACCTTTTCTTTGAGCAATAGGCATAGCAGAATCATCAACAAACAGAACAAGAGACTCATGAGTTGAGGAATCTGTACCAATGTAAATTTCTGAAGCAAGAGGATCTAGTTTAGGTACTTGACAATCTTTGATTTGTGCAATTTGCTCTAGATTCCCAATAGGTCTCCTCCTAGAATAGACATGAAGTTCCTGATTGTTTGTACCAAGTTGAGTTTGAGTGGACTCGGGGACTCGGGTAGGATATTTTGAGTCGTTTGATTTTGCAAATTGGGTGACTCTTGGAAATCTAACTCGGTCTGAGTGTCATTTGGGCCTGATGTAGGGTTGGGATTCAAATTTGAGAGCTCGAATGGCTGTGAAATAGTTTGAGGTGGAAAAATACTTGGATTGAGTGTCTTGGAGAATGTCCCAAAGTTGATATTCCCTCGAGTTCTCCCCCTGAATGTTAGGTTTGGGATAATAAGATTGGTGTTCAAAAAATGTGACGTCCATAGAATTGTACACTTTCCTAGTAATAGGTGAATAACACTTGTACCCTTTTTTTATGAGATGAATAGCCCAAGAAAATGCATTTGATAGATTTAGGGTCCATATAATTACACATTAGGTCCAAACTAAACCTGGTGCAACAATAGTAAATAGCTAAATATGACCAAATAAACTAAAAATAATGATTACATTACAAAATTAAAAGTTAAAATTAAAAATTAAAATCAAATTCTCTATCATTTCAAAGTCGAGGGAAGAAGGGAATACTTTAATAACTTGAGGGGGGAGGGAAAATACTTAGAGAAATATTTTAATAACTTGAGGGGGAGGGGAAATACTTTAATAACTTGAGGGGGAGGTTGTCATTTTGAAAAGTGAATTAAAACCCTAAAACTAAAAGCTGACCGTCTGTCTCTCTCTCACAATTCACAAAGTTTTCACAGACGCCTCTCTCTCTCTCCCTCTCTCTTTCTCTCACTATGAGATAGATGACGGGATTTCGACGCCGACAACAATCTCTCGCTCTCGCTCTGGCTCTCTCTTTCTCTCTCGCTCTCTCTTAATTTCTCTCACTCTCACTCTCTCTTTCACCTCTTCATCGGCATATTGCCTCCTTTCCCACCGTAATCAATCCAGCCATTTCGACTACTTCCAAGCTGTGGATCTTAGTCACGTTGACTCCCCCTTCTCCGATGCCGAACTTATCTAAGCCCTAGCTATCCAGAAGATTGAGGACGTCATTCATCGCATCGTCGTGCGTCGTTCTGCCCCTAATTGACTCCCCTTCCTCCCAGGTTCCTTATACTGGGTCCCTCCTCGACAAAACGCCTACGATATCGCTCAAATCGGCTAGGCATTAGGCGGCGCCTAGGCTGACTAAGCGGCAATTTTTCATGGTGGCAATTTTTTGTCCGATTTGGCCCTAGTCGCGGCGTTTGAGGGGTGCCTAAAGCCTAGTCGTGGTGTTTGGGGAGGGGGGCCTAGTGCCTAGGCGGGCGCCTAGAGCCTAGTCGCGGCGGTTGGGGGGGGGCTAGCGCCTAGGCGGGGCCTAGGCGAGCACCTAGAACGATTTTTCGAACACTGCCCAAATGTCACTGTGAATTGTGGAAAATGGGTGTAAAGGTTTGTATCGAATGCTAGGATATACATGTCGAGTATGTTTTGCAAGTTGACAGATTTCACAATGAAAAGACTTGGAATTTTTATTGATAAACAACTAAGGAAATAACTTTTCAAGGTACATGAAATTTGGATGACCAAGACGAAAATGCCATAGCATAACAAGACTCTCATTTGAAACGGATATAGAATTGAAAACAGACTCAGAAACACAACTTGAATGACCTTGTCTATCTAGGGAGGACTTCCTTTGAGCAAGTAGAGACCACCACACAACTCAACACTGCCAATCACCTTCCCCGAATCCACTGCCTGAAATTCACAAAGATTTGGATAGAATTTAGTTATACAATTCAAGTCACGAGTAAGTTTGCTAATTGAAATCAGATTGCAATCTAACTTTGGAACATAAAGGACAGAAGAAAGATGAAGATCCTTTGTCAATTTGATTGATCCCGTTCCTTCCACTTTTGACAGTGAACCATCAGCTATTTGCACTGTAGATCGACTTGAACATGGAGTGTACTTATAGAAGACATCAATATTTCTGGTCATGTAGAGTCAACTATTGTTATGGCCCAAGGTGCTCAAATAGGCTAGAAGGGGGGTTGAATAGCCTATTTATAGTTGTTGAAAATTTAAAAAATCACTTCACTTAAGTTAAAAAATTTTGCAGCGGAAAAGAGTGAAGTATAGGACAAGTTCAAAGATGGCTGATCTTGATAGGACAAGATCAGCTGTTCACAAAATTAGATGGAATTCTGGAAATAAACAGTAGCAAATTACACGCACATAAAAGGTATAGACAAGAGATTTGATATGGTTCACACTTATGAATAAGTGCTACGTCCACAACCAAAGTGGTCAACTTTGGATTTCAAAACGTGTACTAAGTTTATCCACTAGTATCTTTACAATGGAGATCAGTAATGGATCGTGTACATAAAATAGTTGACCAAGTGTTTGTGGGAGAATTAATATCTACAGAGATATAATTCTCGTGTGCTATGAATGCTAGGATTGCATTCAATGAGGAACAATAAAGACTTGATCGTCTAAGGTTGGTGCTCTTCAAAGAATGTTGTACAGATTTTTCTTTTAAGTTTTTATGAACTAGCAGTTGAAAATGAAGAATGTTGGTTGAGTTTTTCTTAATAGATCGCTAGCTACTTCAATGCTGTCATGAAGTCTTCTATTTATACCCAGGGAGGTTTTGGTAGCCGTTGGAGATCTTCAGCTTTTGGAGGATTTGAATTTGAATGTAATTAATGCTCTAATCTTGCTGTTGATCTTTGATAGGATATTCTGCGTTCTTCAGACTGACTTCTGAAATGTTGCCAAAAATAGGTAGATGATAAGAACAGATGGACTATCCTTTTCTGAGATGATTGCCTAATATGGCATGGATCATTCAATGCTCTTTGCAGGTTATCGTTGTGTCACCGTTGACAATAAATGCTGTAGATAGTCTTTAGACATATCACCAATAAAGTCGTGATCAGACGATCTTTAGTTTTTCCTCATTGCTGATGAACTTTGGCTGGAATAAGCTTGTCCAATATCTTTAATAGATTCGGCTGATTTAAAGAGATAGCCGATCTTTTACATGTCCTATCAATGATGGGCTAACTACTGAAGACTAGGCTAAGTACAAAAAGCAATCCTAAGCTATTATAAGCACTTGTCTAAATACAAGTTGCCACACTAACAGACACGCAGGCCCATTAGTCACCTTGATTTAGACTTAGGTTATGGATACAAGAAAATCTATGTAATATTCAACAATCTCCTCATATTTGCTTGAGTCCATGACCTTATGAATACAATGGAGGCTGACCATGTCTGATTCTAGTAATAACATGCTGAAGAGATATTATATTAAGTGAGCATTTCCTAGATAGACTTACATAGGGGTCAGTGTATTCACAAATTACAGAGAGTTTACAGATAAAGAGATACAACATAAGAACTCTTGTAATACGACTGTGTTTAAAGACAAATAAATAAAGTACTTTATGGGATATGTCTTTAAACCAGTGGTTTAAAATTTCATGCAAACAAGATAAACAAATTAAGTATAAAGCATGATAGATTAATGATAGTCATTGTTCATTAAACAAGAAGTTTAATTACAATGTTTTGAAAAGAAAATTTTAAATATAGGACAAGAATAGATATACCAGTCAGAGCGATGCTTGTCCTGAAGCAGCTGCTTTGAGCTTAGCAATGTCAGCTTTTGCTGCTTCTAATTCTTTAGAGAGATCATTGTTCTGCTGCTTCAACATAGCGTTCACTTCACGAATATCAGAGTTAGTTGTACGAAGATCGGTCAGCTGATCATTGTGAAGATTGATTATGCGACTCATCTCCTCACGAAGATTGGTCGGCTGATCATTGTGAATTTTGCACATGCGACTCATCTCCTCCTTCATGGACACAAGCGAGAGGTCCATGTTGGAAAGCTTGTTGGCAGAGTTACGAAGATCGTGGTGAAGATGAGTAAGCTGGATGATCGTAATCTGCCGAGTAGCCCGAGCAGAGGTGTTTACCAAGCGATCTGTATGACGGTGAGCATGAAGTAACCTTTTGAGGCCAATGTCGAAAACCTGAAGCACTTGTTCCAGGCCTCGACCAAAAATGTCACACTTGGTATTGAGCAGAGTCGCAGAGGATGTGGAAGAGTGTGAGAGTTGACGAAGAAAATCAGATTTGTATCCAGCAATAGCAGATTGGCATGTCGTGACAGCAGCTTTAGTGTCACGAACAATAGAGATAATATCGGCCATATATGTAGTCGTGGTTTCAGTTGTATGAGACTGCTTGGCCGAAAGATGGTGCAGAGAAGTCTTGATTCCATCGCAAAAAGTATTGTAACGTTGTACAATGTCTTTCAAATGGTAAGGACCGAAAGAGTCAGGAGATGAAGAACGGCTGGAGGAGAATATGGGGTCGGTAGGAAGAGTTGAGGAATGGTGTGGAGGTGAGGGAGATGAAGTACCAGGCAAGTAGAGCCAGATACGAGGTACAGGGAAAAGTTTTTCAATATAAGCCTCATAGGATTGGGAAAGAATGAAAATGGGTGGACAGAAGGGCAGTCGAATACGAATTGGTTTGAAAAGGATGTGAACACGAGGGTTAAAGCCGATATAAGTAGCGACAACATCAAAGAAGATGTAGACGATCGAATTGGTGAGAATAGAAGGATGACTGATGATGGTATAGATGGGACGTTTGGGAAGAGAGAGAAATGGAGTCATGTCTGATTCAGTCGAAAAAGGTAGGTTAAGTTCTTTGTGAATAGCAGTCCATCGTTGAGCGATCATAAGATCATAAACGGCAGAGTTGTGCATGAAGAATTGTTGAGACCACGCGAGAGGAAGAGGGTCATAGAAGGCACCCCATTTGAAAATGATTTCGCCGGCAGACATTGGCTGGCAAGGGATTCGTTTCGGGTAATCCAGAATAGAAAGAAAAGCATCTGTGTCTGCAGGGTTTGGTGTAGGATGACTATTTCAAAACATCAGCAGTTCTTGTACATCGGGGTGAAGATGGCTGTATTGGACTGAGTTTGGGTCGTTTGGGAGTGGACTGTTTAGTGGAAGAAGTTGGAGGTCGTTTGGATCTGGTGAGGGAGTGATCAGTAGGTGAATCTGGTAATTCATCAGAATCAGAAGGTTCCATTGGGGGAATGAAAGTGGGTAGAGTTGATTGTTCAACGGGGACAGAGGGAGTAGGCGTTTGAGATGGTTTAGAAATGGGTTGCTCAGGTTGATTTGGTGAGGACGCAGGAGAGGATGAGGTATCGGCAGAAGGTACAAACTTTGCCTTTTTGGCACTTTTCTTCAAGCGCTTGCCATGTTTATGTTGTGAAGAAATATGAGGAGTGGGATCAGATTGAAGGTTTTTCGATGATGGTATGTCTTGAGCAGAAGGGGGTGTGGAAACAGGTTTGGATAGACCAAAAGATTCATCGGTAGGGTGGAGAGTTTGTTTCGAGTTTGGCTTGATGGGGTCTGAAGTAGGTTTTGGAGGAAGAGTGGAAGGTTGTCTGGCGGAGTTGAGGTCTGCTGGTTGAAAGGTTGAGGTATCTATTTCAACAGCTTTCTTGGTTTTTGAGGGTTTCTGTTTAGGTTTTGGGGATGATTGTTTCTGTCTTTTTGGGGATGGGTCATCAGGCTCATATGGATCATGGTCGAGCTTGGTTAGATCGAAGTCCTTAGGGAGTTCAGCGCCGAGTGGCTTAGTCCCCTCCTCAGTAGGAAGACCTTCAGAAGTGTATGCCACCTTTTTCTTGCCCCTTTTGGATTGAGATGTGGCACCAGCAGTTGCTGAAGCGGCAGCAGCAACATCTCTTTTTACCAAGTCTTCTCTATATCTTGAGATATTATTAGCAGTGAAGACGTAGGTGTTGGTCACCTTGATGAGATCAACACTGCTCATCTTCTTTTCAATTTCCTAGAACCCTTGGAGGAGAACATTAATTACCCTAACAAAGGGTCTCTTCATAGATGGATTGGATTGGACATCAGCCACACTCTGAAAGATCATTGAAAACACAATCTTGGCCCAATTAAGCTGTTTGCGAAGAATGACAGCTTTTGTCCACATCAGTTGTTGGGAAGTGAAGATATCCCTTGCTCCATTCTTGAACAAGATGCTCTTGTCAAGAAGATAACTGATATGATATGGAATCTCAGGGAATAGATTTTGAGACATTTCAGCATATAGCTCAGGGAGTATGGATCCTCTCATCATTTCCCACACTTGAGCTGATTCCTCAGCAGTTAATTTAAGTTTGCCTTCAGTAGGCAATCCCAGAACATGTCCGGTGTCTTTGTAAGTTAACTTGATGAGACATCCTCGAATGTAGCCTTTGAGATAGCTCATGTTGACTTTTTCATCTTTGGAGGTAGGAGGAGGAGGAAGGGTCATCCTAGTGTAGAACTCTTCAACTATAGAGGTGCTGTAGAGAGTGTCATTCAGCTGAAAAAGCGGTAGAAGACCACATCCTTCTTAGTCTCTTAATAAACCTTCTCCAGAAGGATATCTTTGGATAGATTCGGCGTCAATGGTCATGCCTGGATGATAACTCGTGCGGGGAAGGTTTTTGATAGGTATTTCAGAGGCTTTGACAGCTTTTGAAACTTATCCTATCTTGTTGGCAGAGGTGGAAAATTGTGTAGTTGCCTATATGTACAATCAGCAGAGTTAAAAATATTCAGCAGTTCTTTAGAACACATCTACTGTTCAAATTCAAATCCAAAATATACTAATAAACACAAGTTTGTTAATAGTACAGCGCATGAATAGGGTTAAATTATTTTTTACCATTTTCAGGAAATACAACAATATGAATTGAGATATGCATTAATAAATTACTTTAATCATATTTCGTATCCATAGGTTTGTCATAATCAACATGAATTTATAAAATCAAGCATTTGCAATTTATCGATTACGCAAGAACTAAACAGTTCAGATGCTTGAAAAGTTATGATTTGTAATAAAACTTGAATTAAGTAAATGTAAGGGAATGTTGTTACTCACCATTGAAGATTGATGTCAGAATCAAAATGAATGACTGATTATTTCTGAAGTTTTTGAACTTGAAGTTATCTCAGAATTTTGAAAATACGAGAGGCGGTTTTTGCAAATAGTGAACAGTTGATTTTGTGAATTCACTTTTATACTACTGACAGTTTTCACTAAGTGATATTTAATAAATTTTGAGGTCCGCATTTAATGCTATGAAAAATGACTGTTCACATACTCGTTTGTTTGTAACTAGTTATATTAAAGATGACCTATTCGAACAGGAAAGTACTTACTTTATGGTTGTCCTACAATATCGGCAGTATTACACTTGTCTGATAAGATAGGCAGATTTATATGTAGATAAAGTGTAATAAATTCTTCAAGAGTTAAAGATTGAGATCGAGCATACCAAGCTCTCCTCTTAAATAGGCAAACCTGGTGGAGTCAAGTTGTTTGGTGAAAATATCAGCTAATTGCTGATCAGTAGATACATACTGCATACTGATGTTACCTTTTTCCACATGATCTTTTAAGAAGTGATATCTCACGTCTATGTGCTTCGTTTTGGAGTGCATAACAGATTTTGAGAAAAATAGCGATGTATTATCACACATTATAGGGCAATCGCAGTCTTGATCTCATAATCTACCGATTCTTTGTTTAATCCACAAATTATGAGCGGCATGCCCAGCTATGTATTCTGCTTCAGTTGTTGAAGTTGAGACAGATGTTTGTTTTTTACCGGCCCATGAGACAAGTCTATTCCCTAGGAATTGACATGTTCCACTAGTGCTTTTCCTGTCAACTTTACAAGCAAAAGTCGGCATCGAATAGCCTATAAGATTAAAGGATGAGTCCCTTGGATACCAAATACCCAAATTGGATGTATCAATTAAATATCTGATGATTCTTTTAACAGCTTGTAGATGAGACTCCTTTGGATCTGCTTGAAATCTAGCACATACACAAACAGCAAACATAATATCAGGCCTACTAGCAGTTAAATATAAAAGTGAGCCGATCATGCCTCTATAAAGAGTCATGTCCACTTTCTTGCCCTTTTCATCTTTGTCAAGATGACAGTTAGTGGCCATAGGTGTGCTGAAACTATTTGCATTCTCAAGCCTAAATTTCTTGATAAGATCCTTTGCATATTTGGCTTGATTGATAAAGATACCGGTTGAGCTTTGTTGAATTTGAAGTCCTAGGAAGAAATTGAGTTCTCCCATCATGCTCATTTCAAATTTACTCTGCATAAGCTTCTCAAATCTTTTGCAAAGATTCTCATTAGTAGATCCAAATATAATATCATCAACATAAATTTGAACAAGTAAAGAATGACCTTTATGCTTCATAATAAAAAGAGTAGTATCAATTTGACCTCTCACAAAGCCTTGGGTTATCAAGAACTTTGAAAGGGTCTCATACCAGGCCCTTGGAGCTTGCTTAAGTCCATATAGTGCTTTCCTTAGCTTGTATACGTCTTCTCTTCTTGAATTGTCAATGAAACCCGGTGGTTGTTCTACGTAGACTTCTTCTTGTAGTTCACCATTTAGAAATGCACTTTTGACATCCATTTGATATACTTTGAATTCTTTGAAGGATGCATAGGCTAAGAATAGTCTGATGGCTTCTAATATTGCAACAGGAGCAAATGTCTCATCATAGTCAATGCCCTCCTCCTGTCTGTATCCTTGAGCTACCAGTCTTGCTTTATTCCTGGTGATATTTCCATTTTCGTCCATCTTGTTTTTGAAGACCCACTTTGTTCCAATCACTGCTTGTCCTTTGGGTCTAGGAACAAGTGACCAAACTTGACATCTATCAAATTGGTTTAATTCTTCTTGCATAGCTTCCACCCAACTTGGATCTTCCAGAGCTTCATCTATCTTCTTGGGTTCAATGTTAGAGACAAACGCAGTTGAGTACATGCATTCGTTTCTTGAAGCTTGTCTGGTTTGAACACCAACATTAAGATTACCAATGATTTGACTTATAGGATGATCTTTAACTTCTCTAACTTCAGCAGGTAGATCTTGTTTGGTATTATCAGCAGAGTGTGATTCTTGGAGAGATGAAGTGTCTGAAGCTTGATTTTCAGGTGGATAGGTTAATTCCAATGCAGGCTGAAATTCTTCTGGTGTAGAAGGAATAGTAGATTCTGAACTTTCTGATTCCACATTAGTTTGTCCATTATCGCCTCTTGGAGGTTCTATTAAGTTAATCCTTGGATGAATTTGTGATGATGTAGCTTCAACAGAATTTGAACTTGGCTGATCTGTACATGTCTCATACTCATCGGAATCATTAGACACATTACAAGCCATATGTGGCCCAATAAAATCAAATTCATCAAAAGAGACATGAACAGATTCAACAACTTTAAGAGAAACTTTATTATAAACTCTATATGCCTTTGAAAATTTAGCATATCCCAGAAATATTCCTTCATCACTTTTGGATTCAAATTTGCCTCTATGTTCTCTTCCATTGTAAAGAATATAGCATTTGCATCCAAATATTTTGAAGAAACTAATATTGGGTGTCCTACCTCTCTATATTTTATATGGGGTTTTGTTATGAAACTTATTGATAATAGACCTGTTTTGAGTGAAGCAGGCTGTATTTACAGCTTCAGCCCAGAAGTACATAGGCAGCGTTGCTTCAGCAATCATGGTCTTAGCAGCTTCAATAAGTGTTCTGTTCTTTCTTTCAGCAACTCCATTTTATTGAGGTGTACCAGTAGCCGAGAAGTTGTGACCAATTCCATTTTCATCACAATATTTGGCTATACCATTATTCTTGAATTCTGTCCCATTGTCTGATCTGATATCAGCAATGTCGTCCAGCTTTTGAGTCTGCAGTCTTCTGAAAAGTGTTGTTATAATGTCATAGGCTTCATCTTTAGAAGACAACATTTCAACCCATGTAAATCTTGAATAATCATCAACAACAACCAGGGTGTATTTGCTACCACCAAGACTAGTTGTAGTGACTGGACCAAATAAGTCCATGTGGAGGAGCTGGAGTGGTCTGGTAGTTGATAAGCATGGCTTGCTTTTGAAAGCAGACTTAGTTAACTTTCCTAGTTGGCATGCTTTACAAAGCTTATCATGTTCTGCAGATATCTTCGGCAGACCTACAACCAAGTTGTCTTTTGATAGCTTAGATAAGTACTTGAAGTTGAGATGGCTAAGTCTTTTGTGCCACAGCCAACTGTTATCATTTGATGTCTTTGCAATTAAACACAGACTTGATTTTCTTCCAACAGCGTTTAAATCAACAGCATACACATTTCCTTTTCTGAAACCAGTCAAGATTGTTGAACAGGTCTCATTGTCCTTAATGAAACAATGACTTGCGGTGAATTGACAAATTAATCCCTTGTCACAGAATTGTGATGTGCTTAGAAGATTATGCTTCAAGCCTTCAACCAGAGATACTTTACTTATGGAAAGATTTCCTCGAATAATGTTTCCATAGCCAACTGTCTTTCCTTTGGAGTTATCACCAAAGATTACTGAGGGACCTTTAGCTTCAACAATGTTGGAGAGAAGATTCTGATTTCCAGTCATGTGCTTTGAGCACCACTATCCGATACCATAAATCTTTCTCCTCCTCATTAACAGCCATGAAGCATTCCTGAAATCATTTAAGAACATGGTCCCCAGTTTATTCTTGGGTCCTGAGGGTTAGTGACCTTTTGGAACCCATACCTGTTTAACCTTAGGAGGTGTGAACCCTTTGGGTTTAGGTATGAATCTCAGAAGGCATTCATGAATCTTGTGACCATGACCTTTGCAAAGTAAGCAGTTATGAAAACCTTGAACATGTTAGAAAATTTCTTTAGAAGTTTTCTCACAATCAACAGTTTTGAAAATGACTGATTTACTGATAACCGGCTTATTGGATTTAGGTTGATAATGCAACTTTCTGGTGATATTGGTCTTCATACTAGTAGACCTTTTATCAAAAGATTTTACATTTTCATACAAACTTCCTTTAAGCTTTCTATCAGCAGGGTTGAGGTTGGCAGTCTTTCCTTTGACAAATTTAATAGACTTGAGCTGAGAGTTCTTTGACTTGTTATCAGTCATCATTGTTTTCACAGGACGTCTGATAGCAGATCTATGATGCTCAATCTCCCTATTAAGAGTGTCATAGGAGTTGACAGATTTCTTACCCTTGGACTTGTGTGATTTATTTTTAGAATAAGTATATGGAACTTTGTTAAATCTAAGTCCTTGCTTTTCCTTTTGAGAAGAATGCTGATTATAGACAACTTCTTCAACCATTTCTTTTGCAATTACTTCAGCTGTCTCATTTCCTTGAGAACTGGATGAACTTCCTACATTGAACTCATTTTGGAAACCGATACCAGTTTTGTCATCAAGAGATTTTTGTTTTGAAAGAATGGTATCAAAGTTTCCTTTTGAATTATTCCAAGCATCAACAACCTTTTGAAGGTTATCTTTCTCAGAATTAATTTTCTTTATGTGTTCAAGTAAGAATTCCACCTTTTCAGTTAATGTTTTGTTCTCTTTTTGAGTCTTGATATTCTCTGCTTGTTGTCTATTGAGATCTTTGATCTCAGACATCAAGGTAGATTTCTCAGAGACAACTAACTCATGCTTTT
The DNA here is from genome assembly GCA_016624345.1 of Platycodon grandiflorus. NCBI lineage: Eukaryota > Viridiplantae > Streptophyta > Magnoliopsida > Asterales > Campanulaceae > Platycodon > Platycodon grandiflorus. Next base: position 34,354,214 of record CM028369.1, on the reverse strand, counting down.
TGGCTAATTTTACATAGGCAGTTTTAAATTTGGAAAATTCTTCCAGCATGTCTTCATTGGTTTTAATGAGTTCTCCCCTGGATGGTTCATTGAGCTCATCATCATCGCTATCATCCTATTGGAATGGTAGTGATCTAACTGAGTCATGGGGTGATTCCCTGGCCATAAGACATATATTTGCCACCTCAGCAAAGTCACATGAATCATCCTCATCAGAATCTGTGTCACACCAAGTGGGCAAGTTGCTTTCATCAATGTCCTCAGCCACCATCCCTTTTTGTTTTTGAAATTTAGAATCGGGACGTTTTTTGTAAAATTCATATTTTGGCTTTGGACATCTTGAGGCAAAATGACCTGGTTTCCTACAATTAAAACAAACAAGCTCATTTTCTTTTTGGTTAACAATCTTATTATGAGCATTGTTTTTGTAGGAGCAATCTTATAAGGAGATCGCTTATAGGATGACTTGTTAAACCTTTTGAAACGTTGATATTTCTTTACAAACATGGCAAAAGCTTCGTCGAAAGAATATCATCACCATCACTAGATGTAGATGGTGTTTCATCGGTGTAGAACAAGAGGGTTCAATGCATGGTGGTAGAGATAGATTTTTAAAACTCTTTTCCATTTCTTGAGCTTGCTGGATTTCAAGCTCATAAACCGAAAGACTTGTATAAAGATTTCTAAGAGACAATTTATTCAAGTCTTTTGATTCTTTCATGGCAGTGATCTTTACATGCCATAAACTACCTAATGCATTAAGAAATCTCATGTTTATTTCTTTCTTTTCATATTTCTTTCCTAAAGAGTAGCAGGAATTAACTACCTCGTAAAATCTGTCGTAGGTACTTCGGAGAGTCTCTTTAGGATCCTTTTTGAACGAGTCGAACTTCTGGATGCAAGTGTATAGCTTGTTGTTCCTTGTTTCTCCATCACCTTCTAGATATTCCAATATAGCTTCCCACATTTCTTTGGCTGTATCTAGATTGATGATTTGTTGGTAGGTGCTTATATCTACACAGCTGGTGATGATGTTGATTGCCTTTCCATCCAGAGCATCATTCTTCCTATCTTCTTCATCCCATTCTTCTTCTGGTTTAGGAATTTCAGGATCAGCAGTAGGATCAAGCGTAGCTAGAGTATTTGGCTTCATAGGAATTCTTGGTCCATCTGTAACACATTTCCATAAACGTTTGTCAATAGAATTCATGTGTCTTTTAACCTTGTCTTCCCAGATATCAAAGTGAACTTCATCCAGTACAGGACAATGATTCACATTTAATGTTTCCAACATTTGATGAGCAGCCATTGAATCTTTAATCTCTCAAGAGTTTAGTCTTGGAAAAACTTGTTTTCGAAGAGTTAAGCTCAGATACCAATTGTTATGGCCCAAGGTGCTCAAATAGACTAGAAGGGGGGGGGTTGAATAGCCTATTTATAGTTGTTGAAAATTTAGAAAATCACTTCACTTAAGTTAAAAAAATTTGCAGCGGAAAAGAGTGAAGTATAGGACAAGTTCAAAGATGGCTGATCTTGATAGGACAAGATCAGCTGTTCACAAAATTAGTTGGAATTCTGGAAATAAACAGCAGCAAATTACACACACATAAAAGGTATAGACAAGAAATTTGATATGGTTCACACTTATGAATAAGTGCTACGTCCATAACCAAAGTGGTCAACTTTGGATTTCAAAACGTGTACTAAGTTTATCCACTAGTATCTTTACAATGGAGATCAGTAATGGATCGTGTACATAAAATAGTTGACCAAGTGTTTGTGGAGAATTAATATCTACAGAGATATAATTCTCGTGTGCTATGAATGCTAGGATTGCATTCAATGAGGAGCAATAAAGACTTGATCGTCTAAGGTTGGTGCTCTTCAAAGAATGTTGTACATATTTTTCTTTTAAGTTTTTATGAACTAGCAGTTGAAGATGAAGAATGTTGGTTGAGTTTTTATGAACTAGCAGTTGAAGGGAGGTTTTGGTAGCCGTTGGAGATCTTCAGCTTTTGGAGGATTTGAATTTGAATGTAATTAATGCTCTAATCTTGCTGTTGATCTTTGATAGGATATTCTGCGTTCTTCAGACTGACTTCTGAAATGTTGCCAAAAATAGGTAGATGATAAGAACAGACGGACTGTCCTTTTCTGAGATGATTGCCTAATATGGCATGGATCATTCAATGCTCTTTGCAGGTTATCGTTGTGTCACCATTGACAATAAATGCTGTAGATAGTCTTGAGACATATCACCAGTAAAGTCGTGATCGGACGATCTTTAGTTTTTCCTCATTGCTGATGAACCTTGGCTGGAATAAGCTTGTCCGATATCTTTAATAGATTCGGCTGATTTAAAGAGATAGCCGATCTTTTACATGTCCTATCAATGATGGGCTAACTACTGAAGACTAGGATAAGTACAAAAAGCAATCCTAAGCTATTATAAGCACTTGTCTAAATACAAGTTGCCACACTAACAAACACGCAGGCCCATTAGTCACCTTGATTTAGACTTAGGTTATGGATACAAGCAAATCTATGTAATATTCAACAACTATCCACTGACTTAATTTCCTGACTTGTGCAATATAAGCATAAGGGAATGTACCTTGATGTGCAACCATGCTAATGTGTTGCTCGGTAGTGGACAATGTTGATTGAGATGGAATAGAGATGTGGTCAAGTAGCTTCTGCAATGTCTCAATCTGGTCCCTTGTGAATGACCTGATTTCTGTAATGTTATTGTTGTCGGATGTAGTGGCAGTATTTGCACGGCTATCCCGATCATTCCGTGCATGACTAGGTTTCCAATCAGTGGGCTTCCCATGTATTTTCCAGCATGTTTCTCTAGTGTGACCAGGTCTCTTGCAGTGTTCGCACCATGGCTTCCCCTTTCTCTGTTTATTATCTTGTGAAGAGTTGTGAGTGTACAAGGCAGAGCCTTCAACAACTGGAGTATTAAGATTTTCAGTCATCATCAATTTTCTCCGGCTTTCTTCTCTTCGTACTTCAAAAAAAAGCCTCTCGGATGGAAGGCAGAGGCTTGATTCCCATTATTCTCCCCCTTACTTCGTCCAGATCCTTGTTCAGACCAAGAAGAAATTTGAATGTTCTCTTCTGGTCAACAATCTTTTTGTACAAAGCACAATCATCGGGGCATTTCCAGGGGTAAATCTCGAACATATCAAGGTATTGCCAGTACCGCATAATGGTGTTGAAATATTGAGTAACATTTAACTCTCCCTGTTGTAGATCATGAAGTTTGGTTTCAACTTCAAACAATTCAGAGGTGTTTTCGAAACTAGAGTAGGTTTAACGTGTTAATAAATGGATGTTGTAGAAAAGAGAAAAATAGACGAGGACATGCATCTATTTCAAAAATTGTTGTCAATACTTGCAACCATTACCTAATTTGTATATTTTGTGGTTATTTTTATCTGAATAAAACTGATTATCATGCGGAATGATGTGTATAGATATACTCAGATTATGTTTCTCGCTGATTCATCTACGTTTCCACTTTACCTCCATCAGAATACCAAGGCCCAACTCTTGTTAATATGATTTTAAAGTTTGTGCCAAAGACGTATTTCCAAGTCGAAAAATGTCACGTGCCAAATGGAAGCTTCTAGCTCTTACCACCTTGAGCATCTGTAGTTTTCCAGAGATTTTTCCAAGCGCAATCTAGTTGGTATTACGTCTCTAGTTTTCATCATTATATTTATAAGAACTGTATGCTTTTTATGTTGGTGTTACTTCCAATACGAAATTAAGGATGATTGGAAATTAATCGTATAGGCTATATATGGTATTACAATATTAATTACTTGTACTTATTTGAATCTATCTTGTAATCAATTGGCTCATGATCTTTATTAAGGCTTGTTTGTGGGTTTAATGTCTCAACATCCTCTCACGTGCAGTCGGGATTGAGGCTTACAACGTGGACTCATTGATCGGGTGGTGCGGAGCAAGAACATGGGTCGTTGGGTCTGCACGTGTAGAGAGTCTGCTCTCTGATATCATGTTAAAGTCTGGGGGTCCATCTCAAAACCAAATGACTTTTGAGAGGTGTGGCCCCATGATCTTTATTAATTGTTTGCTAGGTTTGTTTTTAGGGTGAATTACAGGCCGGTCCCTTTTTAAACATTTGTAATCACTCCAGTCCGCTCATCTTTTTTAAAAATCGGAAAAAGACATTTTTGGGGCAAAAAGACGATTATGCCATTAATGAAAGAAAAACACGCGCGCTTCAGCAACCCAATGCATCGCAATGCACCACTTTGGCATCGCGATGCACCAATTGTTGCATCGCGATGCACCACTTTTGGCATCACGATGCAACAATTGGTGCATCGCGATCATCGTAGCGCGCTTTAGGGAACCAACGCATAGCGATGCACCAATTGTTGCATCGCGATGCACGACTTTTGGCATCGCGATGCAACGATTGGTGCATCACGATCATCTCAGCGTGCTTTAGAGAACCAACGCATCGCGATGCACCAATTGTTACATCGCAATGCACCACTTTTGGCATCGCGATGCAACAATTGGTGCATCGCGATCATCGCAGCGACCTTTAGGGAACCAACGCATCGCGATGCACCACTTTTGAATCGCGATGCACCACTTTTGGCATCGCAATGCAACGATCATCGCAGCGCGCTTTAGGGAACTTAATTTTCGTTTACATTTCGGGGGCATTGCCCCGAACCCCACAGGGACGCCGTCCCGACCCTGCGACGACCGGCGTCGAACCCCGTTGCGTTGCCCAAATCTGATTGGCGAATTAAATCACCCAAGAACATCTTCCTTTGTTTTCGGACAGCACACTGTCAAGCTTGATTTGAAGCTCAAAAATAGTATTTTTTGGTAGAAAAATTGTGCACAAATATAGTACTAAGTTAGGATAATAATATGAGATTGATTTTAAACAAATTCGAAGGTTAAAACAGAGATTTAAGTGGCCAAAACAGCTCAAGAACAAAGAAAAACGGGATGAACTCAAAAAATTTGAATTTGATCAAATTCGTGTTTTATATATGAAAATTGATACCCAAATATGAGGAAAGACTATATTAACAACATAAAATCATTTATACATCAATTTGAATCTCAAATCTGAAGCAACCATGTTGTTGAGGGTATTTAAGGAAGAAAATTTTCAAAATGCTTTTTAGCGGTTAAAAAAAAATGGTGTACTGGAGAGAAAAAAAGTTTGGGAAAGTGGATCGGCTAGCAATTTCTCCTTGTTTTTACTCAATGTTGGTTTAATGTCTCAACAAAAAAAATAGAATGCTCAGATTAACATCATCACCCAATAAAGGTATCCTTTCAAGTTCTTAGACTACCTTATGTATTTAGTGATTTTTATCCTTAAGCTAATGGTTGGCCGTACTTGAACTCTCGCCTAACGGTTCTGGTTATGAACATCATCTGTTCCTTCTTTGGTTGGCTGGTCGAAGTGCAAGAGGAAGACAAAGAATGTTTATTTTCGACGTTTGCTTCCTTGAGAATTATAGGAGGCAAGGAAAACTAACATTTAACTGACTGCATTCATAATACTCTTGTGGTTACTGGGTTTTGCGACATTAGTGACCAGACTGTTTTCTCTAAGAGTTTGTTACTGGCTTTTGTTAAGAAGGTAAGAGTATATCTCTTTGACAGAGAAGTATCACATAGGCTGCACTCTGTTAGAAGGGTTGTTTCATTCAGGCAAGTGTACAACTGCTCGAGCTACTCATTGAGATGGTAGATATGTGTAAGAGTCTGAATCTTTTAGCTTAGTGTATTGTTTAGGGGGGTGGGGGAGATTGAGAACCACCCCCCAACTTGGAAAACATATGTCCTTGCTAACAAGGAATGTTGCACTCTCATGCTCTGTACTTTCTTGTAACAAGCCAAGAGATTGGTGAAAATATCTTCCAACTGTCCTTGAGAACTAACAAAAACGAGGTTGAATCAACCTTAAGAGCCTATTCTTTGTTTTGGCATGATAAATTGGATTTTATTGCTGTTGTGTTGTCACTCTGAATTGCCATGGGAAAGGAATGGTATCTTGAAGATCTTGCAAAAGACTTCTCAGACAACGTTTTGTGAAGGAAACCCTCCATTAGTGCCTATACTCACTCTTACACCGGAGGGTTATAGTCGGGTCACATACCGATTACTCTCTCGGTGCTCTGTCTTTGTTGATCAAAGGTTAAGCAAATTCATAGCCAGATATCCTTTTTCTTCAAACACATACCATAGTCTCACAAATTTCAAAGTGGCAGACCTAATAGATCATAACTATTTTCCATGGATAAGTCTGGGTATTTCCAGGCTATTTCTATGGACAAAGACATTAAAAGTATTTTACTTGACCTTGAGTACTCAAATATTTCCCAACCCTGCTGGAAAAGGTTATAGAAAATAAAATAGAACTAAAAAATTCTATTGTTTCTTTGGAGAGCTCTAAACAACACACTCCCCATCGAGGCGGAGAAAGCCAGAACCGGCTGAGAGGAAGAAAATGTCGACATGGATTCAATTCCTTTGAAAAGGCAAAGGCTGCCCTCCACCGTAGGGCTTGCAGCGACTCAGATATCTGCCACAGAAGTGGAGATCACAGAGAGAGTACAGAGCTTTTACTTCTTGAATGCAAAATACTTGAATTATATTTGGGGTCTGTCATGTTTGGGTTTCCATTTTTGAATTGGACAGGGCACAATCTTCAAAGAATGGTTCAAAGCAAACTCTGACTGCTATGTATTTGCAGTCGATGAAGCTTGGAAAGCAAATGAAAGATGGGCGGTGATTGGAAGGGAGGTGTGGACTGCTACAGCTAGTCGCGCAAATCAGTCGAAGCGGAAAGGAGCCAGCCTTCGAGCTGAGTGTTTGGCTAGGCTCGAAGCTCTTAAAATGAGCTATAAACTACGTCTGGACATAGTTATTATGTTAACTGATGCCATGCAAGTTAGCAACATGTTTTTTTGAATCACAAACCTACTAATGTTTCAAAAAACTTTGTATTTTGATATATGTAAATTACTGGATAAATGTGTAATAGATGATTGTTAAAGTAGAGAGCTAAGTTGTTTGAGTTTTGAATTTTTATTTTGTAGTGATTAAAAAAATTGTACTCCCGCCCTTCCAAAGAAAAAAAAATGCCCTATTTCATTTTGAACTGTTCCAAAATAAGTGTCCCCATTTTATTTTTTGAAATTTTGGTAAGGAAATTATCTATAATGTCCTTATTAATTGTGAGATAAGAGCAAAAATATACCTATTGATTTGACACCACTAATAGTACTTGAAGGAAATTAAAAGAAAATAGCGTAAAATCAACTACTCCCTCCGTTCCAACCAAAAAATTCACTTTTGACTTTTTTAGGTCAACTTAATTAAAATTTGACTGATTATTTACATAAATTTATTTGTTTTTACAAAATTATAAAAGTTGTAATCCATAGTATTCTTAATGTAGTTTATAATTAATGGAATTATATTTCTTAAAACATAAGTAAAGTATGTAAAATTTTGATTTGATTTGGTCACGTGTTGACTTTTAAAAATGAAAAGTGAACTCTTTGCCTGGAACGAAGGGAGTATATTTTTAAAACCCATGTAAAGTCAAACATTTTAGAATGGAGGGAGTAAGAAAGATAGAGAGAAGCTGGTGAAGTGAAGTCAAAGACAGAGACTGAGAAAGTCAAAAACCAAAAATTAAAGTCCCTAAATCATGCACGGAGAATAAACCTTAAACATATGTTATCTTAATAGCCATATCTGAGTCGAATATTTGAAATAGTCAGTTAATAACAGGCATTCAATTTTTTCCTTAATTGTAAACGAAACTTAAACTATGTGTATAATGTTTTTTAAAAGGTACGCAAACCACGTTGCAAAAAACCAAAAAGTACGCTACAGTTTTGGATTTTTCACCCAAGTTTTGTAATGTGCCACAAGACGAAAGTTCAATTGGTTACGTATGACATTCTGCAGGATACCTACAAGAAAATATAAAAATATCATAGAAATAAGTAACACCTCTTGCTTTCACCGGAAGCACGGGTCCATACACAGAAATGTGTTGATCGTTCGCCTAAGTGATGTTATACAAAGTAGTTGGGATGATTTCCGATTGAAGATCACCAAGTCCGGCAAATTTGTTGGAGGAAGTACAGCTCGGAAGTTCGATGAGAAAGAATCGACATCATTGGGTAGTCAACCAGAACTCCTTAGCAGACGATCAAGAAGCTGAATTGCAAGATGAACATGTTATTATGCTGTATTTGGAAGATGCAACATTTGATTTAAGAAAATAAAAACAATCACACTCACGTAAAATTAGTAAATACAAAACACAATCGAAGATCAAGATCCCATAGAAATAAGCAAACTGAGTCAATCATTTAAGTGAAATCCCCACATAAATATTTTACATTTTTTAGACCCTAAGCGTAACTCACAATTGAATGCATAGTTTCTAAAATTAACACATGTATAACACTCTAACATGGATAAGTATTACCAAAATAATACTAATAATAATAATAATAAAATATATTGAGTTCAGCTTTAGAAATAGAGAATGCGAGTTGGGAGGAGTAGATATCCACAATCAGGAGGGGAGGAGGAGCACCCCAATAGCAGTGGCGGAGGGATGATCGAGGACCAGATGCACCGGAAGTTAGTGAGATACAAGCCAAAGGAATTGAGTTGGGAAGAATGAGAGTCAGGAGGTGTGTGTATTGATTTGAAGCAATTCCATAAATGTTGTTAGAAAGATCAAAAATGGCCAAAGCTGTAATTGTATGTACATGTAAAGAACTCAAACGAGACGACAGTATGATAATACGATATGATTATAATGCTGCAGTTGTCATTGATCAAGACTGAAATCAAAAAGGAACTAGAGTTTTTGGCGTAATTGCAGGAGGTGTGCCAATTGACTTGAGACTTCCTTCTCCAATTCCATCTGGTATGTTCTCGACGTGTTTTACGTTTGTTTGGTTTTTTCTTCGTCTAAAATAATACAAATATACCGCAAATGTTTATAAACTATCAACCAAAAGAATTCCTCTGGGTATTTTTTCTCTAAAATCCAGCAGCTGGACTGGCTGAGATTTGCCACCAGCACCCATATATTATCCTACAATAATATTATACAAATAACTACTACTACCTTCGTCCCTAAATTATTGTCTTGCTTTTCTTTTTTGTCCATCCCAAAATAATGTTTTGTTTGAAAGTTTCCTTTTTAGGACAACACTTTTACCATTTTACCCTTACTTTTTCTTCCTACTTTAATTATGACCACATGCACATGGGCATTAATAGAAACTACACACCACCAATATTAATAATCAAGTCAATTGATTTTTCTTAATCCGTGTGCCGGGTCAAACAAGACAATAATTTGAGGACGGAGGGAGTATTTTCATCTCCACTGTTGGCCCATCTCTCACTTATGTGAACCCTTGGAAGTTCATACATCACCTTTTAGACTCTTCCGGCTTCCTCCTCACTATGTGGGTCCAAAATGGGAATAAGGACTGGTTTCAGGAGGATCACTTGGAACTCCTTTCTGCATTTCCTTTCCTCGATTGCTTGACTCTTTACTCTACAAGATGGCTGAGCCCTATCTCTTGATTTCTTGTGTGAGGCTAATACCTTCTCAAATTTTCACTTCTTGATAAATATCAATGGTACAGATTCTGAGGATGTCAATCGTATATTTTGGATACTTGATCGCAGTCGTTTTTAAATCTCTTTTACCTCAACTCCTTTCATACTCATTCTTTCCAGATAGACACCTTCATTTGGAATCCAGGGTCCCCCTAAGATGAAGGAATTTGCTGCCTGGTCTCATGTGCTCAACAAGTTGAATATCAACGATTTGTATCAGATGGGAGGCCACATAATTTCTCCAAATAATGCAGGAATCATAATGAGAGTTGGGAGAATCTATCTATCCACTGTCCAGTTGCTAGGAAGCTTTGCTGTTCCTTCTTTTATATCCACGATGAATTTCGGTTTTGCCCACATTAAATAGGCCTTTAAGATCGCTTTTGACGGCTTCAGGTTCAATGAGGCTGTGAAGATCTTATGGCAATGGTGCGGTTTCTGGTACTTTATGGTCCATATTGACCCGAGTAGAATGCTAAGATATTCAGAGAACAGGCGCTCACTTTTCCTCTTCTGCGAGAGTACCCTTTTAATTTTTTTTTTGGCTGTTTGGGCATCGGCATTGGGGGCTTTAGAGGAGAGCCCATTGCAGACCTTTCTGGAGACTGGGGGGCGGGGCTTTTTTTTTTTTTAGTTTCATTCTCTTTTGTTTTCTTTCTTTTTCGATGTCTTCTTTTTCTGGTTCTTCTTTTCCCACTTTATTATGTTCCATGGATGGCTTGTTAGCCATTATTTTTGTGTATATATTTTTAATACAATCTTTTCTTGATTTAAGAAGATTCTTCTTTTATATGAATAATAAATATTAATAATTTTGTAAGGCAGGCGTTGCCTAGATGAAGAAAAGGACAGTGCAGTGGACAAAGCTCCCACCACTGCAGGTCTTGGAAGGGTTTACATATGCAGCCTCACTCCGCTTGCAGGGAGGCTGTTCTCGAGAGATGAAAGAGGAATGAGTTTGCAAGCAGTCCAGACAAAAGAAAAGGATCATTAAAAAGGACATAACAGACTTGGGTGTCTTACTGTTTCAATCTAAGGTGACCTCATCTCATCACTCTGAGCTTTTGCCACGTGTGAACTTAGCAATGGGAGCATCACAAGAGTCAGCTAAGGTGGCCAAATCAAGATCAGATTCATCTTCGTTGTCAATGTTTTTAGGTGCTCTTTATTTTACTATGTATTCACATGAATTAACAAGTAAATATAGGTGGGAAAAGAAAAAAACAAACTCAACTACTTATAGGAGATTACCAGTAAGACACGTGACCTGTCAATAGATCAATAAACAAAATTCCCTAAATAAGATAGGGTGGGAGGTCGGCAAGCATAACATAATATGCCTTATAAAAAGTTTAATGAACTCACCGTAACAGGAAACTGTAGAATCCATCCAAAAACTGGAATCTGATATAGGAACACCTTTACAGATGGCCAAAACCCACTGCAGGTAACATAGAAGAAAATTTGAAATGAAATAAAGTAAACACAAAAGTTCAAATTGCAGGAAGTAAGAATATAAACTAACCTGAAGAGTACAACAGAAGCATATATTTCCAAAATTATACCAACTACGGGCCACCGAACAAATATGAGGAAGAGGCCAAGAAGGAAAGAGACAGAACCCTACAGGGAAGGATAAAATCACTATCACATATATGTAACTGCATTCGGACTTGCATTCAAATGTTTTCCGGCATGAATTTAGTTTTCATTGTACTCCCTCCGTCCCAAAAAAATAGTTCATCTTACAAGTCAAACTTTATAAGATTATAGCTTTACTTGTTTGTACCTTCAAAAAATTGCACTAAAATTTAATCCTTATTTAGAAATGGGACTATATTTCGGGACAAACCAAAGAGAAGAGAGGGACTATTTTTTTGGACGGGAAGTATTCAACAAGTAGCCATTCATTCTGCAAAATAAGCTGAAAGTTTACAATGTTGAAGACAACAACAAAATCATAGCAGGAACTAATCCACTTTTTGAAGTCAGTGCATCTGTAAATTAAATAAAAGGAAGTATCTAACAGTTAGAGCACAAAATCTAGAGTTAAAGACTAGCAGGATATTAGTAAGGGGTTTGAAACTCAAAATCTAAAGGAAGTGTCCTTTTTTCCCTCTAGCTGCAAAGTGCAAAAAGAAATTACGGCAGAGTCGCAAGAGACAGAGAGCTGCATCTTGACATTTCAGCTCCAAACCCATGATACAAGAACATAGAAAATTGATAATATGTTTGTTTGAGATACCTTGTAGTTCGCTCTGTTAGTGAAGAGGTATAGAGTTGAACGCCAGCCCAGTAAGAGGGCTACCCCAGATAAACAAAATATCTAAGAAGAAAATTACAAAACTGAAATGTTATGATATCCCAGAATACGAAATTAAGCCACTACATTATGAACTGTAACAGAAAAATCATCCCTTACATTTCCCAGGGCAAGCAGTCCCCTGTCGAAGAAAAGAAGTATGCCGAGAAAAGAAAAAGTACTCCAAACCCGATGAAGCCTAACCCAATTTCTGCATGTTTGAGACAAATCTCTTCTAATGTCAAACAAAAACTTTTTGACAATAATAAGTGATAGAATAAGACACATGGATAGAAAAGAATTGAGATAGGGCATATATGATCAGCAAAAGAGAGTCAAACTCAAACTTACAGGGATGATACTATCGACTATGAGAAAACTTTTGTTATTACTAAGGATTACTCATGCTGACAGTCACGTTGTTCACCATAGAGATAAAACTAGGACTGCACCCTAAAGCAGATCATCCTGTCGAATGTTTTCAATTTATCTAGTGGGACTGTACTTTACTTTTGCAACTTTGAAATTCTCAGTGGAAGTAGATGATGAGGAGTGCACAAGAACGACTATAAGAATTGGCATTGGTAGTTCTTGGGATACTTTTTACTGTTATTAGAGATAATTCGAGTTGTAATTAGTTTACTAATGGATTACTAATTTTTAGGGATATTTCCGCCTATTAGTTTTTGAAGGGTACTTTTGGATCTTTGAATCATCTCCCGTAGTAGCATTAGGATTAGGGCTACAGTGAAGACTAAAAATATTGATGCCGTCTCCCGGCCATTTTTAGATTTAATATCATATAGTAATCCTATAAATGAAGACCACCAATATGATATATCTCCACGTGGCACATCCATGATGGGAGATCCTTTCAGTTTGTAAAATTCTGAAACGATGTCGTTGCCACTACATGAAGTCCAAGGGTGCCACTACATGAAACGATGTCGTTGCCACTACATGAAGTCCAAGGGTGCCACTCCAATATTCCACAACCAAATGTCTTTTTTGACTCTTCAATTAGCCTGGAAGATGGTAAGGGTGGAAGATGAATGAGCTATTTGACGACCGAAAACAGGCAACCACTAAACAAATCCACCATGTTGTGTTCAAAATAATGACATGTTCTATTATATCCTTTCTCCAGCAAGTTCTTCACCATTTAACTTTCCACTCCTCCATTTTCTTAGTTTTAATCAGTCGTACCCCATAGCAGGCAGATCTTTTTTTATCAGAAAAGAATCAAATATATTAAAGAAGAAGAAAGTACAAAGAAAACGGACGAGAACCCTCAAAACAAAACAAAAGGGAAAAAAGGAGAAGAAAAAATACGAAAGAAAATTAGCAAAGCAAAGCATTCCAATCACGTCGAGTCGAATCTCTGACAAGGGGGGGGTCAAGCCATTCACTCATCTCTCGAGAAATCAAACACCATCCAAACCCTCAATCATAGGTCTATATGCACAATCCTCACAAAACAAATCCCGAAAAAAATCAGTAATAGCACCGGAAAATATATCGGGATTCCAAACTACCTCGCCAGATTAAAGTTCGACTTCCTTAATAAAGCTCCTACGCCTCTTGCCGGAAGCAACCCTATGAAAAAGCTTACAATTGCAATCACCTTCACTGACCCACTTAAATCTAGATTGTTGCGTCCAGCTAATGTCTTCCTTCAACAATACCTCCTCAAACTCATACTTAAGAGAGCTCCTCCTCGCACTAGCCTCGTCAGAAAGAGGTTCAGCCGCTACTAACTTGTTAATCTCCAATATTACACCTAACTGATCATTCTTCCTAACCCTTGTAACCCCAAAACCCTCTTTATTTCAAAATTTAAACCTTTCCTTAACAAATTGCAGCTTCCTCATGAAAACAAACCCCACCCACCCTACAACCTAACACTCATTCCACCGTCCACCCACCCACCTGAGCCTGGAAATTGGGATGTGATAACCACATATTCTCGAAGCGAAAAGGAGCCAGACCCCACTCCATCGAGCTAGACTTTAAGGAGCTCGGGAAATGCTCGGACACAGCGCGATCTAGCACATCTAGCACTTTCAGAACTGACAAAGGGAAGGAGTCCTCCCGTTCGGTAGATAAGAGGAATCTATCTATACGCGACGCAACCTGACGCTGACGCGAGACAGACCAAGTATAAAGACAATAGAAAAAGGTCAATATCACACAAATCATTATCCCAAATAAAATCATCAAAACCCCCTCATACTAGTAGTCACGCGAAAAGCCCCCTCGCTTTTCACCAGAACAACGAATCACAATGAAATCTCCCCTAGACACAACCTAGAACTACAAAGCCCCGTTATGTCATTCAACTCATCCTGAAAACGCCCTAAGTCTTGGTCGGGTAGGACCATAGACTACTGTTAACCACCAATCACCCACCCTGCGCACCTAAACACATATAGAAAGAGAAAACAACGCAAGTTGATTAGCCTAAGTATACCTTATAGATGTCCATTTGAGGTTGAATTCATCCCTAATTGACAATCAGAAAAGGATAACCAATATATCTTTTGTTTGCTTTGTGTTCATTTACTGTTTGGTAATGTATCGGATTTTCTGATAAATTTGTTTGAGTAATATGTTTTTCATGTTGAATATTACCTCTTTGCTTTAGTGCTTAAACAAAGAGAGCGGAAACAACACTTATAATTTATTTGTTTGCATTAAGATGAATTGAACACATACAATGTAGACCACTTAGTGCACCCTTTACGAGTGTGGTGGTATCTATATCAACCAAGGGCCAGAAGTAGGGGAAGAAAAATTAGATAATTGGATTTCTTAATGCGTGTTAGAGATAAATAGATTTTTAGTATGGATTTGGATAAAAAATAATAATAATAGACTAATTAGAATAACTCTCCTTATTAACTAATTACGAAAAATTCTATGCAGAATTAAACTTCAATTGGGGAGGGGGGCACTAGTAATTTGGTAAATTATTAAGACGAGAATGATATGGAAGTATGGAAGTAATTTTTAATTACAAAACAAACAAGGGACTTGCAAGTCCTATAAGTTAAACTCGAGAATTTTTAGCAAATGAGTGGAGAGTACAAACAAGTGTCACCTTCTTTATGAGTAAGCATGTGTACTTGGTATAAAGCCTTTGTTGACTCTCTCTTTCAACCAATTCATTTGGCCCGATATATATATATGGAGAGAGAGAGAGAGAGAAAGTAAAGAGAGTGTGAGGGGTCACAAGGGTTGTTTATAACACTAAAAAAATTCTCGAGAAATACTCATAAATCAATTACTATGAATTAATTATAAAAAGAGTGGGTGTATTGTGAAACCGTCTTACGGATCCTAATTTGTAAAATTGAGTCTCACTCTCACAGCTCAGCCCACCAACACAAGGTGGGTCGGGTAGAGATCCGTCTTACGAAAATACACGTAAGACGGTCTTCTCTAATTTTTGCCTTATAAAAATAGGGCCTTGTTGACAAGTCCTCCTTTGGAACTTGTTATGAATCTAAATTAGGAAATATTTGTTACTGGAAGAGTTCGATTATGAGATGGAAGTGTGATTAAACAGTAACTTCTAAAGTACTGAAAAACACAAGTATACCACACAAATATAAGGAGGGTAGAAAACTAAATGAAATATTCCTTGCTACACCATGATGGTTTCTAATGGAAGTTATAGGTAAAGACTTGATGCGCCAAACCTGAACAAAGAAGGGAAAAGATAAAAAGAAAGAGAAGTGAAGAATACATTCATGTGCATGTTCTGCAGCACACATTAAAAACTGATGCTCACTTTTTGCTCGTTAATTTCATACGCCATCTTTTAGACACTATAAGAAGCTCCTTAATATTAGCAATCTAGAAGCTGCTTCTAGCAAACTGCAATAGAATTCGGATGACATTACAACATGTTGAAAGTTCAAATAGGAAATGAAAAGGCCACGTCATAAGAATAAGAAAATAGAGAACAGAAACAGAGATTCAAATGATTCCTAACACTGTAACCAATCTCTGCTAATCACCCGACACTGCAAGATATATATTAGAACTTGTTTAAGATATATATTAGAACTTGTTTGGTGTATCGTTTTCAAAAGGCAGCGTTTTAAAACGCAGATTTTTCAAAACACAACTTTTTCTTATAAATGCGTTTGTGATATCACTTCATAAAGCAACTTTTTTTTTAGCAGCGTTTTATAGGAATTATAGTGTTTTAAAACGCAGCTGCGTTTTCAAAACGCAGATTTTCTGCCGCAACATTGAAACACAATTTTTGCAAATAAGCTCTATTTTATTCCTGCGTTTTGGCCAAAACGCACGACCAAACGGGCTATTAATATAAAGTTGCAAGCACACAACTAAACTTGTTCTGAAGTACTTTAAATAAGATTACTCCTAGCACACCCCCCACACACACACGGCAGAAGTTGGTGCTTGGCACGGTCTCAAACCCAACTCTCAAACAAAAGGGTGAGAAACCTTAATACCAAGTCCCTTATTGATGTAGGAACAAGTACGGAGACTACTCCTGTGAGCGCACAGTGGGAAACGCAGAAGAGAAGAGAAAAGTGTTTTACCCTTGCAAAGGATCAGCGATGCCCGAAAGACACAAGGCTCAAAACCCAAATAATATTCCACTAAGTAAAAGATGGAAGATAAAATCTGACAAATGAAATCCTAAAAGTAGGATTAGGATTAGGATTAATTAATAACAACAAGACAAAAAGAAACCTACCACTACTAGGGCTAGGACTAATTTATTAAAATAACAATAAGATCTTTATTAGACTAGGATAAGTCTACCCATCATTTTACTTTTTTGATAGAATACCCATAATCCTACTTGGACTAGTATAACCTAAATACTGAGAATCCCCACCTAAAACTACTGGATAACAACAATTTAATTCACCTCTAATACAGAATAATCAAACAATAATTCATTTCCCATGCCGTTGTTCTAGTGCTTGCTTCCTGCATCACTTACATCAGTTAGTTATCAGAGTACCTAATTGGTTTTCTAATCAAAGCCATGCAAATCAAACCATCATTCAGCTACTCTTATTGAAGTCAATGATCTTTTCAAGAGGATCCAGATTATCAGCAATGCTGACTTTTAATCATCAAAATACAATCCAAAAATCATCAAAGATTGCTAAGTCTCTCAACTCATGTCATGAGGCTCTACTATCAAGGGCGTTCCTTCACCAGTGCACCTTCCTCACAGTTGACTACATGAGATGACTCGCGGTAAATTTTTATATATTCTTCACTTGTAACTACTTCATCTATAAGTAAAGTAGATATGCAAAATGAAAGGGTTCACTAGATACGAGGGCTAATCAGCATAGCACGATAAGAAAAGTTATCACAAGAAACAAACATAGGAATAGGATGTTTGGTACAATCTTAAATTCTTGTTCTAAAGGAAAATAGAAACTATGGAGTCATCAACATATGGATAATCAATATTTCAGAATTAACTGGCCATTCATTACTTGATAAAGTCAGGCCAAATCTAAGGAAGGCAATCTAGGAAATACAGATAATCCAAATTGACATACCATCAAGACACATCTATTGTGGATACTTACACGTATCCTTGATCAATCCAAGAATTAACAGATGCCTATCCTAGGTAAATCCACTTAATCTTTTAAATGATTCAAATATGACCTGAAGCTTTGGGGTGCATAGGTTAATGGATATCTTCACCCTTCTACACGTGAAATGATCTAGGACCTTCAATGCAATGCCTCTTGGGAAAATGCGAATGGACCTTGCTTGAGATAAGTTGACATTTGTAATCGACTAGAATGCAGTTGATAATGGAGAGCAAAGAAAGGGGACAATTAGGAAAGAAGACAAAGGGAAATCTTTAAAAGTCACACTCACACATAGAGTTCTTAGGCCTCACACATCTCAAAAATTTGAGTGTTTATAATTTCTCTCACTCACTCACTCACTGGGGAAAGTTTGGTATCTCCACTAATTTCCAGTATTTTCAATGTCATGGAGACTAAATGATGAAACAAGCTCCACATCACATATTTCCGTGCCCAAACTTTCATAGTTTCCCTAAGGAATTGAGCAAGGTGCACCTAATAAACCCAAATAAAGAGTTATCGCTATACCTATGACAAGATAAGTTTCCTGCCAACCAGAAATAAAAACTTGAAGCAGGTTTCTCTACCGAAACAACATTGAAAGTGGCAATTTGGAATAGTGCTAGAGACATCCCCTTTCTATCCATTTTATATCTCCCCACGTAAAGCTATGCTCCCACCATTCCGCTCAAAAAGTCCACTTTATATATTTAGAAGTCAAGATGCGCATATATTAAATCAATAATCAACCAACATCTACTCCCTCACTCCCAAACAAATAGTCCTACTTTCTTTTCAATTTGTTCTAAAAGAGTAGTCCCATTTCTAAACGTTAAGCTACGAATCTCCATTTTTTCAATTTTTTCTTTCATTTAAAAAACATGATGTGTATTGAAGTGTCATAAGAATATATAACCTGAGTGCAATTTAAAAGAAAAATACAGAGTAAGTGGGACTATTTTCTTTTTGGGACGGAAGGAGTATTCTGTTTTAGGTAATAAATTTTCAATCATTAAATAAATACTAGGAATCGTAGCGTGTATTCATATGAATAAGTAAACTTTTACTCCCCCATCCCAAAAAAAAAAAGTCCCACTTTCTATTTTTGTTTATCCCCAGAAAATAGTCTCATTTCTGGATTTAACCTATAAACTTCCATTATTTTCCAAAAAAAAAATCTTTCTTTTCAAAAACATAACCTTAAAATGTATCACAAAAAGTATGTACAAATTATAGGAAATATATAGAAGGACAATTTAAGAAGTATGACTAGTCAAGTGGATTTTATTTTTATTTTTTGCCAGAGAGAGTATAAATTTGATCGTAAGTTAATCAAGTCTGACCAAAAAAGTTCAAAATCGGACTCTTCACATGGACCGGAGAGGGTACAATATTGGGCGAAGAAATGGGAAGGCTTGCATTGACCTAAGCATTGCGAAACCAAGAAAGCATCAAACGAAAATGTAAATCAAAGGATATGATTAATTGATTACGACAACACGCACAAAAACACACATAAACACACACCTAGAAGCGAAAATTTGAGTAAAATAGAGGAATGATTACTGAAAACACGCACAGAAACACACACATCCTAGAGAGGGAAAGAGAAGTACCGATTCTTCAGCAGAAAATCGCAGAAGATGAGCCGGGAAGAGCTATTGTTGACGCCGGAATGAGAAGAATATATTGGACGGTTAAATATACGAGTCCCCACTTCCTCTCTAGTACACCCAAAAGTCTAAGCCTTAAACCTCCCTTAATACAACTAGTCAGTACTGGTATGTGATTCACGATTGCATTGCTATTAACACCACCCAATCCTTTTAATATATCCTTCAATTAAATTATAAAAATGTCATTATATTATTAAACATAAATACCCTTCTTTACTAAATATACCACCCTAAATATTAAAACACCACTCAAACCTCTAAATACACCACCAAAATACCACCACCTAAACTTCTAAATACATCACTAACTAATTCATCAATACACCCTCCTCCATAACAAGCGGCTATAACGTATTACGTGAACATTTCTTCAAACTTCAAACCCACTCCCAAGCCAAACTCTCTCAAAAACTTAAGAACTTCAAACCATTTAGCATCCAAAGCCAAACTCACAACATCCATACTTCCAAACTCAACTACATTTTCAACTTACCATCTCATATCAAACTCCCATTACCCACGAACGACGTAAAGCAACCACATTGCAACAAAAATCGACATGGATACTAAAGAAGTAAAGGCACCATTGATGTAAGTATTCTCTACCGTTTTCAAGTTTTCAATCCATTTTTTTGAAATTTCGACATACCGGGACGTCGTTTTGTTCGGATCGTCTATGGAACACCACGGTGTTGGTGACCACCTACCGAACATACTTGATATGTTCCATCGCACCGCCCGAACACCACCGTCATGTTCGAGGTAGTAACCGAACACCACAAAGGATGTTCGTTAGGTGGTTCCCGAACACTATGGTGTTCTATAGCTTGTCCCGAACTCCACCCATTTGTTCCAAAGATTCTCCCGAACACCACTATGGTGTTCCATAACCCCACCGAACAAGAACTTTTCGGGATATGTTTTGTTGAAATTTTTCTTTTGTTGTAAAAGGATTCAAACACGTTGTCTACCGAGGGTAGTGTTGCGGTTAATAAGGAGATTGAACCCGTTCAAGATATCGTTATGGATTACACAAATGTGTTCACGACGTATGAAATGTTTACATCTCGTGATGCATTGTTTGATTGGGTGCGTGTTACGGAAAGGAACATGGAATGATGATTGTAATTATCGATCCGATAGTGGGTCGTGTAAGAAAAGAGCTCGGTTAGTTCGGCATGTGAACGTAGTGGGAATTACCGTGAATTCAAGAAGCCTGGAAAGTTGTCTCAAGTAAATAACGAAGAAGCTACTATGGAAAAGGACGTTGTGAGCAAATCAAAGAGGAAAAGAGAAACTGAACGAAGAAGTGTGGTTGTCCATTTTTGAGGGTAGACAAATATCGATGGACCTTGGGCATTGGATGTTCAATGTGGTGTCCACAATCATCCAACCGCACTATTTGGAGGGCCACTCATATGTTGGTCGATTATCACCCAAGGAGAAAGACTTTGTCATTAATTTGTCTCACACAAATAGTAAACCCAAGGACATTTTGTTTGGGTTAAAAGAAAATTTTGTAGATAATAAGTCCACAATAAGGACTATCTACAATGCTCGGTTGCAAAATAGAGTTGTAGAGCCGTGGTCGATCTCAAATGCCAGCTTATGTTCAAGTTGAATGAGCATGGATATTTATATCATCACATTCGTTGTGAGAAGACCGACGTTGTCAAGAATATTTTCTTCGCTCACCCAACGAGCGTTGATTTATTGCGATGTTTTCCGAGAGTCCTATTTATGGATTGTACATACAAGACAAACAGTATAAGTTACCTTTGTTGGAAATTGTTGGTGTCACCTCGACGCAAATGACATTTCATATTGCCGCGCGTATTTGGAGTTCGAGCGGGAAGAGAACTATACGTGGGCGCCGATCTTAAAAGGATTGATGGACCAATTCTCTCTACCCCACGTGATTGTTACGGACAGAGAACTTGGTCTAATGAATGCAATTCAAAACATTTCCCGACTCGAGACATTTCCTTTGTCGGTGGCACATTAACAAGAATATTTTGGCAAATTGCAAGAAATTATTCCGTGTGAAGGATAAATGGGATTGTTTTTCTATGCATTGGAATACGTTGGTTCTCGCAGATCGCGGCAAATTATGATGCCTTGCTACAAAGACTCCACGGACTTCAAAGATTATCCACTAGCCGTTAAATATGTCATGGAGCAATGGTTGATGCCATACAAGGAAAGATTTGTGTCTTTGTGGACGGATACGTCATGCATTTCGACAATACCACAACAAATAGGTATCTATCATTTTAATATCGGTGTATATTTTATTGTTTTATATATTTTGTTAGATATATACTTAATAAGGTTGTAACTTGTATTTCGGGTGGAGAGTCAACATGCATTGTTGAAAAGACACTTGGCTCGAGCCAGGGTAACTTTGAGACGTGTTGGCAATAGATTCACACCCTCATTGAGACTTCACACACAAAGAATCAAATCATTTGAGAAGAGCAAAAATGTTGTCCAAAGATAAATACAAATCAATTGTATTTAGAGAGTTGCGAGGATGGTTTCGATGCATGGATTGAACTTGATCTATGATGAATTGAGCGCTATTGGTGAACATGGTGTAGACCCTCCTGTGTGGGTGTATACCGAGAAAGAGATGCGGGCTGCCTTGTGGTCATGAGATTGACGAATATAAGAGATCGACATGCCAATTCCACTTGATAAGGTTGACGCCTTTTGGAGAAAATTAGATATCATACCTCCAAAGGTAGAAGATCCTGGCATAGTCGAAGAAATGGGCAATGATTTAAACAAGAAATTGTTGAGCTATCGTCCAAGTGGGAACAAGCACTGGGCAGAGAGGTTGTTAATCTTAAAGAGATTGACTGAAATAAATCAACCTCCAACGACATCACTTACTCATCCGGTCGAAAACGAAAGTGTTGACTCGTGGTCGTCCTAAGTCTCGTAAAGACTAAAAAGACAAGTCAACCAAACGTGATCCGAGTAAGTTTGAGTATGTCCTCCATAGAAGATAGCTGTTCACCATGCGAAGAGATTGCCTACGAGGTTGGTCCATCCATTAAACAACCTCTTACCTCGCTCGACACCGACACCTAAGCCAAAGAAGAAACATGTATTTTTTTTATCCTTTTTAAGATAGAAAACCTGGTTATACGCTAAGGAACACTGGTTTTGTTTGCCGAAATGGGTCATTTGGTTGCATCGGCTTTCAATGTTGCGCTGTCTTTGGATTTACAAATTCGATGACGTATTTGCCCTTAAGAACCCCAATCCCAAGTGATCCACGATGATATGTATTGGATTTGTGAATAATGATCATTATATTCGTGTACACACCATATCAAGGATATTATCCAAGTTATTTATGTTATATATATCCATGATATTGATATGTAGTATATTTTGTAGGTGTTCTTGCGCGAGGAGTCCATTACCACCCGCAGATAAATGAAATACATATCGACTTCAATGTACCGTGGAAAATTGGATTGGCGACCGACTTAATTTGTATAGTGACGGTGGGGAACCAATATTAAGCGGCCGAGACTATCTCTTTAGATTAGCTTCAGTTGTAAATCAATATGTTCATTACTTTTATAAATCAACTTGTGTTGTAGACGCATATCCTTTGCTTATTATGTGAATCAATTTGTGTTGTAAATCAATATTTTGCTTTTATGTCATTTAACTTATAAGTAAATCAATCTTTAATACAAAATGCATACCATCAAAAGAAATAATAGTAACACATGACTACCAATATGCATAACATCTTATACTTAAATACATAACATCGTCTTTAAATACAACAATATCCAAATTGAAATACATAATACAATAGTCAACTTCAACTAACACTTCTCCTCCTACGACTAGACGCAGTTGCGAAGGTCCCGCTCGATGTGGTCCCTCATCATCTGGACCTCCTAATGCATCATATGCTCGTAGGATCACCGACTCAAACTCTTCCCTCGGAGATAGATCGGTCTCCGCCTCTCAATCGTTGCACCATCGGTTGCATTAAACCCCGTGCAGATCCGACAATGTCCCAAGCATCTAGCGGAGCAAGATCACCGCGTTGCCGACGTAGGCGGACCGACGGTCGGGGTCTTGAACTATGGGATGTGAATGTGTGTAATACCATTCAAGATATGAAGGGTCACACCGTCTGCTGGTCGGGCAGTCGACCAAGTCTCTCGTCGATAACACATGACTATCCCATTGTACAAAGTACTTGACAAGTACCCCCATATCGCCGCAGCCTGTTTCTTCTGGGGACACCGGGAGCAATAGGGACGTATGGAATTGTCTCACATATCCAACCTGTCTCAGACTCGATCGAGATGATATGGCTCCACAATAGTGTTTGCTGAGATGCATCCATGGTAATACGAGATCAGGTGGAACGGAAAATGTTGTCTCACCGTCTCGGTATATGGCTTCCAAATAACCTGTAACAATTTAAAAAACAATAAAATTACAACATGTATATTTGACACGAGATTTTCACGTATATAAAAACACATTAATACTCACTTCACTGGGTTTCATGGAGTTAAGAACCTCACGCACCGACATTAATCTTTCTATAGAAGTTCCTTGTCCACCCTTTGGTAGCCACCTCTTTGCAAGAGGATTTTCCTCACCTGCATCGCACGTTATGTGGAGGCCTAAACACTGGGAATCGTTCGTATATCCATGCCTACGTGAAATGCAATAAGAAGACACAATAATCAGTTCATAATCTAATAAATATTTATTTCAACATATTGAAAATAAGTAAAAATATGAACTTCTTACCTCCAACAACGTGGAATATCCACCATCTGTTTGGTTGTAATCCTAGACGCTAGCCCTAGTCTATACAGATAAGCAAGAGTGGCAGCTCCCATGCATATGTATGAACACTATCAAGCTCAACCAAGAACTCCGGTAAGAAGTATTTACCCGAGTGCCACTCTTATCAAAAAATTGTACAACCTAAGGTGTACAATAAATACGCCCTAGCCGAGAATGCACGCCTTCGGATCATCGACATAGCATCTTCACTAAACCTCTCCCTAAGCCACTCTAGCCTAACAAATGATCCTCGCACCGCGCATTCCTTCTATGGCTTCGGCGTAAGAAACTCCCAACCACCGCTCAACATCAAAAGTAGATGTTGGTGTAATACTCCGTCTTGATAAAACGGAGTCCCCGTGATCGGAAGACCGGCAAAATACATCATCCAATGTGATTGTCATTTCGCCAAAGGGTAGATGGAAGCTATTGGTCTCGTAGGTGCCGGCCCACAAATGCACCGACCAATACTTTGTCAACTTCAAAGTAAGAGGTTCGCCTTAATCGAAACAACGTGGACGCTTTGACAACGTCCAACCACAAAGGGTGACATACATCTCTGCGACAACTCCACGAACTAATTTCTCAAGATGGTTATTGCACTTGAGAAGCTCTCTCTTCCCCCATATCAACCGTGCTACGTGCGACTCATACGTAGTAGAGATGGATTAACAGACCAGGAAATAGAGTATATGTCACGTCTTTCTTTCCTCCCTAACATTTTCTTCTCCTACATCTCCAACATCTTCCTCTCTATTCTCTCCAAAACCAAGATCTCTTTCAAAACTATAGTCTATGTGTATAGGAGAGTGTTGTTGTTCCGGTGAGACGGTGGGGATCCTCGGGCGGTTGTTGTTCACGCCGACCTCTTTCTCTTGTTTGAAGCGGTCTTCTTCTTTCGTAGACATTTGCTAATTTACCCAATAATCACAATATATCAACAGAGATTGAAGAACATAACATGTAGAGGAAATTGGGAAGGTATGAAGGAATACCACACCTTCCGGGAAACACCAATAGAACAACTCGGTGTTCGGGCAAGAGTCCGAACACTGTAGTGGTGTTCGGGCTATGTAGTGGAACATCACGCAGTGTTGGGACAACAAGGAACACAAAGGTGTTCGGGCTTACATGTGGAACACCTCTTATATGTTCGGCTGCTTTATGGAACACCATCGTGGTGTTCGACGATATAGGAACATCGCTGTGGTGTTCGGAGGTACCCGAACACCACTGGCAGGTTCCTAGGACGAACACCACGCGAAGAACCAGCCCGAACCCTTCGATCGTTATGACTTATAACACAAATTAAAACCCGCATACAAATTGAAACCATTTGAACTTAAAAAGTAGAAGAATTTCATACCTAGGGCTTTCTTCATTGTTTGAATTTGGTCTTCTACTTCGTGAAATCAAGGTGAAGCTTCTTCTTCTTCTTCTTCTTCTTCTTCTTCCTTTCTTCCTTCCTTCTTCCTTGCACAAAGCTGGGTTGAAGAGTTTGAAATACAACGGTGTTGTTGGTGTTGTGTTTGAAATTTGATGTTAACAACGGTGTAGGAGGGTAAGGTGTTTGAAATTGAAATTGGGTTTGAAATGGGTGGTGTATTGAGAAATAGGGTGGGGTGTGATGATATATGGTGGGTGTATTGGGAAAGAAATAATGAGTTAAGTGAGAGGTAAAATAGGAAATGTTGGGTGGTGTATTTAGAAATTTTGTTGGTGTAAAATTAGTGGGGTGGGTGTATTAAGAAAATGGGTGTATTAAGAGGAAATGGTGGTGTTAATAGCAATGCTCTTCACGATTTTAATTAAAAAAATTAATATAAGCAATTATATATATATATATATATATATAAACAATAGATGAATAATTTTGAAAATAATAGAAAAAGTTGTGTTGAAAAATAAATGATTATGATATAGATATGTACAAATTAGTGATGGAATGTTATGGGTTGGAAGTGAAATGTCAAGATGTTGAAAATATTTGAAATTAATAGTGAACATTAAAATAGTGAGAAAAGAGCAAAATTAATGAAGAGATAGAGAGATGGAGAGAGAAAGAATATGGTAAGAAATGAATGTGTTTATTTTAGGCGAAAAAAATTAACTTTTAGAATATATGGCTCGATTCCAGATTGTGAGTCAATTCACAAAGCGTAACGGGTAGTGTAAGGGAAGAAATTGCAGAGAGTTCTAGAAATAGGACGGTCGCTCAAGGCAAGCAACGGCCAGGAGAAGGAGGTCACTCTAGGTGACCGCACAAAAGCGTAGAGAAGTTTTTTAGAAAGAGGGCGCTTGTCCCGGGCCAATTTCGTGTTTTTATAGTTTCCTCATGTGTATCTTTTAGGTTTTGGTCTTGTATCTTATATATAAGTTGTAACCCTAAAACGTGGTTAAGATTATCAAATCAATATACAAAAGTGTTAAAACCTCAAATACTCTCTCTACTTACAATCCCTAATTGCTTCATCATTAATTATTGCTCAATCTAATAGTTTGATCGCTTCTGCCGCACAACATTAAGCTAATACGCCACGTGGCGAAGCGATTTCCTTCGAATAGATAATAGATTTAGCGGTTTGAGTATCTTAGTTTGAAATTGAAAAATCGGCCTTGTTCGATTCGACCCTGGTTGGTGAACACTACTAAGGGTGTTCTACGGTACTATTAGGGGTGTTCGGTCGCATCAACCAAGACCACGAGAGTTCGGCCATCAAGATGTCCAGCAGGTGCTTGCCGAACAATCTCTCTGGTGTTCTATAACTTCTTATTGAACATTCCTAGTGGTGTTCGGAGAACCATGGCCAAACACTGTGCTCCGCAACAGCTTGAGTGTACTTCGAAAAATACGGGAAATTACCAAAATTCATGCCTAAAATGAGAAGAAATACTTACATTGTTTATCCCCTTCACTTGTTTGTGCTCCATGTTTATTTTTTGCAACAATGTGAATGATTAAAAGATTATGGTTTAAAGAATGTTGGAAGAGATAAATGAGAGTGTACTGTGAAAATGTTCCAACAATGTATATTATCGAAAAAGATTTGGATGATTTAAAGGTTTTGGGCTGAAATAAAACAATGGGAGTGATTTAGTAACACTAAGGGCAATAAAGTTAATTTATCAAATGACATTTTTATAATAAATGAATGGGAGGTGTACTTAGAGCATCGACAATGGTGGGGAGCTTACCCACCTTTTCAACCCAAATTTATTACTCCCTCCATTCTGGATAAATGTTTATAGTTGATAAAATACAGGAATTAAGAAACATAATTAATTATGTGCTGTAAAATATGTTCTGACGATAATACTCATGAATATTAATTGAGTACAACTATTCCAAATAATTGAGTTTTTTGGGATGTGTTATATTAAATGAAATTTTAAGGGTATATTAAGAAGAATGGTAGAGAATAAGTAGATCAAAAGTCTTAAGGAACATTAGTTGGGACATCTCAAAATAAAAAGTAGGAATATTTATCTGGGACGGAGGGAGTACAAAAATACTCTTAAGCTACCTATAAGCTACCCAAATAAAAACTCCCTTCCAATGGTGAAAAACTTGAAAAGTTTGTTGAAAATTAATTTGATGTCCAAATGTAGCAAACCTTTATTTATAGACAAAAATGTACTTTTTGTGTGGAGAGTTTTTGTGTCGGCCCAATAGATGGACAACACGTGGAAAGGAGAGACAAGCTCCCAATAATTAAGCCGGTAGCTTAATAAGCTACCCAATTTGTTTTTTGCCAATTAGGAACCCCTTCCTTGAAGAATTCCCATTGCAAGCAAGAATCTCTAAGCTCCCAAAAGAATCCCCATTGTATTTTCTCTTAGAAGGTGTAAGACCCCGACCCTATTTGTAATACCTTGGTCCTTCCTATATTTAATGTGTGAATTTTGCTACACTGTTATCATATTAGACATGTGTGTTTAGGTTAGTTGAGTAGCATGTTATTGACTTCATGCCTTGACTTTTGTTGCACTTCAATGTTACACAAATTGTTAACTTGACTAGGCCTTGAATTTTGAGTTAATTCTTGCAATTACTTGTAGTTGTAAAGCCATTGCATTCTTAGCCTTGTTATATATGGTTTTTGAACGGCCTCACTCGGTCATACACGTGGTAGACACCGCGGCATCGGAGGAGCTAGCCGGACTAACGCTAAGGTGGTATACGCCTATATTGGTATGACGACTGTAATCGAAATATGTCTGTCGCTAGCTTCACCAAAGATACTCTCCCAAAGATGCTCGGGACACATAGTGCGACCTAGAGACATCCCAGCCGACCACGCAACATCGAGTGACCTAGACACATGTCGGTCGACCTCGACATAACCCCTCTTAGCTCGCAAACAGAGTCCTTCACGGAATCATCTTTTGTCCTGGGAAGAATCCTACTACAACTCTATCTACACTAGTCCTAAGCGCACAAGGTAACATAATCCAAAAGACATGGGAATTGATCATATCTTTCCCATTCCAAAATCGACTAGGATTATGAATTATCTTCTTATAAATAAGGACCCTCACTGGCTTCATAAGGTACATGCAAATTACTTGCAAAAGCTATACTTCTTAGCCTTACATCTCCTTCGAGGTATTGCTAATTCGCACGCCCGAGGGTTATCGTTGGGACAACCCACCCCCTTCCGGTGTTTTCCTTGATCTCAGCTTCAAACAATTTATGCTTCAAGGGCAATCCGTGCAACATAAGCCTGAATCCTACTAGACTACACACGTGGATCGACATGATCACCTTCAACCTTTTTGCGTGATCGCTTTGGTTCCATTGTCGGGACTAAAAGTTTTCGTGACCAATCATGACAACCTCTAAGCAAGTTTCCAAACAGCACCTCCGACGAACTCGGCCATGCTCGCACACTTCACCGTGGCCACCTTCCCGAGCAACCCGAAAGGAGTCACCATGCCCCCTTATCGGGCCTCCTCTTCATCAAAACACCGAGCTTAAAAATTGGCTAGGCGATAAGGAAAAAGGCAATGGGAAAACGGATGACCCACCCGCTAAGGAACCGGTCAAGTCGAACCGGATAGACAGACGGCGACTCCCACCACCTCGCACGCGCATAGGACTCCGATAATAGGGACGACCTCGTCATGTTAAAGACAAACCTCTTACACAACAAGAGATCGACCTTGCCGAGCCGGAACACATAAGGAGGAAAAGGCTTTCTTGGAAAACAAAGAGGACTGGAGATGCGTGAGTACAATTGTCCCAAAACTAGCCACCCAAGCACTCGCTACCAACCTCGAGCTCTCATTACCGAGACGACCACCACGATGGTCGACCTAGCAAGAAGAAGGTCGGGATTGTGGTCGACGGCCACCCCGGGGGTCGAGGCCGACGCTCCCAGTGAGTGCTAAAATCGGCTCGGGCAAAAAGTGGAAGAAAACCAAAGGCCGAGCGTCAAGGATTGCTTAGGAGCCCCAATTGAAAAACAACCCGGGAAAAGGCATTCCAATGGGGATCGAGCTAGAAATCCCACTTCGACAAATCTTATAGGTCCTCCCGAATAGATCGTGACGAGGTGCGTCCACGAAGGATGGAGGAAGCTCACCATAGGTCGAAACGCAAGTCGCCCCAACAGCTAGCCTCCAAAGAGTGCATCATCACACAAATACATCAAGACCAACGGCCATGACCGCCGATCTAAAAGGAGGAACAGGAGTGAGGATCCGGAAGGCGAGGTACGCACAAAATGAAGGAAAGACTGAAGCCTCTCAAAAGGGGAAAAGAAAGCAAGCTGCCAAGGAATGTGACGACAAAGATTCTACGTAAGGATCGGGATACTCCTCCAAACCACCGCCCGAAGCTTCCTCCTTAAAAAACTATGACGGAAACACAAATGCCAGAGCCATGTGTTAAGCTTCAAGGCGAAAATGGGAATTTGTACTAGAGACCTAGACCTATGGTGTGTGGTGTTCGTCAAGACGTTAGGAGGTTATCCTCAATTGGTTCGAAGAGCTTGAAGAAGGGATCATCGAGATTGGTACGACTTGAAAAAGGCCTTTCTAAAGAAATACTCATCGGCGGGCGACCTCCCAAAAGGAATCGACCTCGCGGGATCAAGTAGCGAGTGGAGAATCCTGGAAAGCTATCTCGACAGATTCAAATATGTCATGGAAAATTGATATACGTCCCGACAAAACCATAATGGCCTTCTTCTAAGCCGGGTGCCGATTCAAACTCCTATCTAAAATCGACATGCGACCACCCACTACCGCCGCAGATGTATATTGCCACGCAAAATATTGGGAACATCGAGAAAACCCTAGCGTAACAAGAAAAGAGGACCAAAAATTCCCGGACTCGTGCGTAAAATGAGGACAAACCGGACTAGAAAAAGGAGGAATAGCAATGGAAGCGGCAAAGGAAAGGGGAAGCACGATACTCAAGGAAGGAGGAATTTTATACCCTCCTAAACACAACTAGGGAGCAGATTATGAACGTACTCCTACGTAAAAACAAGATCGACAACCTCCACCTCAGAGAGACTCCTTACCCTCACAATCCCAACAAAAGGTGCGCCTACCACAACGGAATCGTGCACAACACCGAGGATTGCATTCAACTTAAAAGGGACATCCAGTTGATCGACCGGGGAGCTCGAAGGTATAAACAGAAGCTGGGATTGAAGAGAAAGGCCAAGGGAGGTCCCGAGGGTGAATACCGACGAGACGAACCTAGTCAATACAATTACCGAGGAATGGTCGAGCGTCACGAAGCTTAAGACGATCAACGCTTTAACCGTATTGTCACCGCCTCTCTAGGGAGAAAAGGGGATCATATTCCTACCTAGCGAGCGGGTCGCCAACCCCGCCGCCAAGGGGAATGCTCGACCATTGAAGCAAAATTGACAAGGGAAGGGTTAAAAGAGTACTGATAGATACGGAGCGTGGAAGGACATTCTATTCTACAAATGTTTCCAGCAATCGGATTAGGAAGCTCGCACCTAACTTCGAGTGGAATTAAGCTAGAAGGCTTCACCGGACACAAAGTCATTCAAGGGACGGTCGACCAAAGTTGTCTTTGGTGCCGTAGACACCTCGCACCGAGGTCATAACTTTCCTAGTCCTCGATATTCCTTCCCATACAACGCCATTTTGGGCTTTCCGACTCAAACAAAGTTTGAGATGGTGATCTCACCACCAAAGAATCAAATTTCCCATGAACAATGGAATCAGAGGTGAGGAACGACCGAAAAGCACCTTGAACCATCTCCTCGAAAAAAAGAAAGTCGAAGAAGCTCGGCTTAAGGGGGAAAAAAAGTAACATCGGTCCCAAACGAAGAGGTCCACCAAGTAGACCACTACGACAAGAGGCCGAAGTCGATAATAATCAAGGAAAGCACGAGAGAAGCACATCCAACGATCGAGCATAGCAACTAGCGCGAGCTCCTTTAGCCAACGCATAGAGATTGACGGAGACGATGATGTACCCGACGTGTCTAGAATGGACGCCGAGCACACGACTCGCCCTAATCGCCGATATGCTCATGCAAAAGATCTCTACCTCGCACCTCGACAAAATCCCAAAGACGACTACTGACGTGCCCACCTCGACAATGA
The DNA here is from genome assembly GCA_016624345.1 of Platycodon grandiflorus. Lineage (NCBI taxonomy): Eukaryota > Viridiplantae > Streptophyta > Magnoliopsida > Asterales > Campanulaceae > Platycodon > Platycodon grandiflorus. The sequence continues at coordinate 34,322,514 of CM028369.1, read as the reverse complement.
GCAGCCAACTCACACTCGGTCGCCAACGAGGACAAAGTGTGGAAGCCCACCAAAATCGTCACAATAGAGAGCCTAGACCCAAGGGATCACCGAGATCTAGTCCCACTAAGACCTTGATGAAGTGGTTATCAACTTCGACTTCCCTAACAAAAAATCAAGGTTACTGGAAATTGACAAGGATGAAAGGGAGACAATAATTGCATTCGGGAGAACAAGGACGTGTTTTGGAGAACAGAGGATATTGAAAGGATCAAGAGGTCGATGTACACAAACTAAATGTTGATCCAACCATAACCCCTATCCAACAACTACCCGTAATATTCTCCCTTGAAAAGCGGCTATAAAGGAAGAAGTTGACAAGCTACTCAAAGCAAACATCATCGAAGAAGTCTTCTATCCGACCTGGATCGCGAACGTGGTAATGGTCAAGAAGACGAAAAGTGGAGAATGTGTGTCGACTTCACGACCGAACAAAGCTTTCCCCAAAGATCGGTACCCACTACCGAGGATAGATCACTGGTGGATGCAATAGTGGGCCACAAAATACTAAAGCTTCATCGACACATACTGGGTACCATCGATATGCATGGTTTGGGTTGGAGCATAGAACTAGGGGCAATCCAGTTGTCATCTTTAGCGACTCCGCTCGTCATGAAACAAGTTTGGTGGGAGTATGGGGATAACCACCCCACATTATTAAAGTATTGCGAGCTCGCAAAATGCCCGTTGGAAAATTTGAATGGGAGCTAAAACAGTAGACAGAGCAAAGAAAATGCGAGCTGATCACCTATCAAAGATTGTATCATCCGAAATTAGCAACCTCCCTCAAGATGTATGGTTGGAAACCTCGAGACACCATAAGTGAACAGGGTGAAGCCATGCCCATAGACTCGTCGAAAGATGTTGGATAGACGAAATACAAGATTATATCGAGCAAGGAACACGCTAAAGGACTTGGCCCAACTACTAAGAAAAGATACTGCTACACATGATTACTGGAGTACTATACAAAGATCATTCACCAAGCCGTTACTCGATGTGTTTGACCGAGACGGTGGAAAACCTCACCAAATCTATGAAGGAGTATGTGGGGGCCATCCGGTGCAAGATCCCTAGCCGAGGATTATCTTCTATGGCTATTATCGGTCGACCTTGTGAAATGATGCGGAGAACTATGTACAAAAGTGCGACAAATGCCAAAGGTTCGCTAATATTCCAAGACCGTCGCCGCCTCCACAAATACCAGTGGTCGCACCTGCTATTTGATATGTGGGGTCGACCTTATAGCCCTTCCCAAAGGCAAAATGTGAGTTCCTAATAGTGACGGTAGATTACTTCACAAATGGGTAGAAGCAAAGCCATTGACCACCATAACCGAGGAGAAGGCCATCGCCTCATACATGATTACATCCGTGCCGATTTGGCCTACCTCGAGCCATTGTGTCCGACCATGGTTCCCAATTCTCCACCAAGTTCTCCGAGAGATTTGAGCAAATAAACATTAAGCATTAGAAGTCCTCAGTTGCTCACCCCCAAGGGACCGGCTAGGCCAAAGCAGGAGCAAGAAAATCCTCCATGCATTAAAAAGAAATGGATGAAAAGAAAGGAAAGTGGCTCGATGAGCTACCTATCGTACTATGGGGAATTCGCACATCGCCGAGGCTCAATAGGAGAAAACCCTTCATACTAGCATACGGATCGAAGCAATGACACCAAGTAGAAATGACCCTACCAACCATAAGGGTAACCCATTTCGACGAGCTGAATAATATAACAACTCGGGGCTAGACCTTGACTTCCGGAGGAAAGAAGGCTAGAGGCAAGACTCGGGATGATCAACTACAAGAAGCTTTCCCAAATATCATCACGACAATCGAGTTAGATCAAGATCCTTCAACGTCGACCGGGAACTCGAAAGATTAAGGTTACGTAAGATAAACGCCGGAAGAAACAAGCTATCTCCGAATTGGGAAGCACCATTCAAAGTGACAGCATAATCGAGAACGAACATATTGACTAGCCGAGCAAGATAACACTCCGCTAAAACCCTTGGCACGGACCACTTGAAGAAATACTATCACTAATGTATACATTTTTAGAAATTATCAATAAAAGAATAATTTCTCCAATTTTGTATCTACCAATTTGTACTTTTCTTCAAAGGTTCAAGATCATGACCTACTCTTCTCCAAAAGCAAAGAAGATCGCAAGAACCGAACAAACCTAAAATAAATAAAGGCATCTCGACTATGTCGAGGTCAACTTACGACCTGCTCTTCACCATGATAAAGAAGATCATAAGATAAAAGACACCCTAACCACGTCGAGGTCAACTTACGACTGTTCTTTACCACGATGAAGAAGTCGTAAGATAAAGGCACCTCGACCACGTCGAGGTCAACTTACGACCTGCTCTTCACCACGATGAAGAAGATCGTAAGATAAAAGGCACCTTGACCACGTCGAGGTCAAAATTACGACCGCTCCTCACCATGATAAAAGATCGTATGAACAAGTTCCAAAAAGTTCAAAAAAGGAAATATTACTATTGTGCAAAGACACTAACTAATAAAATAAACAAGATAGATTGAAAAATTAGAAAAGCAATGCATGCTAATATATAAACCGAATCATTTACAAGCCCGGCTGATTTCCAATAATGAGCCACAATACAAAAAAAGAAAGTGTATAAATACAAGGCACATCGGCCAAATTCAACCCGACACACTGGGACTATAGGTCAACTCGACTCTCAACTTCATAAACAGAGCGAGCGTGCTCATCCTGTTCGACTTGGTCCCCTCAAATTCTCCCAACTTAAAATCTCCATCAAAATCCACCTCGTCGCCATCGCCTAAGGCATCGTGCGTAAGGGACATTATTATCAAAGGGAGGAGGAGGGACCCAAGGCCCATCGCCCGATTCGACATCTTTTCTCTCAATCGCTCAAGCTCCGGGCGATATGGCACAAGCGCATGCCCCCTCGAGCCAGTCACCCTTAAGTTCGGCGCTTCACCTTACCAGTCCTCAAGAAATAATGAGCCGCAACGCACAGGATTTTAGCCTTGCCCTTATCGTAATAAGAAAGAATCTCGTCCATATAGGACAAGGTCTTCTTAAACTCTAATAATGACCTCCGAGCTCGAGCCTTCCTCGCCTCGCCAACAATCTCGTAGCTTGCCAACCTTGCTTTCAAAATTTAACCTTGTCTTGGTGAGCTCCTCCGAGCCGAGCATCACCTTGGGCGGACTTCAGTCAAGACGAAGCTTGACTTGTTCAAGAACAGATGTAGCAAGCTCGCCCCGCTAGCTCCCTCAGACCCGGCTCACTTCCTTAACTTTGCTGGTGGCCGATCTTGACTCAACTTTATATCACTCGGGCCTTGGCAAAACAACGACCTTAGCAACATGAGCAAGGGCTCCCTCAAGCTCGGCCTTACGGTACCGTCCCGCCTTTTCGAGCTCGGCAATGCGCCCGACGAACTCTTGCCTATCTTTGTGGGCGAGCAAATTCGTTAGCATACAACTTGATGCGGTAAACTACAAAAGGAAAACAAGTCAAAAAAAGGGGCCAAGAAAACAATAAGCAAGTAAAGGGGACCAAGTAAACATCTCTTACACGGTAAGGTCGACCCCCATGATACCACAAAGTGAAGGCAGGCCTTCAAAGGAATCACCCATCCTTCATCGTAATGTCAAGGATAACCTTCTTGCCCAATTCGAGGGAATGAGCACCAAGACTCAAGACAGGCTACCACTGGGAGAAGAGCCGGAAACAGAGTGCACTTTTAGAGAAGAACGGTTACACTATGTATACTCGATGGGAAAAGCTCCCTAGCAAAGAACATCGTGCAGATGATCGGCCTTAACGGCCTGGCTGGCTCATCACCACGGCTCCTGATCCTCAACTTTTTGGCCGAAGCAGGCCGATGTGGACTTAGAGCGCTTCACGGAAGCCCTCGAGCTCGACACCTTCTCTTTCCCTTATCCACTAGCAGATATGGAGGAGTACTCTATGGTCCAAGCTTGTCGCAAGAACGCGAGCTCGTCCCAATTGCTCCGACCGATCTAATTTAGCCGAGCGTCTTGAGCTTCGCTTCATAGCATCCACATCTTCCATATCTAAAAGTAAGAAAGATCGACATCATGTAAGATATATGTATGTATGAGGAGAAAGAACAAAGGAAATACATTTAGAGTTCAACGAAGACAACCACCCGGAAACAACCCATCTTCGGATCTCTCCGACAACTCTGACAGCTGTTGGTTGAGCATGAAGTCCTTGTGAAGTAACCACCCTAGAAAACTCTCAAAAGGTGGAAAGGTACACATCGGCTCGAGACCGTTGACCCAGGGGATTACCCGACGACGACCAATAGGTTCTCATCCCGAGTATGCTTCAGCAAACACCTAACCTGAAGTGCCCCACACCAGGGGGCTTCTAGCCGCTTAGCCGACTTATCATATTCCTCGAGCTCAAGATGGTGAACCAAAGTAAGGCTCCTCTGAGCACGTAAAGTTCCCAAGTCGGTTCTTGACCATAATGACTGATCACCAAACCCAAAACCTTGGGATCGAAAATAACTTACCCAATAATTTTGGCCCTTGGTTTGGAGTCGGTTATCATTCCGATCAAGGTAAAAATAATGGCAAAAGAGGGTCAAGGTCGTCGAACCCCAAAGACACGCAGATCGGCGATAAAATAGATAAGCACCCGCATGGTATTCCATGAGATCAATAGAAGTAGAGGTGACATCGAGGAATTCAAAGGATCTAGGGGAAAGCAAAGCCCCAGCTGTAAAGCTCAATTAGAAGCCAACTCGACCCTCGAAACCCGCAGATCGGCCAAACCATGTTCGTGGTCAAGAACATGACCACGATAGTTCGGTTGCAAGGATACTTCGACAGCCACTATTCTGCCGGCAACCCATCCTGTTTTCACTCTCAAAAGGCACACTTCACTTGCACCCACAAGCATCGCCTTAGAATTTCTTCTTACGTGGAGCCCGCATTACGTGATCGACATCTAAGTACAAAGTGGAAATGGTCGAGGTGATAACTTTAGAAGGCCCCGCCTACTAGCCACCCGTTCTCATCAAAGCATGATACAACAAACCGCACATAGCCACGTAATACTTCTCGATGATCTTCATCGAGGTCCCAAAGGGAATATCTGCAACTCAAGTAAGGATCATCGGCGGGACAACCGTGCCATCCAAGTTAGCACCCCGTGGTGGTAAGCATCCTTATTGTGTAAAATGACCTTCGCCACCATCCTCGGCCTTATAAATCGCATGACCCTTTGTGATCCGGAAAACATGGGACCCTCATTGGCACATTTTATCCTCATGTTCACGGAGAGAGAACACGAGGAGGAAGAACTCACAGGAGAATGGTTGGGAATGGAAGACACTATGACCTGGATGGGGTAACCTTAAAAGTTAGCGGACGAAAGTTTCAGTCACCAAAAACCCTAAAAATTAAAGTTCACCAAAACTACCCATAATGCTGAAGGAAAGCAAAATGACTCGAAACAAACCACAAATACACCAAGAATGAAAGGAAATAAAGCGAGATGAAGGAAACTAACCTAAGAGCTTGAGGAAGCAAGGAAATACGAAGAAAGGCTTGAAATCTAGGCTTTTGAAGACGGGAAAACTCGCCGGAAATCGCTCGGTCACGGAGAATATCGGAAGTTTCGGTAAAAGTAAAAAAAAGTGGACCCTCACTATATAGAGACGAAGAAATCAAGCTGACCCATAAAAACACGGACCCTGTGACGATGACTTTTCAAGGGATAAATGTGAACCACCAAAATTTTGAAAAGTTGAAAAGATGCGCCATCTCGACCCGTCACAAACTTCACGTCAAATAAATGCACACATTTCCCAAAGAAAGTACAAGGTTAAAAGTCAAACTAAGATCATGCGACCTCCCGTTTAATAGTTCAAATCGACACTCAAAATTTATTTACACTTCGAGGATAAATCCTCTCCTTGAGAAGTAGGGGGCTATCGAACAACCTCACTCTTGGCCATACATGTGGGCGTACATCGCAACATCAAAGGAGCCACTTGACTAACGCCGAGGTGACATACGCCCATATTATGACGACTAATCGTAATATGTTAGGTCACCACTACAAAGATACTCTCCCAACACACTGACCTCGGGACCCATAGTAAACTCGAAGACATCCCAGCCGACCACAAGAACATCGAGCAATCTAGACACATGCCGTGCCGACCTCAACATAACCCCTCTTAGCTCAAAAACAGAGTCCTTCACTGAATCATCTCTCGTCCGGAAGAATCCTACTACAACTCTATCTACACCACCCTAAGGTACAAGGTAACGTAATCCAAAAGACATGGGAATGGATCATATCTTTCCTATTCTGAACCGACTAGGATTATGAATTATCTTCTTATAAATAAGAACCCCGTGTACATGCAAATTACTTGCAAAAGCTATACTTCTTAGCCTTACATCTCCCTATTGCTAATTCACGCCCGTGAGGTTATCGTTGGATAACCAAAGACCCTTACGGTGTTTTTCTTTGATCTCAAGCTTCAAATGCTTTATACTTCAAGGGCAATCCCCGCAACATAAGTCGAATCCTACTAGACTACACACGTGGATCGACGTGATCACCTTCAACCTTTTTATGGGATCGCTTTGATTGGGTTTCAAGTGTGTTTTAAACTTGATTGGAGGTTAGATATATTTGCGAATACTTAGTAAACATTGTGTTTTGACCTTAAGATAGAAAAGATACACACAAAAGCATGGATACATGCTTAAACCTGAATTCTACCCATCCGAACAGTCTGTAGTAGATTGGCCATAACTTTGTGTAGAAAACTCAGATTTACAATCTGTTTGATTCTGTAAACTAGACTTAAAGAGCTTTCCAAGGACATCTTATTTATAATTTTTGGACTTGTCTATCATCCTAGCGCATCTTTAAAGTTGATTGAAAATCGACTATTGGAAGAAAAATTATCGGGAGTCAAGACCAGCGCACCCTAGCGTGCCCGGTTGGAGACAACTTACGAGATTTTTGGTTAAAATGTTGACTTTGAGCCCAAACCACGGCTGAACTTAAGTCACGTACTAAGACCATTTGACCGGCATATTTGGTCTCTTAAACACCAAAGGAGACCCATTTTATTCTCCATTCCATCATCTTCAACCTAGAGTTATAGAGAGAGCGCTTAGAGAGAGAAAGTAAGATATCTAGAGTTTGGAGAAGACTCTCAACAATCCAACCATATCATTTTGAATGTCTTGACTAGAGGATCACTTTCCACCAATTGCATGTTGGTTTTCTGGGTTGTCTTGAAGTGAATTCATCAAGAGGTAAGTAATTATAGTGTTTTGTGTGTTTTATGAGTTGAATTGGAAGAGTAAAGCATGTAGGATGTGTAGTTGTTCATCTTTGTGTAATTTTTGAATGAAATAAATAATTGGTTACTCCAAATGATATTATGTTAGTTGATAATCAATGGCTTATGTAGGGGTTGTCATGAGACTTTGTGAAATGTTGGTTACAAGTTAGAAAGAAAATACATGAATTTCAAGTTAGTTGCACCGCTTTGGGCTATTTTCGAAAATTCTGGTACGATCTACTATTGAAAATTAGTTGAATTTTTGATATGTTATTCCTATGTATATTAGGTAGTTCTTTGTAAATTTTCATTAAATTTAGAGGTCGGGAAATACGTCATTTAGGTTGTGTATCGTCAGCACCGAGTAAACTGTTGCTGGAAATTTTAGGTAATAGCTCCAACTTTAAGTGGCTGATTCTTGATGAATATGAGTCGTATTGGAACAATTCAAAGTGGTAAATTATAGTTCCAGATGTCTAGTTTCTAAATATGAAAGAATAGTAATATTTGGATGTTTGTGGAATAATTGTGAATTTAACAATACGGTTGCGCACAGATTTATAAGTGTGATAATTTAACCAAATTAGGTTGTTGATAAAATAAGTTAATGAATTGGGACATTGAACTGTATGAAGATGATATTAGGAGGGATTTAGTAATACGAAATGTATTTCTATAACCCAAGAATAGGTTTAAAAGATGAGTCTCAAGAGATTTCGACATGTAAATAATATGGGATAATTGTATATACTTGTCTTGCTCTATGAGTTATTGATTAACCATGCCCCTTAGTGTGTGACATTAGATGTGAGACGATAGTCTCAATCGTCGGATGACGTGTTGATTATATTCTAGGTGGTAATGACATACTATGGTTATCATTTCAATACGGACGATGTGACTTGTAATGAGTCATGATACATTTGGTACACGACGATAACGATATATGATAGGTTATGCTATACATGTTGTAGAGTGTCTTGAGTGATTATATGATACCGTAAAGATCCTAAGTTGAGTGTAATGGTTATGTATTGATTAATGATTGTAGGTACGTGTAAACTAACGTATGTTGCGATTGTGAAGTCTAGTATTAATGTACTTAGATAATTTAGTTGAGTTGTACAATAGGCCTACTTTTCCTATTGTCTTGTTCTGTTTATATTCCGTGGTTACGGACAAGATGTGATTGTTCTATATGTGATAGGACAATCACCCTACATTGATGATTGATTGTGTGTTTAATATTTACAAGCACATTATGTTGATTTGGTATGTGATTTAATAGAACACATCATGATTTGATTTTATTAAGTTGTGATTCAATAGAACACACTTTGAATTATTTAGCATGACAAGTAAACATTTACTTGTGTATTGCATCGAGTCCAACCGGCATATGTGCATTTGGTGGTGTTTTAACTCGACATTATGAGCCGGGCTACGATTAGTTGAAGGCCAATACATTATTCCTCACCAGGCCACGGTAGGGAATAGCGCCAATTGTTGTATGAAATAAACGCAACCTTGGTAAGCTATTTCGTGGTGAATTTTGAGTTGTAGGGACCGAGGGCACCCGGTGACGTGAATACAAAAAGTGGTTTACATGTTCTTGTGGTATTGTGTTCTTGAGTTCTTGGTTCTAGTTTATTGTTCAAACATGTCAACAACGGCTCGAGTTCTTGATTTTAATTCATTGATCGAGTACGCCAACAACGGTTCTCGATATTTGGTATTTCATTGGTTGGTTGGTCGAAGTATTCCAAGGGATTCGAAGTGTACCTCGATCCACCATATTTACCTTCATGTGTTTACTTTATCGCCTTATGTGCTTCCTATATGAGTTTGGTGTCAATGGGCATCAAATGTGCGACGAACAAGAACACTCGGTCGTATCAAGTAATAAAGTATGCAAGCACAAGTATCGATCCCACAAAGATAGCGCTAGAAATAAATCTTAAGTACTAAATTTGGGCACACCTAACTTTATCTAAGTGAACGAAAAATGAAATTTGAAATAAAAAGAAAATAAAGAAAAAGAAAGCAAGTAAATTAAATTAACGCGGCAACAATGAAATGGCGGCAACATCAAATCAAAGTTAAAATGATAGGATTGTGATATTTCTAGTCTAGCCAATGTCTAATTTAACCATCTCTACTTTACTTTAACTCAAGTCTTGGTAGTCGGCGCACTTATGATATTCACTACGGCTCTCGCATCTTATAGCAAGTCTAGCTACCGATCCTTACTACAGCTCTCGTATCTTATAGTAAGGAAAGAGTAGCCGCATTATCGATCAAGCACCCCATTACTATCTAAGAACGCGCTACCTCTCTATTCGGCGTCACAAAGACAATTATTGTGATATTCGAATTAATAGGACGGCTCTCGCATCTTACCCTATAATTCTAGAAATCATCTAATGGTTCGCGACTCCATTAAAGGCATTAGGAACACACAATAACCAAGATAATGGGTAATACTTTGTAGAGATATTCTTCTATTTTTCTACAAGTCATGCCAGAGTCAAGGCTACGATGTGTGTCACGTAACACCAACTACTAAATTGCTAGGTCCGAAATGTAAAGTAGCTCTTGTGGATCCAAAATATTTCTCAAATCAATAAATTAATGACTAAATCAATTAAAAGCATTAAGCCCACAATTTAGTAGCCTAGCATGCTTGTATACTAAATAGAGAGAGAGATTAAATTAAAACATCACATTTAACATAGAAAATAATCACAATCCATAAATATAATTAGCTCATCATCAAGGTAACAAGATACAAGCAAAGTTTTCCCAAGAAATTACAACATTAAAGTACATAATAAAGTGGAAGAATTAAACCGATTAAAGTTGCAATCCTTGGTTGACTTCACTTTAATCTTCCCTTGACCCTTGATTTGATGCTCCAAGCCTTTAGAATGAATGCATTTGATTGGGGTGCAAAGGTGGAGAAATGAGGTGAGAGAGAGTTAGGTTCTTGCCCAAATTGGGACTTTTTTCTTCAATTTTCGGCTGCCGAGACTAAAATGGAGAGCAAAGGTGTAGGGTAATGAGGGAAAATAGACAAATGATGGAAGGTTTAAGGGCTGAAAATGGTGAAGGAAGGCTGCCGGGTCATGGAGATGGGTTCTCGTCACGGCTAATGGGTCACCCGAATGAGGGACGGTGAGTGTGAGAGAGAGGAAAGTGGGCTTGAAAGTGAGCAGACGGGCCGGGTCCAGAGCAAAGACTGGTTGAGGCAAACTGATCGGGCGAACGCGTGGCGCCGAGGAGCGACAAATGCATGGGAGGAGATCTTTCAGCGCTTAATGCTGCCCCGGACTTTCTGAGGTTGCTTTGTGCCTGAACCTAGAAGCAAGCCGCAATCCCCGCTTGCCTAGGCTTTGCAATTTAGTCCCAAGCCAGTCCGTTAGACTCGTTAGCCTTTTCTTTCGCCTTAGTCCTTTCCTTTGTAAATGACTAACGGAGGGCTAACGTACTCGATCAAATGGCTTAAAACTCTACAAATCTTAAACATGTTGCCTTGAATCTCCCATATGCTATAAATGAACCTTTAAAACACCAATAATGCCTAGAAAATCTGAAATTTATAGAGAACACAATAAATGCACTTTCTTGGACAAATACATTTAAATTTCATAGAAAAATGAAAACAAAATATGGGAAAATATATGGGAAATTATGCACTTATCAACACCCCCAAACTTAGACTTTGATCATCCCGAGCAAAGAAAAATATGAATTATGGAGAAGCTCGAGGACAAGATGAAATGAAGGCGGCACTCAATCAAGATCCCATATGCATTATCATCTCGTAAATAAACTCAAAATTACACACATGCATAATTAAGGTACAAAATGATTCACATGCTAGCTAACAATCCTCAAACATTCACTTAAGGCCATAAAACACAATCCCATTAATAAGTCGCGATGCTCTAGCTATCATTGTGCACAAATCGAAAGAGTCCATCAACTAACGCACCAATTTATTTCACAAGGCAAGGACCCATGACATGACAATATCAATAGACTTTTCAAAGCTTGTAATGAGGCCAATGTTGTGCTAGAAATGAAGGATATGATAACAAATCAAGAGAGTAAAGAATTTGAAGTCTTTACTAATGACTTGCTTCATGAAAGCACAACTCTCAAATAACCACAACCCACTTCAACAACCCCTTAAACTTTAAAATTTGGGTTGAAGAAAGTGTCTCAACTACCACAACAATTAAACTCCACCCTTATATCTTCTTGAGAAATTAAAAACAATGGCATATTTTTTTCTTTTATTGTATCCCTTGATTTTTTTTCATTGCACTTTCTTCGCTTTTCAAGGGGGCTCTTTTTTTGGCCATTCAACACTTTTCAAACACCAACATCATCAATAATAGCACAAAACATCCATGAAGCATACACTTCCCAACAAGCATCCGAAAATAAAATAATTCAAATCATGCTCTCTTGAAGGGTGATCAAAAGTGTATAGGTTCACGGGATATGATGATGTATATAAGAAAATGAAGTCGAATGGGGGTCATTGTGTGCTCTAGGCACATGTCATTCTATAAATAAGCTCAAAAGGGGACACTAGGGATTTAATGTAAAATGGGTAGGTCGATATGACACTAACAAACCAAAGATGGACTATATCATTCTCTTTCCATACACACATGCCAAAGCCAAGCTATTTAATTATCAAAACATCAATCTCAAGATTATCTAACGGTATCATGGACAATCATCACTAGAGCATAACATAAAAATAATTTCCTCCAAAAATGGGCATTACCGATATAAATGAGGTGAAGCTAGCGCATGAATCATGAACATATCCTCGACTATGCATTTAGTAATTTCAAAATTGAATTTAAGAAAATAATGCATACACGACTCAACGAGCACCGAAGTGGAGAGGCGAATGATCAAAGCATAAAGAATAGGGCATTCAACTTCTTCCCATGAATTCAAGGAGCAACAAATAATGAGCCATAAATGAGCTTCACTAAACTTAACCCCACCCCCAAACTTAAAGATAAAACATTGTTCTCAATGTTCATAATCATAAAAATGCATTTAAAGGGAAGACAAGAGAGAAGAGAAAACTCCGCGAAGTCGATTCACTTGAAGTCCGAGCCATGAATACTCCCGAATCTCCTTGAGCCACCCCCAAACTTTTAGAATTGCTCAACCCTAAATCAAATCAAGCTCAAACCAAAAGGATGAGAGATTATGTAAATAAAAGTAAAAATAAAAGAAAAGTATATTTTATGTATGGGGACTCTATATACCTCCCTACAAACCCACAAACTCGGAAGGGCTTCAAAAAGCGACACAACATAAAAGACATATAAATACAAAAGAAAGAAAATAAACCAATTTTTTGCCTATGGAGGCACCGGTTCATTTAGAAACGCGCACATGGCATTTTTATAAAATCCATGACCAAGGAAGTGTTTTAATTGAAGTCCTTGAAGTTTAAACACCTTAGATGCCGACCCTTAGAAATTGGCCATTTGAGCACATCGATTGGAAATTTCACACCCAACTCACTTAAGTGGATATATTCTTCATGATGCTCGGGAGATGGGTGGAGATGAGAAATATGAGCCTCAATGCTCTGGTGGAGTGTAGAAATGAGGCAACGGGTCCTTGAAGTCTTCATTTGTGCCAAAAGATTCATCCTCTTCAACAATGCTTGGATGTTCCATCTCTATTGGACTTTCCTCTGCATTGACTTGAAGGTCTTCTTAAGGTGATGACTCAAAGGCAATGCCCACCTCTGATTGTGGCTTTCCATATATGAGGAGGTTCTTGGAGTTTAAGTGCTTTATCAACAAGGCTAGTTGAGTCTCTAAACCTTGAATTCTTTCCTCCATCGTGCGCATTGTTGCTCACTGAATTGGATAGAAGGGTGATAATAAGGGTCTTCATGTTGATAATGAGAGAAGGAAGCATATAAAGTTGACACCATCCCGAATTCACAAGGATATGGAAAGTGATTTTAACAATTCTCACAAATTAAGCTTTGGGGCGGAGAATAATTTATAGCTTCGTTGATGCCATCTCACTTTCATAAATTCTCGGCATTCCATTCCATTCCCTTGATCAAAGTTCTAGTTGACGTTGATCCAAGCCATTGCTCAAATGCTAGCTACAAAAACACTCACTAAACAAGCAAGATCAAGTGAGAACAAAATAAATAAACAAAAATAAAAGAAAGCAAGAACTATCTATAACTAGAATTAATGCAAATATATACAATGCTGAAATTAAAATTAGGCAAGCTTGGTATTAATATCAAGATAAATTCTAGCAACTATCCCCAACGGCGCCAAAAACTTGATGTGCGTAAAATGCTCGACGAGCAAGAATACTCGGTCGTATCAAGTAATAAAGTGTGAAAGTACAAGTATCGATCCCACGATATAGCGCTAGAAATAAATCCTAAGTACTAAAATTGAGCACACCTAACTTTATCTAAGCGAACGAAAATGAAATTTGAAATAAAAAGAAAATAAAGAAAAAGAAAGAAAAAGTAAATTAAATTTATGCGGCAACAATGAAATGGAGGCAACATCAAATCAAGGTTAAAATGATAGGATTGTGATATTTCTAGGCTAGCCAATGTCTAATTTAACCTCTCTATATTTCTTTAACTCAAGTCTTGGTAGTCGGGCACATTTATGATATTCAATACGGCTCTCACATCTTATAGCAAGTCTAGCTACCAATCCCTACTACGGCTCTCTGATTTATAGCAAGGATTAAAGAGTAGCCGCATTATTGATCAAGCACCCCATGACTATCTAAGAACGCCGTTACCTCTCGGTCAGTGTCACAAAGACAATTATTGTGATATTCAATTATTAGGACGGGCTCACGCATCATAGCCTATAATTCTAGAAATCATCTAATGGTTCGTGACTCCATTAAAAACATGAGAAACACACAATAATAAATAAGATAATGGATAATACTTTGTAGAGATATTCTCATATGTGCCAGCCGAAGACTATCGATGTGTGTCATAACACCAACTATTAAATTGCTAGGTCCAAAATGTAAAATAGCTCTCATGATCCAAAATTTCTTAAATTAATTAATTAATGGCTAAATCAATCAAAAGCATTAAGCCCACAATTTAGTAACCTAGCATGCTTGTAAACTAAATATAGAGATAGATTAAATTAAAACGTCACATTCAACATAGAAAATAATCACAATTCATAAATATAATTAGCTCATCATCAAGGTAACAAGATACAAGCAAAGTTTTCCCAAGAAATTACAATAATAAAATAAATAATAAAGTGGAAGAATTAAACCGATTAAAGTTGCAATCCTTGGTTGACTTCACTTAATCTTGCCTTGACCCTTGATTTGATGCTCCAAGCCTTTAGAATGAATGCATTTGATTGGGGTGAAGGTGGAGAAATGAGGTGAGAGAGAGTTAGGTTCTGCCCCAAATTGGGACTTTTTTCTTCAATTTTCGGCTGCCAGGGAGACTAAAATGGAGAGCAAAGGAGTAGGGCAAGTCGAGGGACAAAATAGACAAATGATGGAAGGTTTAAGGGCTAAAAATGGTGAAAGAAGGTTTGTTCACGGTGGAGATGGGTTCGTCACTGCTGGCTAATGGGTCACCTGGATGAGGGACGCGGGTGAGTGTGAGAGATGAATGTGGCCAGACGGGCCGGTCCGAGCAAAGACGCGGTTGAGCCACCACTGTGGGCGACGCATGGCGCCTGAGGGAGGGACAAGGCATGGGAGGAGATCTTTCGCCGCCACCCTTAGACCTCAAGGTGCCTCGTGCCCCTAGGAATTCGAAGTGAGCCACAATCCCGCTTGCCCGTGCTTTGTAATTTAGTCCCAAGTCGGATCCGTTAGATTACTGCCTATTTTATCTTTCGTTTAGTCCTTTTCTTTGTAAATGACTAACTGAGGCCAATGCACTCGATCAAATGGCTCAAAACTCTACAAATCTTCAACATGCTACCTTGAATCTCCCATAATGCTATGAAATGAACCTTTAAAACACCAATAATGCCGTAAAATCTAAAATTCATAGAGAACACATTAAATGCGCTTGGGCAAAATACATTTAAATTTCATAGAAAAATGGAAACAAAATATGGGAAATATATGGGAAATTATGCACTTCTCATGGTCTCTAACCGTATATCGGCTACGCTATTGAGCCTCTCGTTAGTATAGGGTTGGCTGTTATGTGCTATTACATGTTTATTTTTCGTTATATTATTGTGTATAATGTCATGCTATATAGTCACATGTAGCCACTCCGATTTATGGTTAAGTTGGAAACATTACCTAGATTCACCGATTTATGGTTGTGATGTTAGGTAAAGATGGCATAGCTACCTAGACTAGTCATAAATAGGGTTTGGTCTCATCGTTACATTCTTACTCATAGCACATAATACATTATAGTGGTTTACAGTGGTCTTTTAGACTCACCCAACATTTTCCTCAATTGTGTAGTTGTAAGTTCTAGCAAGGAGACCTAAGGCTTGAAGTTTAACTAGTTGTATTTATATTGTCATTTTTATTTCTTGTATTGTGAGATCGTGAGGTTCAACTAAGTTATGTAAACTTAGTATGTTGGGTAGAATTATTTTGTTCTTTAGATTTGTATTTTGAGGCCAATTTGTGAGGTCGTGATCGTTGTAGTACTTTATAATTTTGAATTACATCGTGGTTTTGTGTGGCCTTGAGCCCGTTGGTACTTTATTAGTAGTTTTTCCGAGCGTGTAACTCGTGGTGTTTAGTATTGTGGTTTCTCCGACTTGTGTATTTAAATTATGGGGTTTACCTTGTGATATTCTCCGAGTTTGTTTGGCCGTTGAGGATTTAAATAGTTGTGGTTTTATTAAGTTTTTCGCGCTCATGTGTTTATTAGCTTTCGTATTAGTTGTAGTTTTGTTATACGAGCTTTTGAAACACATGTTTTTATTTAGTATTCCGCTGCATTATTTTTTTTGTTTGAGCTTTTGTGGTTCATCTTTCTTCTGTTATTCTTGCTAGTTTAGCTTAATTAGTTGGGGTTCAACATCGAATCCTAGACTTGGGGCGTCATAGAAGGAGTGAGGGTATGAATAGCCATTCTAAATTTTTACTAAGGGTTAAATGTAATATACACTTAGAACCCTATTGTTTTAATTTTAACATATTTTAGCCTCGCATCAATCTAACTCAACACCGAACCTAACTTGAACACCAACACCAAGATTCATTCATTTTTGTAACTAAATCCCAACCGTCGACGTTGTTAACGTTAGAATCAGAATTGGTGCAATTGACTTCAAATATGGTCGGTTGCTATTCTATTATATCAGAAGGTTTGGGGTGCTAATTTAGGTTGGAGGAGGGGAGGGTAGTTAATGGAGTTTAATTTTTATGGGCATGTAGCTTAGTAAGCGAGATAGGTGACCATGGCGGCAACCGAAGAAATGAGTTTCCTAGGTTTTGGGTAAATTGGATCGTGTGAGAGTCTACTATGAGCTTAAAGTAGGAGATGGGCTTAAGAGGATTATTTAGACTTTGTTGTAGTAAAATGTTTACACAACTAATATACCCGATTGAGATTGATAGGAGATAAGAGAAATTCTAAAGAGATTATAGTTTCTCATCAAGCTTTAGAATTCAGGTTTTATTATACTAGTAATGGTATTCCGACATTTGAAGAAATTCACAGTGGTATGGGCGTAGACACCGTAATTTGTACACCTACATTATACGAATTGTCCAATAAAAATGTTTATTTACAAATGGACTAACACATGTTTCTATGATTATTTCAGGAAACAACATACACAACGGACCAACAACATCCGACAAATACAACAAACTGTTAGATCAACATCAAGAGTCAAACTCAAGACACAACGGACTAACAACGCCCAACGCACAAACAACCTTCCATTAGATCAACATCAATGGTCTAGACCGAAGATACATACTAGAAGGGCCAAAATGCAAAATACAAAGCCTGGAAAAGCCAAAAATAGGTTTGGTGCACTAAAGACATTTTTGGTGCGCCA